>JARHVA010003436.1:305000-905000 GCA_037957365.1 Torreya grandis
TAGAAGTAATTTAGAGAATGGTCCAAAAACTAGATAGTGACTTTCTAAATTTTAAAAGGTAGATGGGAAACATAGGGGAAAGTTCTAATAGAAATTACACATTTAAAAAGTACAACAAACCTTTCAACTGGTCTAACAATAATAAAAATAATAATGATCCCCTTGCCAATAAGATGCCATAAATAAATATCTTCAAATTTGCCTTGCACAATTGGTGTAGGGTCTATAACATGGCTCAATAGAGAGATATGGACTGCATATAATTTTTTAACACATTTAAAATGTGTTGAGGTGAGATGGAAATTTATGACATTATCCCGAGCAATCAAAACAATACTTGAACTTCTATAAATATAATAACACTAAAAAATGGGTCCAAAGCTACCAAAATAGCCCTTATGGTTGAAACTTGTGATTTTATAGCCAAGAAGTAAATGAAAATGAAAATAACATAGATAAGATCCATGCTTTCCAAAATTACCAAAATAACAATTATACCTTGGTAATTAGATCTTAAAAGGACCCTATGATAACTTCCACACCACCTAATAAAGTTGATAGTCCCCTAGATCATAAAATCAATAATGATCCTCCTCCCCCTAAGGAAAAGGATACACAACCAACTATAGAGTTGGATATAACTATATCTAAAGGTGGATATAATATTGTGGAAGATATGAGTAAGATCAAAGGAAATATTACCTTGCACAAGCTTGCTCAAATCACTGAGTAGCATGATTTACTACTAAAATCATTAACTAAGAAATTAGATAAAGGTAAATCCAAATATATGCATGTAAATGTGGTAATGTATAAAAGTAATGTTAAGGTCCCTCCATTTTTGTTGACTATTAAAATTATTGGAAAAAATATGAATAATTGTTTATTTGATTTTTGGGCATCTACTAATGTAATTGTTGACCATTTTGGCCCTGCAGGGCAAAATCGGTCTCCTTTTTCCCCTGCTATTCTGAGCTAGTTTAATTTTTGGTTTGCACAAGTCTTTCAGCAAGAAGATGAACCAGTTCAACAACATGAACTTTAAACTTGAACTTTGAACCATCACTTGGTTCAATTACTTTAAACTTGGAAATATTGAACCGTTGAACCGTTAAACTATTGAACCATTATTGGTTCAAGTGGTTGGTTCAAGCAATTGGTTCAAGCAGTTGGTTCAAGCAATTGGTTCAAGTGGTTGGTTTAAGTGCTTGTTTCAATCACTTTAAACTTGGAAATATTAAACCGTTAAACTATTGAACCATTGTTAGTTCAAGTGGTTGGTTCAAGCGATTGGTTCAAGCACTTGGTTCAATCACTTTGAACTTGGAAATATTGAACCTTTGAACTATTGAACCATTGTTGGTTCAAGCGGTTGGTTTAAGTGATTGGTTCAAGCGGTCAAATGAATGAGCAGAACACAATATTGAAAAATTGAACCAATTGTTGGTTTAATCAGTCAGTTCAATCAGAAGGTTTAAGGGAGTCTCCCAAAGCTTGAAGGACAAGTGCCCTTGTGGAGGGTAGGGAACACTTGCAAAGGGATCAAAGAAAAGGTTGAAGGAATCGACCAAATGGCAACGGGTGTGCAAACGTCAACTTTATGGAAATGAAATAGCCATTGATATTTAAATAAAAGGTGCAAATCTAAAGAAATTCAAAGGCTTAAATCCAAAAGGAAGAAATCATCAAGGAGGGAGTCCAAAGAGCCAAAGAATTAGTAGAAGATTTCCCTTGAAGGATGAAGGAACCAGAAAAGACAAAGCTAGGAAGAGGCAAAAGTGCCAAGTGCAAAAATGGACAAAATATTCCAAGTGTCAAAGGAAGGTGTTGACTCAAGGAGTTACTCCAGCATTTGACATAGTATCTGCCAAGCGGTCATCAAGGGGTGCGAATAGTGAATGGCATGACCCATTTTTCTTCATTTTGCATTGATGAGCAGACAAACTACATGAATGCCTTGAAGGAGTGGTCTTATTTGTAGACAAATGGCGTGGCCCATAATTTCACATATGACATTTAATATATCTTAAATGCCTAAAATCAAAATAGGAGTTGACATAGCATTATCTATCAAGCAGCTTCCTCTTCCCAATGCTCAGAACACACATGGGCCATTTGTAAAAGGGCACCAAAAAG
Organism: Torreya grandis; assembly: GCA_037957365.1. Lineage (NCBI taxonomy): Eukaryota > Viridiplantae > Streptophyta > Pinopsida > Cupressales > Taxaceae > Torreya > Torreya grandis. Next base: position 307,137 of record JARHVA010003436.1, read on the forward strand.
CCTCTTTCTTCCTTTATATATTGAAAACTTCTCATTTTGAGAAAGGGATCTCTCATGTTGTAAGGTGAAGCCCTGCTAATTTTCACTTGGAATCAATAAAATACGCATTTTTTACCTCTATTCTGGTTGGATATATCTCTGAGTGTGTCTGAGTGTTAAACTTGTGTTCAGTCATTTCTTTCATAATTCTTTCATAGGCTTGATACCAACACACCTAGTATATACAAAGCACCATTTTTGTAGGTGACAAAAAGAGTTGTATCTGGAGCACAAAGGTAGAAGGAGGTTACAAGATAGTGTGCTTTTCCTACAGCACCTATGGTAAGTTCTTTTTTTATGTGTTTCCATTAAGGCCTCCTTGTCAAGCTCCTTACAGCCTAGTCCTTTTACCAGTTAAAGTGTATGTATGTGTTCTTATGGTTCAAAGTGTGAGTATGAGTAGATCAAACTTGTTTGGTGCATCACCCTCTTAGGTTAGGTTCTATTTTTTACTAATCCTTCTCTCTTTTCACCCCCCATTATATATATATATATATATATATATATATATATATATGTATGTATGTATGTATGTATGTATGTATGTATATGTATGTATGTATGTATGTATGTGAAACTTACTATAATAACTCAGATGCATCAAAGGGAGTTAGCCCTTATCTAGAGACTCTCCTCTCAATTTTACCAGACCCACAGGCAAGAGAGGAGTTTCCATTGTGATGTGTGGAAGACAAGAGCTTAGCCTCCTATCAAGGGTGCAATCCACTACGTCAATAGTTTTTGGCACGCCTAGTGGGATAAGGTTTTAACACTCAGCAAAGTTCCAGGATTGATGTTGGTCCTGTTATAGCAAAATTAACCATTTTCAGAATTTGGCAACTCCACTGGTAAGAACATTAGTCTCTCCAGTTAAAGACCAGTCTGACTTCATATGCCTAAAATCACCACACATTCTTCTGCTAAGGGTGTCCCTTTTAAATTCATGGAATTTCCTTTAAACTAAGCAAAGCGACTGAGGTTTGAAAAAACTCATCCTTATTCAGCAAATCACCTTCCCAAACCTACTATAAGATATACCCATGCAAGAAGGCCCCAGTTGAATCTTATCATAGCCATGGCTTTACCTTTTGTGGCCTTTCATGGTCAGAGTCCTTTGAATCTCCTACATTATGACCCAATTCCAAGGGTAGTCCTTAAAAGTGTACCTCCCTTTAATGGAGAAGGGCCCATTACTACTATTGAACACATTAAAAATATTGCTAACCTCTAAAATATTCACAATGTCACTGAGGAAAACATTACGATCAAATTGCTAGAATTGTCTTTCAAGGGCAAGAATTTGGACTGGTATGGGACTTTGCCCATGAATTCAGTCGATTCTTGGAATGAATTGGGCACCCTCTTAATGAATATATTTGAGAAGAGTGACCACCTTTCACTTGCTGAGTAGCTGACCACTATGAAAAGAGCTCCACATGAATTCATGGAAGATTTCAACACTTAGTTTTAGAAGACATGGGAAAGAATCCCCATTTTAGTAAGGCTAACATTGAGCTATGCTTTCCTCTATTATTTGAAAGTGTTGAATAGCAACATCACTATTATGATACAATTTATGGGAGGACATGTGATGCCTGCTGCCTGTGACATATCTATAGCATCTAAGAATTACCTAGTGCATGCTGGAAAAATGGCTCCTAGGCCTCATATGCTGCTCTTCCCTAAATTTTTGCCTCTAATCTAGACTATTGCACCCACCTTGGCTCTTCTACCTAGCATAGAGAAGCTAGCTGCTACTTCATCCAATGACCTCCATGAAGTCAAAATCATGTTACAAAGTGTAACAAATGAACTAGTGTCTCTTAAAAGGCAGTAAGCTCAAGGCAATCAACCAAATCAAGGATATCAGTAGTATGGGCAAGCAAATAGACCCCCTTTCCATAATTACAATCAAGGGTAGGGTTAGTTTGCATAAGCCAAACCTTTTGAAGGCTATAATCCAGGCACCCCTTCATCATCCAAGGCTCTAGCACCCGCTCAAAACAATCTAGTACAAGAACAACCTAGTTACTCAACCATGGGATATGGTCAAGATCAGGTTATTTATACAAATGAAATGTCGAGTCACTACACAAATGCATAAGATAATCATCCAACCACCTAATTCCCAACCTTTGAGGCTTCAGTGTAACCCAACATGAGCAACAGTCAAACTTACCCTGATTCCACTCTCATGAATCACCTAGAAGGTGAGTTTTATGTAGTCAATTATGTGGGTAGTGCAGATGATCAAGGTGACTATGTCATAGCCAACACAAGGTCCAAAAGGAGAGCAATGGAAGAAACTCAAATAGCTGCTCAAACATCAGCACCACCTTCTTCATCACATGTAAACCAAAAGGTTTCAAACTTCAGGCCTCTGGTTGCACCTTCAGCTCCTCAGCCTATGCCTCAGGTTATAAGTAATCCCAAAGAAAATTTGAAAGAAGGCAACCCCCAAGTCAATGTGGTAGACCAAATGAAGAAGCTGCAAAAGGAATTGCATGGGCTGAATGAATAAGTTGTCCCAGCAAAAACTAATAATGTCCTAATGATGAATGGATAGCCTTCCACATCAGACCAGGTTAAGAAAGAGGAAAAGGTTCCCCCTTTTTATTTATCCTTGGTCATAAGAGATTTATTGGTGCATAATTACATCATTGACAGTGGAGAAAGCACTTCAGTAATGCCCAAATGCATAGTTGATAAGCTGGGGCTAAAATATGAAGAAATGACTAAGGGAGTCCTGCAGCTAGATGGAACACCAGCAAAGATGCTTTGGGGTGGTGAAAGGTTTGAGCTTAAAACTACACACTTGCCTAACCTTCTTAGTTCCCCATGATGTGGTAGTGGTGGATGTCCCTCCTTACTTTGCTATTTGCTTATCCAGGGATTTCACATCCAAGATAGGTGGCTACCTAGCAGCAAACTGGTCTTATCTGGTTTTTAGAACCAAGTATGGGACTAAGGTTAAGATTGAATCAGATCCACTCCATAGATATCATCTAGAACCATACTCACTCAAGGTAGCAAATGTCAGCTACACCATTATTTACCAAGAAGAATTCCTAGTAGATCAATCTCCATCCTCTGCCCTTGAAGGAGTTGCTGACCTACTCTTAGACGAATAGGGAAGTGACAACTTTGAGCATGATCCTTACAATTTTATAGAAGAGGAAGGCCTTGGGATTTATTTCATGCATGAAGAGGGTAATTTTATACTGAATCTAATGAAAGCAAGCCAAAAAAGCTTAGGTTTATGGTAGTTGTTCTTTGATGGCTCAAGAAGTAAGTTGGGAGTTGGTGGTGGAGTGGTGTTAGTTTCTCCTTCAAAGGAGAAATACTTTTTGGCTTTCAAGTTTTAATTTTCTTGCACAAGAAATGTTGCAAATTATGAATCCCTCATCCATGGTTTGGAGTGGGTGAGGAAAAGAGGAATCAAAGACCTGTAGGTTTTTGGTGACAATGAGCTAATTGTGAATTAGGTAAGGAGCCAAAATCTAACAAAGAATTCTTTGCTTAAGTCCTATAAACATAGGGTATGGGACTTAGTGGAAAATTTCCTTGCTTTCAATGTTACCTCCATTCCTAGAGAGCATAACAAGAAAGCAGATAGGCTAGCATTAGTTGGTGCCCAGTTTGATATCCCTAGGGAAATAGGCTGAGACTGCAGTTCACACCACTTGAAGGTAGTAATACGGCCCTCTATTCCTGACAACATCACTAACTAGTAGGTGTTTGACAGTGAACAACAAATAGCACTCTTCCTATAAGAAGAAGCTGAGTTTTTTGCTAAAAACTAGGCTAAGCGATAACAGTAGTATAGCAGCCAAATTGTTTAGCTAAAGAACAATAAACTTCCTAAAGGCTTGGTCACTCTTGAGAGTATCTTGAATGAAGATAACCAATTGAAAAGTGATAAGGAAAGCATCACAACTAAGGAGGAGAACTATGAGAAGGTTGAAATATTCAAATATAAGCTACTTGCACTTGGGAAAGTGTGCACAGACCATGAAAGGCAGACCTTCACCTTGTTGTGCCAAGAGTTTGTTGATGTCTTCACTTGGGAGTATAGAAATTTGAAGGGTTTTGACCCAAGTTTGGCCCAACATACCATTGAACTAGAAGAAGGTGCCAAGTTGATCAAGTAGAATCAAAGGCATATCAACCCAAAGATTGAACCTCTCATGTGAAAGGAACTCACCAAGTTAATTGAGTCTAGGATAATATTTACAATCAAACACTCTTCTTGGCTAGCCAATCTTGTTCCTGTCCAGAAAAAGAATGGGAAGATCAGATTATGTGTATATTTTAGAGACCTCAATAGAGTCTCTTTGAAAGACCATTATTTGCTCCCAAGCATGGAACAAATCCTTCAAATGGTGACAAGAAGTGAGTGTTTCTCCCTCTTGGATGGGTATTTAGGATATAATCAGATTTTGGTGCAAGACTGTGACCAGTACAAGACAGCCTTCACTACCAAATGGGGGATGTTTACTTATAGGAAAATGCCATTCAGACTGTCCAATGTTGGTACCACCTTTCAGTGAGCCATGGACATGGCCTTTTGAGGCCTAATAAATAACATTGTGCTAGTGTATCTTGATGATGTGACAGTATTCTCTAAAGAGGTGAGCCAACACATGAAACACCTCAAATAAATATTTGAGAGGTGTAGAGAGTTTGGTATCTCTCTCAACCCAAATAAATGTGTGTTCATTATCCATGAGGGTAAACTCCTTGGCCACATTTTTTCCAAGGAAGGCTTGACCATTGATCCAGAGAGAGTTCACTCCATCTTGGAGTTGTCCTTGCCTAAACACAAGAAGGGCCTGTAGAGCTTCTTTGGCAAAATAAATTTCATCTAGAGATTTATTCCAAATTTTGTCGAGGTAGTCAAGCCATTGACCTCTATGATGAAGAAAGATGAGAAGTTCATGTGGAAAATGCAAAGGAGGGATAGCTTTGAAGAGATCAAGTAGGCTATCACCTAGGCTCCTACCTTGATCAATCCTGACTTCACCAAGCATTTCAACCTCTACACCTTTAGAAATGAAGAGGTAATCTCTTCCATGCTTACCCAAGCGAATAGTGATAACCTTGAATAGCCACTTGTATTTTTTAGCCAAGGCCTAGAGGGTTTTGAGGTCAAGTATACATATGTGGAAAAGCAAGTCCTTGTAATCATATGGAGTCTAAAGAAATTTAGGCATATGGTGTCCAATAGTAGAATTCACCTCATGGTTCCACATCTCGGCATCAAAGATTTCTTGACAACTTATTACCTGAATGAAAAGAGAGCGGGGTGGATCACTAAGGTAATGGAATACGACATGGATATCAAGATCACCAAGCTAGTAAGAGGGAGAGGCCTATGTGAACACCTTGCTACAGACTTTAAATAGCAAAAGGAGAATAGTTTTCTAATTCATGATGTAGCTACAATAGAAGAACTAGCTATTATGAATGACTTGACATCATACTTGAGGCATTTCCTTCTCACTGGTGAGTGCTCACAGGGCCTTGATAGGACCAAGAGGAGGTATTTTAGACTCTAATCTCTCCCTTATGTCTTGATTGATGGAGTTCTATTCAGAAGGGATCTCTTAGGAGTGATTTTAAGGTGCATAGACCCAAGTCAGGCTGACAAGGTGATGTCTGAGTTCCATGATGGGCTAGCAGGTGGTCACTTTGATCATAGGCCTATAGCTATGAGAATAATGAGAGCTAGTTACTTTTGGCCTACTCTATTTAGAGACACTCATGCCTGGGAAAAAAAGTGCTAGAAGTGTGCACTCTTTGATGGGAAGCAATGGCTGGCTGCCATGCCTTTACAGCCTATTCAAGTAGAGCAGCCATTCATGCAATGGGGCCTTGACTTTATAGGGATGATTAACCCTCCTTCCAGTGCTAGACACAAGTGGGTCCTAACTACCATAGACTACTTCACAAGATGGGTAGAGGCTATTGATTTGAAGGAAGCCAATGAAAGTGTAGTCCTAGATTTTTATGAGGACTTGGTGGTAAGGTTTAGGGTTCTAGCTACCATCATCTTAGATAATGCTTTAGCTTTTCTGGGAACTAAAACAAGTGAATGGATGTTGAGATATGGTATCTATCTTAGCACTTCATAAAATTACTACCCATAGGGGAATGGGTTGGCTGAGTCCACCAATAAGAATCTGATCAGGATTATCAAAAGAATAATGGAGGATAATCAAAGAACTTGGCATGCCAAGTTGAAAATAGCCCTATGGGCAGATAAGGTCACTCCAAAGAGAGCAATTGGTAATTCACCATACATGCTTGTGTATGGAAGGGAAGCTAGGCTTCCTATTTCACTTGAGTTGCTAGCCTTGGACATTGCTCACCAGCTGAAGTTAGAAGAAGGCAATAGCATGGAGGTTAGGCTATGTGACTTGATGGAGCTTCAAGAAATAAGGGTCCAGGCTATGGCTTCTATGACCAGCTACCAATAGCAGATGAAGAAATACTTTGACAAGATATCTTCATCAAAAAATTTCTCTACAGGAGACATCATCTTAAAATGGGATGCGGACCGAGTTAAGCCTAGAAAGCACGTAAAGTTTGATGCCATATGAAGTCGTCCATATGTCATCACTCAGTGTAAGCAGTACAATATGTTCCAACTCTCTAGGTTGGATGGTGAAGAACTATATATCCCAATAAATGGGATACATCTTAAGCATTATCACTGAGCCCTCCTCCCATCATGTATATATTTTCCTTGTTTTTCCCTATTTTCCCTAAGTGCTTTTGCACAAGTAATGTTTTTAGCCTTGTGTGTGTTTTTTTTTGTGTTTGGGGTAAAACCTTCATGATTGTTTCTTGGATATCACAAGGTTATTACTGACTCTTTAAAAACTGCATCTCAACTTTGTGCCCAATAGACTTTGAGGCTACTAATTTTTAAGCATAGTAGTCATGCTTCCCCTGGGAATCACTATTTTGTTGACCATTTTGGCCCTATAGGGAAAAATTGGTCTCCTTCCCCTACTGTTCTAAACCAGTTTAATTTCTAGTTTGCACAAGTCTTTCAGCAAGAGGATGAATGAGTTCAACAACATGAACTTTGAACCATTGCTTGGTTCAATCACTTTGAACTTGGAAATATTAAACCATTGAACTATTGAACCATTGTTGGTTCAAGTAGTTGGTTCAAGCGATTGGTTCAAGTGGTTAGTTCAAGTGATTGGTTCAAGAGGTTGGTTCAAGTGGTTAGTTCAAGTGATTGGTTCAAGTGCTTGTTTCAATCACTTTGAACTTGGAAATATTAAACCATTGAACTATTAAATTATTGAACCATTATTGGTTCAAGTGATTGGCTTAATCGCTTGGTTTAATCACTTTGAACTTGGAAATATTAAACTATTGAACTATTGAATCTAAAGGTTCAAGGGAGTCTCCCAAAGCCTGAAGGATAAGTGCCCTTGTGGAGGGTAGGGAACACTTGCAAAGGGATCAAATAAAAGTTTGAAGGAATTGACTAAATGGCGAGGGGCACGCAAATGTCAACTTTATGGCAATGAAATAGCCATTGATCTTTAAATAAAAGGAATGAACCTGAAGGAATTCAAAGGCTTAAAGTTAGAAGGAAGAAATCATCAAGGAGGGAGTCCAAAGAGCTAAAGAATTAGAATAAGATAGCCCTTGAAGGATGAAGGAACTAGAAAAGACAAAGCCAAGAAGAGGAAAAAGTGCCATGTGTAGAAATGGACAAAATAGTCCAAGTGGCAAAGGAAGGTGTCAACTTAAGGAGTTACTCTAGTGGTTGACATAATATCTACCAAGCGGTCATCAAGGGGTGTGAACAATGAATGGCATGACCCATTTTTATTCATTTTACATTGATGAGTAGATAAACCACGTGAATGCCTTAAAGGAGCGGTCTTGTTTGTAGACGAATGGTGTGGCCCATAATTTCACATATGACATTTAATATATCCTAAATGCCTAAAATCAAAACAAGAGCTGACACAACATTATCTATCAAGTAGCTTCCTCTTCCCAATGCTTAGAATGCGTAAGGGCCATTTGTAAAAGGGTGCCAAAAGGCCTCTTTCTTCCTCTATATATTGAAAACTTCTCATTTTTAGAAAGGGATCTCTCATGTTGTAAGGTGAAGCCCTACTAATTTTCACCTAGAATTAATAAAATATGCATTTTTTACCTCTATTATGGTTGGATATATCTCTAAGTATGTCTGAGTGTTAAACTTGCATTCAGTCATTTCTTTTTTAATGCTTTCACAGGTTTGATACCAACACACTTGGTATATATAAAGCACCATTCTTGCATGTGATAAGAAGAGTTGTATCGAGAGTGCAGAGGCAGAAGGAGGTTACTAGATAGTGTGCTTTTCCTACAGCGCCTATGGTAAGTTCTTTTTCTGTGTGTTTCCATTAAAGCCTCCCTGCAACCTGGTCCTTTTACCAGTTAAAGTTTATGTATGTGTTCTTATGGTTCAAAGTGTGAGTATGAGTAGATCAAACTTGTTTGGTACATCACCCTCTTAGGTTAGGTTCTATTTTTTAGTAATCCTTCTCTATTTTCACCCCCCCATTATGTGTGTGTGTGTGTGTATTATCAACTTATTAGAATAACTCAAATGCATTAAAGGGAGCTAGCCCTTATCTAGAGACTCTGCTCTCAATTTGCTAGACCCACAGGCAAGAGAGGAGTTTCCATTGTGATGCATGGAAGACAAGAGTTCATCCTCCTATCAAGGTTGCAATCCACTACATCAATATTAATTATTATAAGTATTTATGAAAAGTTGGGACTAAGTCCAATCAAGTCTGATAGATTTGTTATCTAGTTGGACAAGTCAAATGTCAAGGTGGTAGGCTAACTACTGAATGTTCATATGCAACTAGCTCATGAACCCTCAATTTGCCTATTCATCAACATTTAAGTCATAGAAATCCTAAAAGCATATAAGATTTCATTAATTAGAAACTATAAAAAATCCTTGAATGGATACATGTCAACTAGTTTCTCACACATATGGATATCATAAAAAGGTGTGCCCAATCAAATCTGAATCAAGTGAGAGATGATAATGAAGTTCATGATAACTGAGTATAACACCAAGAATGAGAAGGTAAATTTCCAATCCATAGACTTACGCATGCATGCTCTTGATACTATTTACTCAAATGAAAGTAACCTAATGACCAAGGATGAAGGATTTTGGATGATTTACTTTGATGGCATGATATCAAAACAAGGCTCAGTGGTAGGTATTATATTAACAAATTTGGTTGGTAAATAATATATGGTGTCTTATAGACTTCAATTTCCATGTACTAATAATCTTGTGAAGTACAAGGCCTTGATCTTAGGACTTCAATTCACCATCAAGCATAAGGTATAAAAATTATTAGTCCATGGTGATTTGGAATTAGTCATTAAATAGGTACATAGTCAGTATCAATGTAAGCTTTCTTATTGAAGAAATATAAATTTAGAGCATGGGATTTGATTTAGAGTTTTAAAGCATTTAATATTGCCTATGTAACCATGGATCAAAATTATTTGGAAGATATGTTGGGTTCTATAGTGGAAAATATAGCCCCACCTGAGGCTCTTGAATTGTAAAATTTTAAAGTCAAAATGATATCATACCCTTTTATGCCAGATAACATCTATCACTTCCAACTATTTATTGATGATAAATAAATCATCAATTTCATGATAAGTTCTATAGTCTTTGAGTCATAAAATAATTTATGAACAAGAATAAGAGTCTAAAAATGAGATCAAAACTAGAGAATATGTCATGATATAACTTAATAATAATAATATAATTCCTAAGGGCATGGTCTCCCTGGAAAGGGTATTCAATCAAGATAAGTTAACAATTGATATAAAGGTGCCCAAAATAAGTGGTAGAGACTACAAGCAAATTAATTTGGATTCATTGAGAAATACTTAGAACATTAACATCAAGTTGGTCTATCCAAGGAAGAGTTGATCAAATCTACTAAAATATTTTCTAGATTCAAAGATGTCCTTGCATGGTCTTACAAAGATCTCAAAGTCTTTGACACATGGGTCATCACTCACACAATCAATTTGAAGGAAACATGCAAACCTTTTAGGAAACCCTAGAGACCCATGAACCCCATTATATATCCTCTCATTTACAAGGATGTGAAGAATTTATTGGATGCAAGAAGTTTTCTCCAATTAGACACTCCACATGAGTGGCCAACTTGGTCCCAATATAGAAAAATAATGGTGAAATTAGAATCTACATGGACTTTTAGAACCTCAATAGATCTTAAGAAAAGGATAAATACATGTTTCCATATTTTTATGAGGTAATTCAAATGGTTAGTGGCTCTCAAATGATGTCCTCTCAAGATGTATTCTCTAGCTACAACTAAGTTCTGGTCAACAAAGAATATAGGATGAAGACTACCATCACAACCAAGTGGGGAACGTTCATGTACAAAAAGATACCTTTTAGACTCATCAATGTTGGGGCCACCTTTCAACATGCCATGGATCATGCATTACAAGGATTAATTGGTAAGTTAAATTTTTTTTACATGGGTGACTTAACCATTTTCTCTAAGAATAGGAAAGATCATATGATACACCTTCAACAAGTTTTGAAAAGTGTAGGACCTTTGGTATCTCCTTGAGCCCTAATAAAAGTATCATTTTTTTTTAACTAAAGGTAAGATCTTAGGACATGTAATAATAAATTATGGCATGGCTATTGACCTTGATATAATTAATGTTATATTTAAGGTTGATTTTCTTAATAACATAAAAGAGTTAAAATTATTTTTCAAAAAAATAAACTTTGTACGTAGATTCATTTCAAAACTAACCAAAATTTTTAAACCCCTAAATTTTATATTGAAAAAGGATTCAAAGATTGATTAGATGCTATAGGATAATAAATATTTCTAAGACATCAAATAATCCATATTACAAGCACATGTATCAATTAGCCCAAATTTTTGTAAAGATTTCTACTTTTATTATTTTGATTTTGATCACATGATTGTTGTTGTTTTAACACTGAAAGTAGATGACAAAAAACACTTGATAACCTTTATGAGTAAAAAATTAAAGGATAATAAATTGAGATATTTTCTCTTGGATAAACAAGAATATGCCTTGGTAAAGGTTGTTAAAACATTTAGACATTATATACTTAGAAATAAGACACACACCATTATACTTGAGCCTAATTTTAAGCTTATGCTTAGCTATAATGAGTTAGGGGAAAGATGAGGGAAGTGGATGACCAAGCTCCAATATTATGACATAGAAATTAATTTGGGAAAGATGGTATGGGGCTAGGGTTTAATTTATTTTATTACTAAGACTAATCATCAGATTGATGTTTTGTAGGTAGAAGTAGACCAGGTCTCAAGTGAATATTGGTACAAGGATATTGTCTATTACCTATTGAATGGCACTTTCCCCTTGGAGTTGAAAAGAGAATAGAGGAGATCCTTTAGGCTCAAAATTTATCACTTCATGATAAAAAAATGAGTGATCTGTAGAAATAAATATGAAGGGATCTACTTGAGATGTGTCTCCAAAAAGGAATCTATAGACATACTCAACAACTTCCATGAGAAATTAGGAATCAGACATCTTTGATGAAGAACCAATACCCATAAAATACTTAGAGTAGGTTATTACTAGCCTATAATATTCAAGGAAGCACATGCTCATGTTCAAGCATGTCATCAATATCAAGTGTTTGATAGTAGAGAAGTAAGGGTAGATATGACTTTACAACCAATGATTGAAATAAGGGCATTTTACCAATAGGGATTGGACATTATTGGAGTCATCAATCCCAAATCTTTAGTAGGCCACAAATTCATATTGATAACAACTAACTATTTTACTAGGTGGATTGAAGTAAGCACCGCTAATAACTACAGGGCAACTAATGTCATCAAATTCCTAGAGGAAAATATTACAACTAGATTTGGGACCCATTTATCTATGGTATGTGATAATGGTCTAGTTTTCCAATCTATAGAATTCATAGAGTGGACCTATGATAATAATATTGTTGTCAAATTTTCCTCAAACTATTATCCATAAGGAAATGATGTTGTGGAATCAACTAAAAATAGCCTAATGAATGCAATAAATAAATTAACAGACAAAAATCTAAGGTGATGGTAGTTCCTATTAAAATATGCTCTTTGGGTATATTGAATAAGATACAAGTAGGCTCTAAAGTCAACTCCATTCTTACTAGTGTATGGGTAGTAACCAATATTTCCCATTACATTGTAACTACCTATTTATGAGTTCATAGCCAAATATATGGATGATGATGAAAGCATCCCTTAAAAAATATTGAATATCATCCTAATGGAAGATTCTAGAAATGAAGCCCTCAAGAATTTCAACAAACACTAGGATGTAGTCAAAAGGTGGTTTGACAAAAGGGCTAAACTCAAAAATTTCCAAATATCATATTTGGTCTTATTATGGGATAAATCCCATGAGAAAAAAGGCCAGCATGATAAATTCATTCCCCTTTGGATTGGTCTATATCAAATTGTAGAGATATTGGGTGATAATGCATTCAAATTAAAAGACTTACAAGGAAATGACTTAGCTCTATCGGTGAATAGATAGTACCTAAAGCACAACTTCTTAGATGTCCCTTGCACCCTCACCAAAGGACTATGAGTTGGTTTAGTTTAGAAATATGTAGGGGTAGATTCGTTTCTTTTTTTTCTTTGATTTCTTGTTATGTGATTGCTTTTAGTTTGTTTCTTTCCTTAGGTTAGTCAATGTGTGGTGTGTTGTAGCTTACCAACAAGCCCTTTGGGAAAAATCTTGATTTTCTCTTACATTTTCCCCAATTTTTAAAATATGAAAAGTTGAACTGTTAAAACCCATGTACATCCCAATAGATGGTTATCCAAAGTGAGAGACTACACTATGTATTGGTTTGGAAAATTGGAAGGATCTAATTTCAAATTTTCCATTTCATGGATTTTGTGCTTTTAATTTGATTGTAATATAGTTCTAACAAGCATGCATTTGAATGAATGAAGGTATTAAAATGATGAAAGTCCATAGATTTTGTCACTTAATATCACATCATAAGATTGTTTGGGCAAAACTCAGTCACTAAAAGCAAATTATTCTTGAGTTAAAGTTTTTAAATCCCTTAAAACCTAGCCAACAAACTAGTTCCCAACCTCTGAGGGCTCACAAAAAAAATAAAAAAATATGTGTATCAAGTTGAAACAAACTTGACGCTATAATATAAATTATTTTTAAGGTGATTCGTATAACCTCCACTAAGGATATGGCTGCCTAAATGGTAGTGGAGTAAGGCCTAGAGTAGAGCTAAAGGTTTCTCTATCAGGGTTATGGATGCTTAACTAGAAGTAGAACAATGCCTAATCCATCCCCTCAAAATCTGAGAATAGTTGTGTGTGTGTGTGTGTGTGTGTGTGTGTGTGTGTGTGTGTGTGTGTGTGTGTGTGTGTGTGTGTGTGTGTGTGTGTGTGTGTGTGTGTGTGTGTGTATGTATATGTATGTGTATATGTATATGTATATGTATATGTATATATATCTATACATATACATATATATATACATATATATATATATATATATATATATATATATATATATATATATATTCTCACTAAGGATATGGCTGCCTAAGTGGTAGAGGAGTAAGGCCTAGAGTAGAGCTAAAGGTTTCTCTATCAGGGTTATGGATGCCTAACTGGAAGTAGAACAATGCATAATTTATCCCTTTAAAATCTAAGAATAGTTGTGTGTGTGTGTGTGTGTGTGTGTGTGTGTACATATATATACATATAAAGTGATTTCTCAAAACTTATGTTTGAGGCCATGAAGCTTGAAGTTGTTGATTTTGAAACTCAAAGGCATGTTGTTCAATCAATTTAAAAACACACACACATAATATGAATGGTTTTTAGATTTTCAGGATTTAATCCATCAAGTGGAAAGTTGTTAGTTCTAGAGAATCAATTCTAATATTTTTTACACTTACAAAGGAATGACTACTATATGATTATATTCTAAACTAGGTTATTTAAATTCTAACATATTTCTATGTTTCTTGTAGAGGTCCCCATTTATTGAGATCAACACACCCCATTTTTAGAAAATAGGGACCCTATGTAAATTTTGATCATTCACCCTAAGAAATACCTTAAAATTGGTATCACATGACTAAATCCCCCTTTTTTATATGACTTTAAATATTTAAGAGTCATGTTAGTCCATGACAAATATTAATGAGGTCCTTTTTAAATATTTCATTAATGTCTAGTTTATTTAGATTTTTAATGATCTAATTTGTTTAAAAGTCTTTTATGATGGGTTACATTCAAATATCCAAGGTATGATCCCTAGAAATCAACCAAGGTTACTTAATTAAGGTTTTTTAAATGATGGTCTAACTTTAACTATGTCAAAATTCATGTTCGAGACTATGACATGCCTTAATCTTGAGTTTTAGACAATGCTCCAAGTCATATTTCATGCTCAAGGTTTACTACTTTTGACTTTTCCCTTTTATCTCATCTTGTAATTTTCTAACTTTCACACCTTTTCATTTGGCAGGATCCCAATGTCAGCTCAGCCTTAATTGACATATGATAGTGTCCCATTTATTGGTCACTCGGTCGTATCAAGTTTAGGACTTTGTCACATAAATTTTATCCTTCAAAAAACTAAGAAACCCAATAACCCAATGGGAATCTTCCACTTTTAATTTAGTCATGGCATTTCAAGTTAAATAAAAAGTTACAAAGTTCATGACCTAGTGACCCAATGGGAGTTTTCCACTTATCACTTAGTCATGGTATTTCAATTTCATGAAGGAGTTATAAAGTTTGTGTCCCAATGACCTAATGAGAGTTTACCACTTGTCATTCACTCATGGTGTTTCAATTTTAAGGAGTTACAAAGTTTATGACCCAATGACCCAATGGAATTTTGCCACTTGTCACTAATCACTATGTTTCAAGTTCATGAAGAATTTATAGCTCAATCATAACATGCCATGTGGCACCCATTCACAAGGACCCTATTATTTTCTAAAGTCTCATGATAATGTAATCCTATCATAACATGCCACTTGGCACTTGTTCATTCCCCCCAAATCTAAGGTGAAATTTTCAATTTCATAATACTATGATTGCATGATAATATGACAATTGGCAATTAGCCTCTAAATCTTAGGTAGCTAGATGCATTATGGAAGCCACCTGACAGTTAGGAGCAATCAGATGAAGAAAAATGGACCTATGTCTCATGATAATAATGCAATCAAAAGAAGCCATGAAACATAGAGACTACATGATCATATCAAAATGTGACACTTAGTAAAGTGTCGTACATATTGGGTCCATTAAAAATTTCATACAACAAAGTTGCATGAGAATGTGAGAGAATAAGATCTTGCCATTTGGAAAACTGGTAGAGGTTCAAAGGCCACATCAGTAAATGGATGAAAAGGGTGAAGCCATGAAATAATTATAGAAGATTGATTTAATCAAAATATGACACTTGGTAGAGTGTTTTACAATCCATTTGGGTGGTTCAATATTCAAAATAAAAGGCTAAAGTGCCTAAAAGGGTGCCAAATGTTGGGTACATGTCAAAAGGTAGTACCGAGGAGGCACAAAATTATTCACAAATTGTCAATTATAAGTATGAATTAAATGATAATGGGGCTTGTTTTGGTGGATATAAATCTAAGTCACTTCACTTAAAAAGTCAAGCCTATGATAATACGACACACAGATAAAGCAAAGGTAGTGATTAGTTTATTCATCAAAGTAAATTTTTAAAGCCATTAGAATACTACTGAAGAGCCAACCTAGATTTAAGTCTATTAAAATTAAAACACTTTCCATTTATGACTCATGTTTCTCAATTTGATTCCTAATTTAAATTTTAAAGCTTACCATCTCAAACCAATAGGTTCATTATTAGTTGTTATCTGCTAAGAGTTTTGAAGCATTCTATGATTTTTATAAGGACTTGTGTGCACTCCTCTATCATTAAAGTAATCCAAAAACTTGTAAATCATAAAATTTAAAACCTTGACTGATGATTAAACATATGAAGCCAACAAGAAAGAGCAAGTCAGATTCCTCAACTCTTACGAGACAAATATCATCTTTTGAGATACCAATTTAAACTTTGTTGTATTGGCTACTAAAGATAAACATTGTAATGACTTATTCTACCATGTAGAGAAGACTGTGGACCAACATCATGATGATGAAGAAGGATCAAATGAGGCAAATGATTCAAATTTGTAGGGTTATACAAAGTGAAATCTAACCCAGAGGTATTCCCCTATGTAGACTTAGTCTACCATATGTTTCTTTAGCCTAGGTGCATTAATAATGCGATTAAATGTTTGAATTTAGGCCAAGATATTGTCTTCATAGCTAGGCTATCCTTTTAGGCTTACTATGATTTTCTAAAATTAGAGATCATATACAATCAAGAAAATATGACTCAATGTCTCCACACCCATGATATCAAGGAGGTTTTGTGAGACTAGGATGAGGACAAAGGAAAGTTTGTATGCAAAACAAAAAATATCCAAATTCCCATCACACAATTCATAAATAGAGTATTAATGGGAATGAACATAATGAATTAGTTACATGAGGCTAAATTCATAGGTCATGTGGATGATAAATGGATTCCACTTTTGTCTATGATAATAGATCATGCAAAGACTCCCCCTTAGGGAGAAATTATATCCTATAACCTAATAGCACAGATTAGAGAGGTTATAGCCAACCAAGGGGATCAATTTTACATGATGTCCTACCTAGTGTATGTTATCTACCCCACCCAAAAATTCCCTCGATTCACCAATTAGGATCCCAAGTGAAAATGGATTATGACTCATAACTTATCAAAGGCAGGAGTGTATAAGTACATGTAGGAGATGAGGGCCATATATAAACATTTATACCCTATAGTGTATAGGGCAATCCATAAAATACCCATGCCTAAAATATAAGAGGAAATTTGAGAAACCCTGAGTACCCTAGGAGCCTATTGGTACTGCTTAGATTACACAATTATGGGGATAATTAGCATCAAGACAACCCTCCTTATGTTTCCCATCATAGTGCCAAATAGGCTAGTTGAGTAAGAAATTACTTTTTAGTTACTCATAGGGGTCGATAGATTATGGAAAATTAAAAAGATAGGTTTGGTTCATTGTTAACTATCTAACTTTGGCTAGTTTTGGATTGAAAACTAGAACTCTATCATTGTTGATACAAAGTAAAGGCCCACTTTCAATTTAGAAAGAGATGGAAATAGGCAATGGGACCTAGACCATATAAGATTTAAATATTACATCAAACATAGGTCAACCTTAAGAACCACATACCACCATGATCATAAAGATGAGGAGAGGTTTTACATCAATACTACTAATGGTCAAGAGGTAAAACAAAGATTAAAATATGATGATATTCCACTTGTTAATGACAAGTTGAAAGATGATAGTTTTTATGAAGTTTTTAACCCTAAAAGTGCTCAGAAAAGATCATCCATATCCTCAAGATAGGTTTTTGATACTAAAGAAGAGAGACCAAATGACCCTCACATTAGTCAAAGGATCTTACAATCATTGTCTCCCACTTTGGGGAAGAGAAGAGCAGAACCTAAAACACATACTAAGCAGGTCTTTGTTTTGGAAGCCACATCTAACACCCTATCCAAGGTCCATAATGTTATCTCAATACTTATATAACCTTCAATGGTGCATCATTCATCTTAGATTAAGGTAGTAACACCACCTAATATAACACCAACAACCTTTGCATTAGAATTACATCCCCTACTTCCTATTAAAGAGGAATCAGGTATGACTAATGAGGAATGTGTTTATTTGTCTCCCTCATTTTTAATTAGCTTTCCCTAGGGTTTTTTTGTGAGCCCCCAAAACCATACAACATTAACCTAATGCCTTATATTCCCCTCGCTAGACCTATGATTAGGGCCATGACTATCCCTTTTCCCACTATTAATCTTTTTGTAGTGTCATCCACTTTGAAGATCTCAATCATGGCCAATCTATCTCCAATTTTGCCCAAGCCAAGCCTAGGCACAATCCTCAATTTCCAAAGGGGAGGCCTACTATTTTCATACCTCAGGGTCCTTTGTTATTGACCAATTCTCCAGCTAGCACTAGTTCTTTGTTATCTTTAGAAGTAACAATTTTCACTTCATCCCCTAGTTATGCCTTCATCCTAATCACCTTTACTATTAATACTAAATAATTTGCCTTTTAGGGACTTACACTAGCTCATCAATTTCCACCATCTACTCAACCTTGGGGTGATATTTTATATAAATGGTTATAGTATACCCTCTGCATGTCTCACTAGAATTTGACAAGGAGTTTGGAGTAATGAAAAGGCTAACTAAAAGGAAGGTAACTCATCCATATCAAATAATTGTATATGAGTCTGAAGAAACCCTATTTATATTAACCAAGAAGAAAAGATATAATCCTGTCTAATAACAAAAATTGGAAGAGGGCCCCCTTTGAGCTCTAAAGGCATATGGTGATGTAGCCACAACATTGATAAAAGGAATGTAATAGATATAAACTAAACTAGAACAAAAATGTAAAGCCACATTGCCAGAAGAGACTATCAAAAAGGTGTAATGGGTAGTTGAGGTTATTTTTGACACTCTAAATATTTTATCTTGGTACAAAGTGGAAGGGGATGAAGTATATAACCGTATTCTTAATAAATAAATTACTTATGGGTTCTATGACAAAAAATTAATCAACTTGGTAAAGTTGATTAGGATGAATAAATTTGAATACCTAAACATGATACCCTTGGATAAATTGAGCATTGATCAATCCTATAAAATTGGAATAAGGAAAGAGTTGAATTAATGGATTGATGACAGGAGATCCTTGGGCTAGTCTCTCACCCATCTAGGTGAAAGATTTATAACTCTATACAAAGAAGCTAAAATCAAAAACCTTACTAACAAAGATAAAACCATCATGAAAAAAGATGCTTCCAAAGCCTAGATCCAAAATTTCATTGTTACTTTTAGGAAATAGGCTATAGATAGAGGAGTGACATTTGGGTAAGAGATGGTAGACTTGGTAGTATCAACCAATCAAAGAATAGAAAAGGTAATGGCAATAAATTAGGCTATAAGACCTCTCTTGAAAAATCATGATACAATGTCAGGTATCATCATCAAATTGATAAAGGAACCCATTATATATTTGAAATTGATTAACAGTGATTACAAGAAATTCTCTGAGGCATACAAAGGACAAATAAAAGATGAGAAGTAGGAAACTAGCAAGCCATAAAGGGTCACTTCAAGAGCTTCTTCCTCTTCAACCCCTCTTTTAATTTATTCTTCTTCAATTACACTAAGAGATTCATCATCATCGACATCAATAGGATCCTAGCCTATCACCTCATGAGCAAGATAGCCATTTTTTAGACTTTTTATTGATGAATTTCATTTTCTATTTTTGATCAATATATTGTAAAAGATTCCCTCTTTGAATAGGTAATATTCTTTAGTTTTTTAGAACATGAGGGACTTCTATCCATTGAAAGATGTCATGTATTCAGTTATTTCGTAACCTATGTAAGCATCTTAGGCATAAAATCGGCCTATATATAGGGGTTGTTCCTTTCATTTTTACTACATAATAGAATTTTGTGAAACTAATGCAAATAGAAAGATGAATTCCAAGAATTTTTTCAATATTTTCATTAATTTCATATTTTATTGTTTCTCAAGATTTATAAATGATAGATGGTTTCATTTATCTAATGGTTAAATATGATAGTAGTGTTCATAATGCATCTTGTTAGTTTGTGTTTTATGCTATTCTAATGAAGTTTGTTTATGTATGCTCTGCTTCTCTTCTACTCTATAAATAAATGTGATTAAAGTAATTTGTTATAGATAGCCATTATAAAGCATAATTTTCAAATATATACATTTTATTTACCCTAGAATCACTATTGTATTTATGGTATTTTGATTTCATCACTAGAATCTCATGAATGTTAGTTTTATTTGTGCTATCATTAGGAAGAATCAAAGGAAATATGTTTGTCTTTTTTATTTCAAATCAAATCATATTTTATGCTCAAATCTTCTCACCCTTTGATTTTTTAACATTAATCACCTTATATTACCAATCACTATAAATATTCATTTGTTTGTTTAAATTTGGGCAATAATATGGCAAAATATAAAGCAATTTTCACCATAACAAGAAGAAGAAATCTTAGATCAATTATGTCACTAAAAAACTATTCATGTACCTACAATAGGGTATGTTTATAGACTAAAGGTGGTAGTCATATAATTATTCCATCGAAACTAAATTAAGCGTTAAGGTCTTCTTGGACCTGCATAATAAAATGAGATATATTAATTTACTATTTGCATTGTATCCTTGACACAGATACAAATCAACAAGACTTAAGAATGGTTGTTGAAGCATCCCCTAAAATTTGTACATTTCCTATAGTAATTCATGTCAAACCTCATGTGTTGATTTGCCTATGAAATCAAAATATGTTCTATTATTTTGCATTTATTTTTGAAATAACCATTCTCCATTGATATTTGTATGTTTCTTATGATTTGGTAAATCATACATAAGCAAGATTAGTATGATGATTCTTATGTTGAATTTAATATTACTCTACCACTATTTTATGAACTTTATTTAACTACCCTTGAGGTATTAGCTATTTTATATCCTTTATAAGGAGTCAGGTAAGGGCATAAGTCAGTAAGGACTCTCCTGGGAAGGCCACAACACAATATGTAAATAGAGGTGAGTGGGTAAGACCACACTAAACTACTTCTATCTGAATATTAGGTGGTTAAAATGCTTCCTAATGAAGGCATTTATTGGTTATGCACTTGGTTTAGTTTTTATGTTGGCTATAACATAGTTATGGATCTCATTACATGTTTTCATGTTAAACTATGGGTGAAATTTGTTCCATTATTCTTATTTAGATTATGAGTACTAAAAAAATAAAAATTATGGTTGTAACATATTGGTATCAAAGCATGGTTTATTGCTCTAGGGAATTTTGGGAAATAGTAGATAATAACCATAGGATGGTGAGGTCAAGACTGGAAATAGTAGAAAATAACCCAATAAATGTTAACACAAGTAGAGGAAGAGTTCATGATCATAGGGCCAACATTCCTAAGAGAGAGGATCTACCTCTTAATAATGTTGATAATATTGTTGAGGCCCTTAACCATGAGGAAAAAATCCCAACATTAATTAGGAGGTAGTTTTGAATGAAATTTTGACTGCATTAAATTCACTTCAAAGTAAACTAGACACCCAAGAATGAAGGTTGAACAATTTATAAGGTGTTCCGGCTAAAGAATTTTTAGTTAGAGATAAAAGGTAAGATGATGAATCAGAACTTCAAAATAAACCTGGTAATATGGTTGGTCACATCATTAAGGAACTTACTAAGTTGTCCCCACTAACCTTTTAAGGTGATGAATTAGGTGATGCAGCTGATACATAGATCATACACTAGTAAAAATATTTTAAGCTACATAACATGTCCTCTAATGTGAAGTCAAGAGTAACATCCTATCAATTAATTAGATATATAGCTCTTTGGTAGAACCATATATGTCCATTAGAGGCTTACCAACAATTTAATCTTACTTGGCCTACCATATAAAGGTAGTTCAAAAAGAGGTATTTTATTTCAAACTTTAAGGAATAGAAAATCACTAATATTCAACTACTAAAACAAGAGATTATGACTGTGATTGAGTATGAAATAAAGTTTTTAAATATGTTGCATCATGTCGACTACATGCATGATAAAGAAACTAAAGTCACTAAGTTTAAGTTGGGATTGAAATAAATATTAATGCATGATGTGAATATGACCAATGTGAAGAATTTAAATGTGGCTATTGAATCTACTCATAGGGCAAAAGAAAAAGAAAAGGCTCATCAAAAGGCAAGACAAGATTTTAAACATAATAGACAACAATCTAAGAATAAAAATATGTTCCCTTCTCTTAAGAATTTTAATAAATATGATTATAATCACATATCTACAAGGAGTATGAGTGATTTAAATAAATTTCAAGGGTGGATTAAGAAATTCAAGAATATAAATTCTTATAAGACTATTAATATTAAAAGGAATCTGACCCATGATAGTCAAAATGTGCTTACTACTGAAGCCAATATTATTCCTATGATGCCATAAAGAACTATAGTATTATGAGAATGTGGAGATAATAACTACTACAAATATTATCTTAATTTGAAATCCAACCAATCATCTAATCATAAATTATATGCAGTTGTGGATAGTAAAAACATGGATTTCCAAGAAAATCTTATTGAAACCAGAGGTAAAATAAATAATTTTTATGTTTCAATTTTGTTTGATTCAGGAGTGACTGATAGTTTTATGGATCCTAAGTTAGTAACATGATGTAAGTTAAATATGATGACTTTGAAGGATGGTGGGGATGTTGAGTTTAGATAAGTTAAAAGAGTATAAATAACTAAGTGTGTTAAGCGAGTAAGCTTAGACTTAAGTGGTTTTCAAACCCAAGTTAATTTATTTTTACCTCCTCTGGGATATTTTGATATTAACTTAGGCATGGATTGGTTGTAGTATCATAAATCCAATTTGGATTATTCTAGAAAAGTGGTATATTATTGTATTGTTTTGGTAAAACGTGTAGAAATTCAAGGTTTGTTGAAATCAAAAGTATGTCAACTGATATCAAATTTATAACTGAAGAAATAACTACATAAAGGTTCCAAGTTTTATGTTATTCTAATGCAAGAAACTACCCCTGAAATAGAAATGACATTTTAAGATTATTCATTTTTAAAAGAATTTTTTGATGTTTTTCTAGATAAATTGCTTGGTTTACCTCCTAAATGTGAATTTGATTTTTCTATTGATGTATCTCGAGGTTTATCCCCTACATCTAAAGCAACTTATCATATGAATGTAATAGATTTGTATGAGCTAAAATCTCAACTACAAGAACTATTGGAAAATAGCATTAATCGACCAAGTGTGTCACCTTAGGGTGCACCAGTGGTCTTTATGAATAAAAGAGTGGAACCTTTAGATTATGTGTTTATTATTGATTGCTTAACAAGGTTACCATTAAGAATCATTATCCTTTGCGAATGATAGATGATTTATTTGATTAAATTAAGGATGTGGATATATTTTGAAAGATAGACTTGAGATCAAGCTATCAGTAAATGAGGATCAAGGAAGAACATAAACATAAGATGGATTTTAGAAAAAATTATGGACATTATGAGTTTATGGTAGTGACTTTTATTTTGAGTGATGAACCTGGTAAATTTATGATCTTAATGAATAATGTATTCATGGATTTTTTTGACAAGTTTTTTTCTAGTATTCTTTGATGATATACCAATTTATTCTAAGAATGTCACTAAACATGAACGACATTTATGCTTAGTGATGTAAAGGCTAAGCCAACATAAACTATTTGGTAAGCTATCTAAATGTGCTTTCTTTCAATTTGAGATCCATTATTTGGATTATATTACATCAAAAGGTGGTATTATTGTTTATCTAAAAAAATATTAAAGTTATTCAAGAATGGTCTTCTCCTAAAAATGTACATGAAATAAGTAGTTTTATAAGATTGTCTAGTTATTATACAAGATTTGTTGAAAACATTTCTAATTTAACAAACTTAATAGCTTATTTCAATGCAAGGGTAACAAATTTGTGTGGAACTATGAATGTGAATAAGATTTCCTAAAGCTTAAAGAGTTATTGACTTCAAAACTTGTACTTTTTGTACCGAATCTAAATAGAAATTTTGAAATATGGGTTGATGTATCTAAAGAAGTCTTGGGTAGCATACTAACTTAGGATGGTTCAGTTGTGGTTTATGAGTAATAGAAACTAAATAACCATGAGAATAAATACACCACTCATGACTTTGAGCTTGCTACCATTGTTCATGCTTTGAAGTAATGAAAACAATTTTTGTTGGATAAGCATTTTAGAGTAAAATCTTATCATTGTAGCCTAGAATATTTATTTTCCTACGATGATCTGAATGCATGCCAATGTAGATGGATGGAATTTTTAAGTAATTTTGTTATGAATATTTTATATGTAAAAGTTAAGAAGAATTGTGTCTTTGATGTACTCAATGAATACATGTATCTTATTGCCTTATCTATTTTGCATAATAATTTTAGAACTTAGTTATTAGAACAATAATATTCTGATAAGTTTTACCAAGATTAAGTGAAAATTTGGTTGACAAGCCCCTTGATTTTTTTTTTTAATTTTTTTAGTTAATTTTGATGGTTTAATCAGACATAAAAATAGAATTTATGTACTTGATTCTTGTGACTTAAGGAATATTTTACTGAAATAAGTGCATGTAACACCTCATTTCACTCAACCAAGTGTTACAAATATGACCCAAAAAATAAAAATGCTATATTATTGGTCTAGAATGAAACATGAATTTTCTGATTTTATGTCAAGATTTTTGGAATGTCAGTGTGTGAAAGCCAAAATTGGAATACATGAAGATTGTTGTACCCTTAAGATGTACCATAAGGTAAGTGGATTATGATTTCTTTAGATTTCATAACTAGTTTTCCAAAATCTAAAAGCAAACATGATATTACTTTGATTGTAATAGATAACTTTACAAAAATTGGTCATTTCATTGCTAAAAACTCGACTGATGATGCATCTATGTTTAATTCACAATTTTTGGAAGAGATAGTAAGGTTGCATGGTATACTTGAAGCTATAATTTTTTATCAAGATAAAAATTTTACTTCAAGATTTTGGAAAAATCTAACTACCATTTTTAGTACAAGGTTGAATTTTAGTCCATCTTATCACCTTAAAATAGATGGTTAGACATAAAGATTAAATTAGGATGTAAAAAACATGTTAAGAATTTATGTTATGGATCAACAAGGTAAATGGGAAGATTACTTACACATAGTTGAATTTGATTATAATAATATGTATTGTTCAATGAGTAAAATGGATCTTTTTGAATTTTGTATGGATGCAAGTGTAGAACTCCACTTGGATAGGAAAGTTTAAAAAATAGGACTATTATTGGTCCTAATGTTTTGCAAGATTATGCTAGGCAAATGGAAACTATAAAACAAAATTTAAGGGTTGTCTCTGATAGGCAAAAGATTTATGCTAATTTTAAAAGGACACCACATTAATTTCAAGTGGGAGATAAGGTTTTTATACATGTTAGGTAGCATAAAATTTCAAGTAAATTTTTAAAATATTCAAAACTAACCCCTCAGTTTATAGGACCCCTAAAAAATTTGGTGAAAATTAGTCTTGTTGACTATCGACTAACCCTTCCACCTTCCTTATCTTGGATTCATAATGTGTTTCATGTTACTTTGTTGAGAAAGTATATTCCTAATTTAGCTTGTGTTTTGGATTAGACTCATCTTTAGGTTTGAAAAGAGAAAAATATGTATTTGGATCTAATGAAGATCCTAAACCATCACAACAATAAATTAATAAATCATGATATTTCCCAAGTGTTGGTTCAATGATATCTTTTATCAAAAAGAAGTGTTACTTGGGAAGATGAGATACTTTTCAAGAAGCATTGTCCTTGGCTATTTTAACCCCTGGGATGACTCTTTTACAAGTTGGGGAGGATGGCATAATCTTAATTGATCTACATTCAATTCATTTGTGCTGATATAGACTAGATGTGAACTATTTGAGACATTTTATTACTTTATTGTGGTGATACAGTCTATGATCTACATTGATACATTTTTATTATAATCATTGAGATAGTTATGGATTATATTTTCATTAAAACATTGGATATTATTGCTTAACGTGTACTGATTCCTTATTCAGCTTGATATATTATTTAAATATTTTTACTATATTTATTATACTTAGATGTCCAGAGGATGTTGATAGTCTATTTTTTTACTACAATTACATGTACTTGATTTAGGCTATATTCAGACCTATGCATCATGAAAACATGGAGAAATAATATTTATAAATGAAATAGTGAATTCTAACATAAATTTGGAGCTTATTGGTATCAATGATTGTCATTTTATTTTTATAATTTAACTACTGTGTGTTATTTTTTTATGATTGATTTTATTATTATTTGATTTTAATCAATTTTCACATTTGTGAAAACATCTTTTTACTCAATGTTACTAATTTAGAGATTTTCTCTTTGATTTTGTTGTAATTACTTGGAAACTATTATCCTCTTGTTAATATTATTGTATATATCATCTTAGTTTCTTATGTTTTCTTTGATCCCATGCTTGTTGACTTTGATAGTCTATTTGATCATGTATTGGTCACATGTTTAAGAAGTTGTTTTGATTGTTGATGTCTTATTTCAATGCTCGGTCATCTTGATGCTATTTGACATAATGTTTAAATCAACCATTTAATAGTTGTAGACTATTATACATATGTCTTAAATGTTCTTTATTTGAAGCTTGTGCACTAAAGTTTGAACATTATTAGATAGACCCTTGCTTTGTTTATCTAGTTTGAATGTTTGATAAGCCAAGGTTAGACTTGGGGGAATTTTTTGGCTATTCAACCCACTTAGGGGCATTGGTAATTAGTTGGTTTGTGTTTTATTTAGCCAAATGACTTGAGATCGTGGCATTGGCTCAAGTTACCATGTAATGGGATCAAGATGATTCTTTGGGTTTTTTAGGTTTTATTATGTTTCATTTGGACTCAATCTTGGAGAAGCTCAAAGCCTTGGGGAAACTCTATCAAAAAATTTGGCATAGTACCCAAGGGGAACATAATATAGTTTCAAATGAGGTTTTTTTGGAGCTGAAACTCTTATTCGATACATTTATCTTAATGACCATGCAAGCATTTTGGATAGTTAACTAGGGTTTATTCTATTATTTATTGTTCGATTGATTGTTTGATGGATAAGGGGATTGTTGTGCTAGTTTTGCATAGAACTTGGAGGCTGTAAGAGAAGAGAAAATCTTTTATGGTCAACTTACATAATTTGAGTAAGTGATGTTTTTAAAATTATGTGTTGATTTTCTAAATGTATTTTTAAATGGCAAGATGAGTTAGGGATTTAGACATAAATGCTAACATTATTTTTCTATGTTGTGTGTTTATGGGTAAAACCCTAACCATAGTCATGGATTTGGTTTTTTATTATTTTACATGGTGGTCATGGATGACTCATCAATGGATTTTTTGAACACACATAATGATTTTGATGGTTATTTCATTTATTTATTTTTATAGAGGTTTTGGGTGGTTTTTTACCCACTACATATATGTTGCTAGTTTATGAAATGGGTTTTTAACCACTGTGAAGTTGATGTTTTTCAGGCTATAATTTTGTTTAAGTGGCTTTGTATAATCAATGAATTTATGTTTTAAGTGAAGTTGTTTTATTGAGTAAATAAGATATAAATTATTTAAGGGACTATATGTTGATAATTTACATTTTATTATTTGAAACCCTTAGTTGGGTTACTTTTAACTATGTTTATTATTTTATTTAAGACATTAATGAAATGACTCACCTAAGTGGTTGTGGTTTATTTTGAAGATATTATTTTAAATGGATAAGGATGCATTATTTTTGATTGTGTATGGTTAATACTTATTTTAATATTTAAAAACTACCTAACCTAAGTACAATCAAATTTAACAAATAATGTTTGGAAAAATAGTCCAACGGTTATTTCAAACCATGGCCATACATGGGGGCAATGACATATGGAGTCCCCAAAGGGGTTCAAATTGATTGAGGGGCTTGTGAAAAAATAATATATATTTATTATTTTATTATGTCTACATGATTTTTTGGCTTTTGTTGTGTTATTTGGTAATTATTGGTTTGACTCAGGTTTATGGAATCATGTTGAATTAGGGGTTTAACTCTGGAAATGAGAATGGAAACTAGTATTAGTTCATGATTACATTGACTTATATTGAGATCATTTATCTATTAATTATTATTATTTATTATGATTTTGTAAATCATTACAGTGACATTTAATTTTTTACTATGTTTGGTAGAGTCCATTTCAGTTAATAATGTGACTTATAGCTTTACGTAAGTTTTAAATTTATTAATTATTAATTGGTTGGAAATATTATATAATTTTTATGAGTTTTATTTTAACTCATAAATTTATATTAAGTTAGTACATAAAGATGACTACCAAATAATTTATGGAATACAGATTCATGAGCCATATAATATTCTATAATTGAATATG
This sequence comes from Torreya grandis, assembly GCA_037957365.1. NCBI lineage: Eukaryota > Viridiplantae > Streptophyta > Pinopsida > Cupressales > Taxaceae > Torreya > Torreya grandis. The sequence goes on from JARHVA010003436.1 coordinate 335,566, forward strand.
GCCCATAAATTGAGAAGCTTGGAAAGAGAGATAAAGTCCTAATTAGGTACCAATTAAATGGATCTTGGTGAGTTATTTTACATGATTTGTTTTCTTTTATTTGGTCATTTGTTTTAATGTTTCCAAGCTTAGTTTGTTTTGTAATCATTTCTCCACCGTTTCTCTGCTTCCCTGATCCCTATCCAACTCATGGTTAGGGTGGTCTAGGGTCACTTATGGTTGGGCTCATTGGGAGTAATGAGGTAGGTTTAACTTCATTGCATTGTGTACAATTATTGGATTCATTTCTACTTACTTTGAATGGTGACCGTTGGCTATGAATGAATTAAAATTGTTATCTAATTATTATGACTACAATTCATATTATTTGGCATAGTTGTATTTAATACAAAGTGATGTAATATTTTTATATATGTTTAGTTAGTGATATAATCATAGTTGATCATTTTATTATTTTTTTAATCTAATATTAATAGTTTAATATGAAATTACATTTATTTATAAATATTTTGATATAATAATATAGATTTGAGTTCTTTATACTTTATTGATAGTTTGACACTTATTTAGAATAAGTGGTTTGATATCTTTGACTAGGAAGTTATAACATATTGAATTGTTATATAAAATCAATTTTTGGTTGATTCCTAACTAGTAAATGTATTCATGTCTTTGGTTTTATACTTGTAAATCATTGGTATTATGATTCAAAAATTATTTGGTTATTTGAAAATGCAAATAGATGTATTTAATCTTAATTGTAAAAGATATCTTGCAACTGGCATGATTATTTTATTACATATATTATATGGATTTGAAACAATAATGTTAGTATGTTAAAGTAACTTTGTATGATTTGTTTATAATAATAATCTTGAAAAAACTAAGTGGAATTATTCTTTGAATATGTTTACTTGTGATATCCATTGTGATACAGTAATCTGGTGAAGTTGAAAGTTATATTTAAATGAAATTTTAAAATCCCTATATATTATACCAAACTATGTGTGACATGGATTAATTAATTAAATAGTCTATACTTATTTAAAGACTTTGACTATAACTATACATTTTAGTTAAATGAAATCTTTGTTATTTAATGGTGTATTAAATGGATTGTATTTAGCTTAATACTTATGTGAAGAGTTGTAATAACATAATTGAATGTGTGAAAATGGGATAATTACTTAAGTAATTATATGTACAAATATTTTAAATAAAGGTATATTAGAAGATAATCATTTCAATTTTAAATTACTAATCATTGTTAAGTGCCATGGACTATATGGGAAGCTCCTAAAATAATTTATTGTAACTAATTTACATTAAGATTAAGTTAATCTTATGTGTATGCTGAATGTAGATTAGTGATAATATAATTCATTATAATGTTTAAAAGGGATATGGATATTCCTAGCCAAATCATTTTATGATTGAGGAACAAATTCTCCATGTTTGGAATAGACCATTGGATATTTTAGAAACTGGATCTTATCCTTAAATGGTAAAATAAGATATTAATGAAATTATGTCATTATTATAAGAATCTACCTTGGAATCAAAGATTAAGTAAGTTCTAATATTCAAGTAATCAATGCACTAATGCTTAGGCTAATATCATAGATGGAAGTCAATGGATAAATATTTAAGTTCAAGATTTAAGTAAGAATTAATATAATTACATTTAGTCTATGGGACTATTAATATGTATCAAGTTCTATTTAACTCATAGGACATTTATGTTGGTAATAATGTGAAATGTAAATCTAAACTAAGTCATTATAGAATTCTTCAGCATGATTTATCATCAGCTTGTATCCTATTATAAATGATAAGATGTTCCTAAATAGAACTTAAGCTTGGTTGTTGAAGCATTCCATGAAGGTTGTACACTCCATGTAGTAGTTCATATCAAACCTCATGTGTCAGTTTGCCTATGAAATGAAAAATGATTTGCATTTATTTTGTAAATAGTCCTTTTCCTTTGATATTTGTTTTTGCTTGTGATTTGGTAAATCATAATTAATCAAGCTTAGTATGATGATTCATCTATTGAATCTAATCTTACTCTACCACTATTTTATGAACCTTTTTGAATAACCCTTGAGGTATTGGCTATTCTATAGCATGTATAGGTACTTGGGTAAGGGCATAAGTTAGTAATGACTTTGTTAGGAAGGACACAACATATTACATGCATAGAGGTGATTGGGTAAGACCACACTAACCCACTTCTATTTTAATATTGGGTGGTTAAAATATTTTTTAATGAAGCCATTGATGGTTTATGAACTTGGTATAGTTCCTATGTTGGTTGTAACATAGTTATGGATCTCATTATGTGTTTTCATGCTAAACTCTAGGTGAAATTTGTTCCATTATTATTATTATTATTATTATTACGATTATTAAAAAACAAAAAAAATTATGGTTGTGATATATATATATATATATACACACACACACAAAGTTAGTAATGGTTTTGATGATAATCCACTTTATGTTTTAATTGGATTTAACTTTGTTGAATGTATTAGACTAATTTGATATGTTGTATAAATGTTTCTTATGTTATCATACATCTATGGGAATCATTAGAATACCTAGATGTATGTTTATTATTATTGATAATTGGAATTATCATATATGTGTAGGTTGAAAATCATAATTTTAGGGCTATGTGTAACCTATAGTGAATTAGAATGCTTGAATTTTATGATTGTAGTATATGGATGAGGGTGACATTTATATGATGGAATATCTAGTTAAAATTGGATCACATAGCTCAGTACATATTAGCATTATTCAAAATAGAGTTTAAGTTGAAATATCTTTTCACGTGGGCCATAGATTCTAGTTTAAAAGTTATCCTTATTATAACTGTTAGTTTCAAGCCATGATAAATATGATGTATGGGATTTAATTAGAATATATATTATATTTTGAGTGGGTTAACATACATCTATAATAAATACCTATATTCTTATAATTCTTATAAATCAAGTGTGATAGGTAACTCTCACACACAAGATTATAAGGAAACAACAAGTATAAAAATAATAATAATATCCTCACTATAATGTCTATATTAAACTTTTTTTGTATCAATTATGGATTAATGATATATATATATATATATAGAGAGAGAGAGAGAGAGAGAGAGAGAGAGTGTGTGTACATGCACACATACCTTGTATTGATTGGGAACTTGATTAGTGAATTAAACTAGAGATTATTATTTAAATGAAGTTTCTTGAATTAAATCATACACATATTATTAATGATCTTAAATGAGAAGTTAATAACCAATTCCAAAACCTAAAAGAGGCTTACTATAATTTATAGTGAAAGGAATTTGTATTAATTCTTGTAACATATCCATTATAGACTATAGGTGTGAAATAATTAATTATATGAGGCTGTATGGTAATTAAGGAATTTTAGGTCTTAATATTTTATGAAGGTTAAATATGTAGTTTTTATTGAGTCTTGAACTTCATTACCTTACCATCAGTTAAGGGATGATGAACATTAATCAAGAAGCCTAATTATGATTGCCCATCATTGGTTAACATGATAGAGAATAATAATAGTATTCATGGTAGGGAGTATGTATTATGTGGATATTGACCCAAATGTGAAATATTATAATACTATAGAATGATTTGTCCAAATTAATTTATAGTTGTATACATTTTGAGTCCACAATACATTCTAGTTTGCATGCTTTGTTGAAAGTGATATTAGATAGAGGAGTACCTAGGGTCTATATGACCGATTACATGTAATAGTGATATTACTTTCACATGTGATTCATGTATGGTTATGGATAATTACAGTGTCATTCTACCCCTTATTGAAGGGAAGGGATACTCATAGTGGGTAGGTGTGTGGGAGATCGATGGTTTGTGGTTGGATGTAAAGTGCACAGATGATGTTGTACCTCTCTACTATTGTTAGACCTCACTGAGCCATATAAAAATTACAATGTTTTCCATGTTATTAATATTAAGATTATTATATCCAACTATTTATTTATTGAAAATTAAATTAATCTAAGCAATAGACATTATAGTCACATTAGCTAACTGGCTAAATCAAACCCATTTAGTAATTAAGAAATAAACCAATCAATAAGCTAAAAAACTATCCATTAGGTACAATAAAATGAAACATTTACTAAAAATACTAATATAGTCCATAAAATAAGTCATAAATGTGTTTACAGCTACTACTATTTACATTCATAGGATAATATAAAAATATACAACCATTATTGTGTGGAATACCCATCAAGTAATAAAGTACAAATGTAGTACATGCTTATATATAATGATGAGTATAATAGTACAATATGAGATACACAAAATGACTATATGATCCATCACATAACCTAAGTATAATTCTATTTGGTTGAGTTAGCTGACAGAGGGAGAGCATCATCTAAGGGATTTACCTCCAACCATAGACCAATAATTTCTCACACATATCCTTAATGGGAGTGGCACTACCCTTTATAGAGAGAAATATAAGAATAGTTTAATATCAATAAATGTCCAAAACCCATTTGTGTAATATCACTATTACATGCATCGATCAAATAGACCATGGAAATATATTCTTCTATCTAAATGAATCTGCATACACATCTAAATTATAAGTACAATGAATTGATGATGTCTTAGATATAACATTACTTTGGCTAAAGTTTTCATTATAGAATTTATATTTAGGAATCAAAGTCATTTTCACTCACACTGAACTCTTTGATACTAAATAATATGATAACAAGGGATAGGTATATGAAATAACCATTGATCCCCCCATATAACTATCTCCAGCTATCAAATATTATTATATAATAATTTTTCTCACAAGGATTCAAACATAAAAATGCATAATTTAGCATACATTTAACCCAACATAAATAAATAGTACAACAAGTCATAATCATCAATCCTTTGATTCTATTCACTTAATCACAAGGGTAATGTTTAGTTATACAATGATTTGTATTTGATTGTGTTGAAGACTAGAATAATAAATAAGAGTATTGTAAGTCCATTTTAACACACCTTTTGAACACAATTTATTATATGTAATAATTGATCACAACACTAAGTCTAAATAATAGTCTTTTAATTTCATCACAAACTTGTAATAGAACTAAATATTTCATCTTTCTCATACCCTTACTTTTTATTCATGATCAAGTGCATAAGAGAATCCCTTATTAATAGGTTACAGTTATATAATATCACATGACATAAATATGTGTTAGGGGTCACATGGGAGTAAGGACCCATTAAACTAATACATTATTTGATAATGTATATATATGGGATTACATTTATTTATTCATCAAAATTCCTTCTATTTATTAAAAATCAAGCTTATCAATACATAATCTTTTTGCTTCTGGGCTTCTAGTTAGTTTCTTCTAGGCTAAAGCCTTCTCTTTTAAATTGTTGTTGATCTTTGACTATTTTTTGCTTTATTCTACTTATTTTTAAAGTAGTTGTTTCAAAATCCATATAAAATCTTATTCATTCATCCTATCTAAATACATGGTCTTTTTTTAATTTAACTCCTATTATAACATTCATCCATTATTTCCTAGAGAAGAGAGAAAAACATGTACTTGTATTTAATACTTTATCCTATATGGACTCTTTATATTCTCACCTTTAAAGGATTAGTATTCTAATATTATATTATGCATATATTCAAACTAACTATTTGAGTAAAAATAAAACATATTTTTAGACATTATCATACTCAGTGACATTTTTCAGGTTTACTAATTACCCTTAATCCTTTAATTGTTAAGGAATTAAATGGTAAATTAAAAAAAGCATATTAAATTGAGGTATAAAGAATAAATGAATACATCTTTGTGTATTCATAGTTGAGAGAGATCAACATAGTATGAGAATAACAATATGTGTGTGTGTGTATGTGTGTGCGCGCACACATGTATATATAAATGGTTATACATAGAAAATGAATATCTTAATCATTAAATAGATACAATCCCAATTGAAAAAAAAATACTTATTCAAAATTTAAATCCTCCTTTCTTATTTATTAAGGCTCTTAGTAACCAATTTGAATAAGTATATAAAGGATTTGTAACTAGTTAGAGTAAAACCCTTAGTGAGTAGTAACTCAATAGTACCAAGAGGAAGATATTTGATACCCTTGAAGTCTATGTTAAGTCAATGAAAATTATAAAAAAAAATAACAAATCACATATCCTTATTATCTATGGCTTGGCCCTTAACTTTATAGACCCAAGGATGGAGCCTATTTCCATCCTCATGTCTATAGACCTGTTAACATGGGGTTTAAAGAAATGGTTATTTTTTTACTAATATCTATCATATCACATGCTCAAATAATTCCATAAAACACATAATATAACTAACATATAATTTATTTTTTCTCATTTAAATCTATCATCAAGAAAGGAAAAATGGGCTAGTTATAGTGGTTTATATTGTTTAATAGGTGATATGATAGCTTATCCCTCCCCTAAAATGTCAATATTTCTTCCTTTTTCCTACTATTTATCTTCTTTCTTGTTCCTTCCATATCCCCTTTTTATTTCTTTTCACCAAAATCATGCATGAATTTCATGAACCTAAAACTATTTTCTTTGCCTCATGTTTGTCATTCATCCACTTTAATTCATAAATGTGTAACTTAGTTATGTTATATGTTAAATCATAGTCTCTCCTCCATATACTTACATGGTAGTAGAATAAGACCACCATTACTCCCAAATGGAATATTCAACTCATAATATGATGTTAGAATACCAACTAAACCCTAATCGATTACATTTTACCAGTTTTACATTGTCAATGAAACATTACAACATTAAGAATCTTCTCAAATTAAAAAAACCTAATTCTTGTTACCTTTTCACTTTTATGGTTTTGCCAATACTACAAAAAACTATATCCTTGAACTCATTTTAATTTATTTATTATTTTGGGGTGATTTTACCCTTACATCATGCCACCAAAAGGGTCAACAACATGTAAATTAACAAGACCATATATTAGTTTAACACCTTTCTAATGTTAGGATAACTATATGCTTTTCCTCACATACACATAATAAATTATGATCCAATGACATCAAAATAGTTGAGGTAACCTAATATTAGATAAGGAATCAATACAAATTATATACTTATAATATTAAACCATTACTACTAGTGATGTATGCAATAATGCAAACAAACCAAGTTCCATGAAAGATAAATAAGTAAGCATGTTTGAAATATCAATTAAAAAACTAGATTAACCATTCATTTCATCCAAGATATTTTCATATGTGGTGTGTGCATGCATCACCAACATTCTCTCTCTCAATCCACATTATCAATATCTACACCCACTCTCTAATGATTCTCTTCATCTGAACTGCCTATGAGGGATGAATAATCTTGCATCCACCTCATCAAACAAATTAGTACTTAGATTGAATCATGATAATAATCAACATATAACCATAATAAAATATTGAACAAATTTAATCCATAAAAACCATGACCATAATCACAATAAACCATATGCAGTAGTTATTTATCTATTTATTGAACACAAAAACAGGTAATATATTTCAAAGATTTTATGTTTTCATAGTAAATACATTAATTTTTTATGCTTTTGGAAAAACTATATGTTGAATTTTGATTCTTGATGTTTCAGACCAACACCTATGATCTATCATAAGGAGAAAGAAATAAATAAATATGTGGAACATCAAGATCCAACACTACTTTAAATCATAAGAAAATAGATATTGTAATAAGTTACTAAAATGACAAACTAAAAAAACTATCCATTGAAAAAATTTTTCTAAAAGCAAAACCTTCTATAATCAAATAAATGCATTTAGAAATATTGAGAAAAATAAAAGGAATAAAATCTTAATAAACTAATGAATTTGAAAAGAGAGATAAATTATAGATTAATTAATTAAAATGAGAAAACCTAACGTTGTAAATTATGAAAAGGTGACTATCTAAAATAATAATACCTACCTCTAAAACCTACAAGAAAGACTAACTCTTATAAACCAAAGGTTTCCAAGCATGGCTAATCCATGTCCCTTCATCTCTATTTATATTATTGGGGTGTTTTAAGATTTCAATAGATTCCCTAAGTTTACACTTTTGGAAATGGTCATCTACCATAATGACTCTATTATATTAATTATTGATATCATGTTTAGAATTTCAAGAGTGTTAAATAAGAGCTGATTTATCTTTTCTTTCTAGATGAAAAGTAGTTACATGTTCCTTAATTCTAGTTTTAACAGACCTCCCTATCTCTCCAATTTAAGGAATACCATAGTAACAATCAATAATGTAGACTTCACTTCATAGGTTAGGATCTATAAGGTCTTTGTTAGACCCTAACATCATACATAACTTATTAACAAGAAGGAAAGAGGAGTTTATATTTTTATGTTTGAGAATCTTAGCTAACTTGTTAGAAATTTATTCAACATAGGGTAAATACAATACTAGACCTTCCACCAAGGAATTATTACAATTAGTTCTAATGAAATTATCTTGAGTTTGTATTATAGCCTTAGCTATTTGATTCCCTATGTAACCATTCAACCTAAAAATGTGTTTCAAATGCTCAATTTCTTGATCAATGTTATCATTATCAAAAAAATTGAAAGCCTTGGTGGCCAATGTTTTAAGGACCCATACTTTTTTGGATGGATGATGATGAGAAAAGGCATGAAGGTAGAGGTATGCATGTATGCCTTTTCCAAAGACCTTTCTAGCCAGGGAACCATCTTTTTTTTGGTAATGAAGACATCTAGAAAAGGAAGCTTACCATCCATCTAAATTTCTTTGGTGAATTATCTGTTGGATAACTCGATATTAAGGTATGAGTGAAATTAATCCAAACTTATTATGCCATGTTTCCAACATGAATTAGTGTCATATACATATCATTTCCACCATTTAGGTTTAAGTGGAATGAGTGAAGAGCAATATCTTCAAATTTTTCCATGAAGAGGTTGGCTACCACTAGTGACAAAGGAGATCTCATTTCCATATATTCACATTGTTCATAGATAAAATATTTGAAGGTGAAAAAGTTTAAACTCAAACATAATGAAACTAGATTACCTATTTCACAATTACTAAGATTCAAGACCACTTCCACTAGTTCTTTGATGGGTACTTTAGCAAAGAGTGACACCACATCAAATCTAACTAACAAATCATTGTTATCTACTTTCTTATGCTTGATAAATTCTAAAAAATCCCATGATTTATGAATGAAAGAGGTATTTTTACCTACAATGGATTTTAATTTATTAGCCAAGAAAGATGGAAGATGATAGGTAGGAGAGTCAATCATATTTACAATAGGTCTAAAATGAATACCATCTTTATGGATTTTTGGGGCACCATAGATCCTTTGGGTCACTTATTTTCTTGGAATAAACTTTTTCTTTGTCACAACATCTAATGAAGATGATTTTTTTAGTTTCATCACATTCTTAATGATGTGACAAATAGGGTTATGGTCAAGTCTTCTATATCTACCATTATTGTTGAGGTGATATTCCATTTTGGCATCATAATCACTATGATTCAAAATGATAGTAGCATTTATCTTATCAGAATTGAGAAACACAATGTTTTTATTATCCCTCAAAGACCTAATAGTTCTCCTTTCTTCTTTAGGAATGTTACTAAAAGGTGGTTTCACCTTATACAAAGCCACCATGTAATCTTGCCTCACTTCTTCTTCTAAGTTACAAGGAAGGTTATTATGAACACTATCAATGCCCAAAATGAAATCTTCATTGGGGATACTTCTAGGCATAATAGAAAACCCTAATCCTTTCTTTAAAATGTTGAAAGAAGTTTTATTTATTGGAAAGATAGATAAATTAACAACTAATTTATCTTCCTAACCTAAAATTACTTTGTTTTTAATGATAAAATTTTTATTATAATTATGGTTTATGGACTCAAGGAGTTATTTATTATTATCATTATTAAAGAAATATCCTATTTTAAGATTATAAATAGTATTATTGCATTGAATGTTATAAAAAATTATTCATATTATACTCATGTATATTATTATCTATATTGTAAATATTATCACACCTATTATTATTATTATTATTATTATTATTATTATTATTATTATTATTATTATTATTATTATTACAACCAACATTTGTCTTGGTTCATCATTGAATTCTTAGGGAATCCATTGAAATCTTAAAACACCCTATTAATTTAAATAGAGATGAAGGGATAAGGATTAGCCATGCTTGGAAACCTTTGGTTTATAGGAGTTAGTATTTTGGGCTTTGGAGGTAGGTGTTATTCTTTTAGATAATTATATTTTCATAATTTATAATATTAGGTTTTCTCATTTTAATTAATTATCCTATAATTTATCTCTCCTTTCAAATGCATTAATTTATTAGAATTTTATTCTTTTTATTTTTATTAATATTTATAAATGAATTTATTTGATTATAGAAGGTTTTGATTTAATGAAAAAAAATTCAATAGATAATTTTTTTAGTTTTTCATTTTAGCAACTTATTCCAACAATGATTTTACTAAGATTTAATGTACTATTGGGTCTTGTTGTTCCACATATTTCTTTATTTTTTTCTCCTAATGATGTATCATAGTTGTTTATCTAAAATGTTGAGAATCAAAATTATATACACAATTTTTTTAGAAGCATAAAACATTAAGTAACATATTTGTCAACCAAACAACATATGGAAATTGAGCTTAGAAATAACAATAGATGTACCAATTATTAAACACATAATTTACTAATTAATGCTTCAAATATCCATTAGGAAAACTAGATGTGATATCCTTCACCCATAAAATTAGTCATCATCCTAATGACACTTATTTTATAAAATAGTTATGAAATAAAATAAAGTTCAACAAAATATAATTAATGTTTTAATAGAAAGTAGATAATGTTTAGCAGAATGTAATGTAAACAAATGAGGAAATAGTATAAAAAACACTTCATAGTCCTCCCATGTATCACTATCCTTAGAATATTGGTCCCACTAGACCTTTCACTATTATACTTTTGTATTTCAAAAACTAGGCTTGCAAGTATTAATTATTCTAATTGGTTATATTGTGATAACCCTTGGATATTGAACCTATAATACATTCTAATACAAAACATGTGTAAGATCATCAATATAATTTTTAAGATATCAAACATGAAAAAAATTATGCATTTTTGCTAGAGATTATGGTAATGCATTCCTATATGGTATAGGATTAACCATTTCTATAACCTTAAAAGGTCCCACATATCTAGGTGACAACTTTGTTGATATACCAAACTTTATTGAACACTTTTAGGGTCTAACCCACAATAAAAAAATCCAAATGAAGGATACCTTTCTATTCATTTTAGATCATTGTAGATTGTATACCTATCATAGGCTTCAACCAATATCTACTTTATTAATTTCACTTGCTCTTTTATTTCATCAAGCATATTGGGCACAAAAACTACTCTATCTTCTAGCTTGTCCCAACTGATTGGTGTTATACATTGCCTACCATATAATGCCTCAAAAAGAGAATTTTTTATAGTTGATTGGCATTATTTGTAAGCAAACTCAACTAATGGTAGGTACTCTTATAATTTGTTTTTTTTTGTTTATATAGTATATTCTCGAAAGATCCTCTAAGATTTAATTTATTCTCTCCATTTGTCCATCCATTTTTAGATGGTAAGTTTTAATAAAATTCAACTAAGTCCCCAAAGATGAATTTAAACTCTACCAAAATTTAGAAGTGGTCTTAGGATCCCTATCTAAAATAATATTTGAAGGATACCCATACAACCTATAAATTTTATTCATAAACATCTTGGATAACATAAGAATATCATTAGTTAAATTACCATGAATAAAATGAGCTAACTTTGTTTATCTAGAACTACCAATATCATGTCATGATGTTTCTTTTACATAGGCAAGCCTTGGATAAAATCCATATTGATAAGTTTCCATTTATATTCAGGTATATAATGTGGGTATAATAACACAACTAGATGTAGGTGTTCATCTTTGACTTACTAGCACTCCAATCATATAGAAAAAAATTATTTACATCCTTTTTAATTCCTTTCTATAAATATAAAGGTTTTAAATTTGTTACTAGCTTAATCAATCCAGGGTACCCTAAATATGGAATATTGTGCAGTTATTTTCACATAATATTCCTTAAAAAAAATTTATTAGGTATATAAGTCTTACCATTGTACCTTAAAAACCCATTATTCTCAAATAAAAGCTATGATATATATAATATTGAGAGTTTTTAGCCAAAGCTTTCTTATCTTATTCATATAAATCATCACCAGGTGAGAGTTTTACTACATGATCTTAGAAATTACATGTAATTGTAGCCAAATTTGCATTGTATATTCTAGGCTAATGGCTTCTATGACTCTTTTTTTTCCCTTAATTTAGTTGATATCAAAATCATAATTTGATAGAAACTCTATCCACTACTTATGATGAACATTGAGGTTGGGTTAGGAGAAAATATAATTAATATGTAAGTTATCAGTTTTAAGCTCAAAATGTTTACCCAAAAAATATTGCCTCTAAACCTATAAGGCATGAACTATAATAACCAATTCCACATCATGAGGATCATAATTTACCTCATAAGGCTTAAATTTCCTATATTAATAAGCCACAATAACCATATTTCATGATAAATCCTCCAAAACCATATCCTGAAGCATCTATTATAATTGAAAATTGGCCATTCATATCCACAATTTGTAATAGTGGTACTGAAGAAAGCCTTTGTTTTAGAAATTGAAAGGCTTGTTCATATTTATCTAACCACACAAAGTGTTTATCTTTATAATGAATAAAGGTGATTGGGTTATCTATATTTTAAAATTTTGAAATAAACATCTTGTAGTACCCTACTAATCCCATGAAACTATGCACCTTATGCACATTTTTGGGTGTTGGCCAATCCATGATGGCACTACTCTTAGATAGATCTACTAAAATTCCCTCTATATAGATGATGTGTCCCAAGTATTATACTCTTCTTTGAAATAAAGCATACTTGGGTAATTTCCCATAATGCAACCATGACAAAATTATCCATAAGTGTTTAATATGCTCTTCCTCACACTTGGAATAGATTAGGATGTCATCCAAAAATACTATCACAAACTAATCAAGGTAGTATATTAACATGTTGTTCATGAGATTCATGATTTTTATTGGTGCATTCAATAATCTAAAAGGAAGTAATGTGAACTCATAACACCCCTAACATATTTTAAAAGTTGTTTTTAAAATATTATAATTTTTAATCCTCAATTGGTAGTATCCTACATGAAAATAAATCTTCAAAAATATTATAGGACCATGCATTCAAAAAAAATATCATTAATGCAAGGCAATGGGTACCTATTTTTTATTATTGTTTTATTAATCATGTGGTATTCAATGTAAAAGATAAGTGATCCATCCTTATTAGTAACAAATATTATATGTGTACTCCATGGTGAAACACTTGGCTAAAATCAAACCCTTGGCCAACATCTCTTGAGGTTGTGTCTTCAACTCAACTAGTTCTAGTGTTGTCATCCTGTAACATGCCTTAGATTATGGTCTTGACCCTAGAATGTTAAAAATAGTGAAATAAAATTCCATTTTAGGAGGTAAACTAGATAATTCATTTGGAAAAATATCCCAAGATTCTCTTAGAAATGAATAATCTTCTAAGGTAAGTTTCTTAGATTCATCAATTTCATCCATTTTTACTAAGAATGTTTGATATCCCTTATGTTGAGATTTATTTAACTGGATGTCTAAAATTTTACCAAGATTTAACTCCCTTTATTTTCTTTGTATTTGGGTTTAGTTTCCCAAATCATCCAAACATTCAATATTTTTATGGAAGCAATCAACTTTTGTTATGAGCCTAGAAAACCAATTCACTCCTAGGATCACACCATATGACCCTAGTAGTGGTGCATAAATATATACAACCATGGTGAATTCTCATAACCTAATTTTATCCTCAATGAGACATATACCTACCTTAACCTTGGACTCATTACCATATTTTACTAACCATGCATTTCCTATAAAACCAATTTTCATAGATAATTTACTCAACATTTTAAGAGAAATAAAGCACTCAATAGCTCCAGTATCAATCAAAATAGTAATTGGATGACAAAACAAAGTACCTAATAATTTTATGAGAGAGGCTTGAAATTCATCTTGTTGATTATCCAATAATGTGTAGATACATTGTTGAAAGGTTTCTTGTTGTGAATAAAAGTTTATTTTCTTGTATTTTCCATCTATCTTTCATCGAGGATAATCTTTGGTATAATGATCTCCAAAATTAGAAAATACTCTTGGAGGTCCATTCATCTTAGCCTAATTTGTAACCTTAAATACTTGTGTAAAATTAACTCCTAGTTTTATGTTCCTATAATTATTATTAAATATTGTGTTTTGACTATTGAACTAGTTCTTGGAATTACCAATTCATTTTTAATTCTTCTTCTTGATGGTTGTTTTGGAAATTACAAAACTTTTTATTATACTTCTCTCTAATTTTTACCAGTGATTTTAGCTTTTGTTCCTATTTCACACCCTTTTCAAACTTGATCCATGGTGGATGGTCCATGCACATCCACTTCACAACTAATTGGGGGTTTTAGGCCCATAATGAATTTCTTGATTTAGAAACACTCATCCTTATGGTATTGTGAAACATACTTCAAGAGCTTATTAAACTACTCCCAATACTCATTCACTGATAAATCCCCTTTCCTCAATTTTTAAAAATAATTCAACATCTGATCAAAAGAGAGTTGAGTAACCACCACGCTTTGAAAAGAGACAAAAATTACTCCCATGTGATAGTAAAATTATGATTCATTTCAATATTTATATTATCCTACTAAGTTGTTGATTCACCAGCTAGTTAGTAAGCTCCCCACACATCTTTAGTTATCTCAGAGTAATTATGAATCTCAAATTACTTTTCCATCCATATGAGCCAAGATTCAACTCCATAACACAAAATGGCACCATAAAATTTGTGTAGATTTACCTTCTTCATGTCATGATCAAGTTTTGAATCTACTTAAGCTATAGCAACTTGATGAAATTCCTCATGCTTTTATTCCTATGGCATTTATTTCTCCTCAAGTTGTTCTTATAGAACTTCCTATTCTTCTTATTGTTTAGGTCTATGGAATTCTTGCTCAATATCTGTTATTATGTCTCTAGTCTCATTAAAAACAATGAGAATTTGATTAAGTTTCATAGCTTGTTCTACTAATAGTTGATTGGGATTAGCTTGAGAGTTGGAATTAGAAGGAATCTCATAAACCAATCTATCTCACACCATTATCCTTTCTAGATATTAAAAGAATAAAATTTATGTTATTTAACTCATTAGGTATGAGAGCTAAACCTTAAGCTCTTATACGTAATTTTATACCCACTAGGCTAACCTACAATTACATTTATTTTTCTATTTAATTATTGTTAAGATTATTATATCCATCCATTTATTACTTGAAAACTAAATGAATACAAGAAACAAATATTATAGTCACATTATCACACTTGTTAAATCAAACCTATTTAGTACTCAAGAAATAAACTAGTCAATAAGATGAAAAACTATCCACCAAGTACAATAAAATGAAATAATTATTGAAATTACTGATATAGTCCATAAATCAGTCATAAATGTGTCTACATCCACTATTTTTTACATTTTAACAATAGTATACAAATACATATCCACTCCTATGTTGAATACCCATCAAATAATAAGGTAAAAATGTAGTACAATGTCAACATATAATGATGAGTACAATAGTACAATATGAACTACACAAAATAGTTCCATAATCCATCACATAACCTAAGTATAATTTTATCTATTTTAATAAACTGATAGAGGGAGAGCATCATCCAAATGCTTTACATGCATACATATATACATACATACATATATAAATTGATAGAGGGAGAGCATCATCCAAATGTATGTATGCAGAAAACTATAGCCTTCAAAACCTTTTAATTTTTTTGGGTGATTTTACCCTTACATCATTCCAACAAAAGAGTCAACAACATGTAAATAAACAAGACCTTATAAAAATTAAGTACCTTTCTAATTTTAGGATAACTGAATGATTTACCTCACACACACATAATACATTACAATCTAATGACATAAAAATCATCAATGCAACTTAATACTAGACAAGGCATTAATAAAAATTAGATACTTATCATATTATACCATTATGAATAGTGTTTTATGTACAATACAAACAAACTAGGTTCCATGCAAGTCAAACAAGTTGGCATGTTTGACATTTCAAGTAGAAACTAGATTAACCATTTATTTTATTCAAGCTATTTTAGTATGTGTTGTGTGAAGGATTCCCTAGAGTTATCTCTATCAATCCCCATCATTGATATCTCCACCCCCTTTCTGATAATAGTGTCCCTCTGAACTACTTGTGAGGGTGGAATAATCACGCATTCACCTTATCAAATAAACTAGTATTTATCCTGAATCATGATAATAATAAACATATAACCAAATTAAATTTTTTAATGAATGTAATCTATGAAAATATAGAACATAATCATAACAAAACATATGCAATAGTTATCTATCCATATAATGATCATACAAATAACTAATATATCTATAAACCAAATATCATATATAAATATAACTTAGAAATAATAATAATAATATATCTACCAATTATTAAACATATAATCTACTAATTAATGCTTTAAATATCCACAGGGAAAACTAGATGTGCCAAATATTGGATTTAAATGTATTCTAATATATACTTATGGATAATAAATATTTTTTGAGCTTATGCATGGAAGCTTTATTGTACTATTATACCACTTAACTTTATATTATTGGATATGGCTACCTTACTCAAAAACAAACATTATTATGTATGCACATTCATTAATTAATCATTATTATGAAATAAAATATCAAATTCAATTAATTAATTTAGATAACAAGCGTATGATGTGGTATTCCATTATGGTGTTTTTATTAATTTATTTTTTTATATTGTATTGTTGTATATTAAGTGCTAAAAAGATGAGTTGTTACATCTTTGGTAACTCTATATATATTATTGTAAAAATGTGCACATGATTTTATAAATGGACTTATGTATTTATTGAATTTACAATAGTACTTTATTATGAGTGAATTTGTAAAATTTATATGATTACATTGTCATTACATGAATTGGTTAAGAAAAAAAGTATAATTTATATTTGTAAACCATTTGGGTTTTAACAATTAGGGTTTTAACAATTAGGGTTCTAGCTTTAGAGAAATTATTTTCAAGTCTTCCACATAATTTTGAAGGTTACATATGTGCATATAACCTTGACTTAATTTGTCATAAGTTATCATGCCCTAAATTCATTTTTGTCAAAAAAAAAAAGGATCGACCAAGTGGGAAAATAATTGTATTCAATCATTTCCTTAGTTTACTAATTTTTTCCTTATGTATTTTTAGTTCCCACTATTGGACACCTTTAAAGCCTATTCCTATTTTATTACTTCCACTAGATGTGAATCAACATGGTCAAATCTATGGTAAGAACATATAAGTTTTTCTTTTCAATTCATTTTTAGTCTTCTTTCAATCATTTTCACTTTGTATAATTTAGTTTATTAATTCATTTCTTCATGTTGAAAGTTAATTTACAACATTATGAATTATTCTATTCCTTTTATCTTAATTAGGGTTGTGTTTACACATTAATTCAATTTTTTATAAAAAACATATTAATGAACCTAAAGTGAATCACAAGACCTGACAGAGAACATTTTAAGGAATTACATGAGATTATTCAAAAGTAAAATAATAAAGGAACCATTAGATTAATACAAAATCACCAAACATATTTTACTACAAAGATTTAAAAATCATTACCTACAACTGTAATAGGCAAGAAACATCCTAGAAAATAATATTTAATAATCACAATACATATGAAAGGATCTTATATAAATCATAATCACATTGATACTACTAAATGAAACAATTTACACTGCAAGAGGATTACCATAAATTACATATATTATCAATGACTTACACCATAAAGTAAATTGAAAATAATACCTTGGATATGTACACTCCATTGATTATGGATAAAAATATTTTAATACAAAGGTATGGGTTATACCTCATACACATTAGTTACCATTTACATTAAGAAGTTCTTGGTTTACAAAAATGCAATCTATCATAGATACTAACCAACAGTGCATCATATTGTATTGTATTTACTTCACCAATAAAGTAGAATAACAACAACAGATCAAAATATAATTGAAATATAGTATAACATATGAATAAATGACAAGCCACTTCAAGGGGGAAACCTTGACAACCTTACAATAAGAATATAATTCACAATATGATGATTCATACTAACCACTAAATCTTATATATAACCTAATTATGCTATGGACACACCATAATCTACACAACCACTATCATTAACATAAATAAATTATCATATGAATTATTAAAAGGTTACATTATCCAGAAATTATCTATGTATATCCCAATCATGATATATGCTAAGGGAATAACATGACCCATCTTTTAAAATAAGTATTGTCCTCAATGCTTCCAATCTCTAGATGTAGGTACAAGAAGTCTTATTCCTCCCATGTTTCATATAAATTATTTATATTAGTTGAATTGATCAAATACTTGTTAATTATCCACTTCCACAACCTCTTAGTTCATGTGTAATAGATTCTATTACATTCAAAAATGACTGGGTATTCTTTGGTAGGATTAGGTAACTCAATATAGGCATGTATATTTTATCCAATGTACTTCAAGTCATAAATGTGGTTGTACTATGAAATTTTCAAAATTATCTATAGGAATATATAATAATTCATGTTGGTGTTGAATGTTTTCTTAAACTATTTTAAACTTTATATGGATACTCAAGGATGAACTAGTAGATGATGGTAGATAATTTGGAGACAATTTGGAATAATCATATCTCACATGTGTCTTAGATATGTGCATATCCTCAACAATCACTGAATACTTTTCCATCATTTTATAAAAATATTGTAGTATGTGTGCAAGTGATTGTGTTTAACTCACTATTTTTTCTAAAAAACCCTTATATCCTATGTCTATATTTTTTTGCATTTGATGATAACTTACCATTTGAGATTGATTTACACTCAACCCTTAAGAATCAAACATATTTCCTTATAAAAGAATACATGAATAATTATATGAAGTTAATCTCAATCATGGCCAATTTATTAAACCATTGGACTCCCAATACAATATCATCTTTGTTCATGTGAATGGAAACCATAAGGCCATATAATAGGTATCTTTCATGGTGAGTTTAATATTGTGATTTTTTTTAACAATTAATATACTACCATATGTAACCATGGCTTGAAATTATGGAGATGGGTAAATAAATAAATTCAAATGTGTAGCTAACTAATAATTGATGAAGATGTGAGTAATCCATGAGTCAATCAATATTATTAACTGATGTTCCTTTAGGAGACCCATTACCTCGAGGATTAATGGGGAACTAACACATGGCATTGCATGGTAAGATATAGTTGGTTTGGAATATCTAGCTCATCCACAATTTCAATTAATTTTTAGTCATCCTCATTTTATTCATTTATGCCCTTAATTTGGAATAAATTATTTTATGTACATTTATGTCCTCAACTATATTTTATTTCAATAGTTAAAATATAACCCTTTTTACCTCTTTTCTTTAATTTAATAAGGAGTTAACTTGATAGGCTATGGATATGATAGTGCATGGGTGGTAGTATCACATATGATACTAATTATATGTCCCCTCATAGTGAATAATTTTTCATCTACCCTACATTCCATCATAATTGAATTAGGAAAATTAAGTGGATTAAACATTCTTACCTCATGTTTAATGTGGTTCCTGAGACCACCAAGAAAAAAATCTTTCATATTTACATTGATAATGTTATCCACACACAAGGATAGGTTCTAGAATAGATTAATATAATCATTGACCAATCCTATTTACCAAAAAAAATTGAATTGGATAAATTAATTTTCTACCAAACTAATTTATTAGCAGAGGTTTTTGGAATTACACTAGAACATGTTAATTAAAGGGATAACATGTGCAGTGGAGAGTATAATAAGGCACCAAAGAGATATAAAGAGTACAAGCCATGTACATCATATTCAATTAGACTAAAGACCAAATTGAAGCATATATATAATATAATGAAACCATAACTCATATTAAATCAGATTACATAATAAAGAAAAATAAAGTACTTAATTGTGCATACATCATACATAAAATAAAATAAGGTAAAACCATAATAGAACATTTTTTTATTAATCTTTGTCAACACATCGAACCATATTATATTACATCAAATTAATATTTATATCCTTTTATAATATTATCATCTCTTCACCTTATAACCTTATGAGATATAAAATGAAAGAATATCCATGTTCTCCAATTAGCTGATTAGACTTTGAAGGCCAAATACATACAAAACTATACAAATGATAAAATCAAACACTTTGCACATGTGTTTATCTTATATACTTCATAGTTTTAGCAATCCCTATTCTATGTCCAACACTTTATTGGACTTAATTATTTTTATTGTCCTTAGACAAAGGTTAAGTTAAGCTAAACTAAGCTAGACAGATAAGTCATAAATAGAAGTTACAATAATTTCTCTAGGTGTCATTTACTAGTTTCCACCCTTTTGCATACTACTTAGATACATTAGGGGATTTGTATTCAAGTTACTTTGGTTCTTCCCCATTACATAGTCAACTAAGATGATCCATCCCCACATTATTCCATCATGGCTTCACATTGTTCTAGAATTGGAATTCTTACAAGAACATCAATCACCTTGAGATCAGTCCCATAAGCATTGGTTTATTAACTAGGTATCACAATGCCTAGTGGTCCATGAAGAATTCAAAAGGAGTATCCAAAAAGCAATGCCTAAAATTTTTCAATGCAAGTACCATGGTGATTGATTCTCTCTTAATGGTTATGTAATTATTTTCCATAACTGAGAGTTTCCTAATTGCAAAATGTATTGGATGGTGTTGATGCTTTTAAATTTACCACAAGTTCTCTTCATGTTTAAAGAATACTTCTCATTTTAGGATCCAAAGGATTCAGGGCATGAGTTTTAGGTATTTGGAAATTAGGATGCCTATGGTGAAATAACAGTAAAGCAACATAGACTGTTCCACAATATTTATTAAGTTTCATGGTTGGGAGCCATCTTGGTACCTTATTTTATGAATCTTGATGCTAATTTTGACAAATCGGTCTAGATATAAACTATTGATTAAACTAAATGGTTATGAATAATGTTTTAAAATAAAGTGAATTGTTTAAATAAAGTGCAAAAGGAAAGGGTAGAGTAAGAAAGAAATGGTGATTGTTGATCCTTGATTATGAATATATTGATAGAGTTTCAAGAATTACCAAGCATGATATTAACCAGCATATAGTTTAAAGTAGCCTAATCTCATGTTTCACTACAAACTAGGCCTAATTCTAAAGATATGATGACAATACAAGTAAAAATTGGATTTACTTTTAAAGTTTTATACCACATCTAGATAGCTAATGCATATCTTTGCTACAGAGCAAATAAAATGAGGTAAACTCAATTTCATTCAAATAACCTAGCATTACACAAGTTAAGAACCCTATAATTAATTATCTAACTTAGTATTTTTAGAAACTATTCATATTCAAACTTAGACAAGCAATTAAGAAACTCAACAATTCAAACACATCAACCCAGATAATTCTTGATAAATTCCTTGATCTTTTGTATTACTTTCTTATAAGTGGTAAAAAAATAGCATAAAGTTTCTCTCTTTTTCAAATGGTAATACATGAATTTATATAAAATTTATATAGTATAATAATTAGTCTAAAAAATATAGGTATACAAAGATAAAGACAATTTTCTTTGTAACAAACTATGATACACGTCTTTTACAATCATGCTAACCTGGAGGTAATCATGATAACAAAGTAGCATGTGCCTTTACAAAATAATATTGCATCTCTAAGGTAAACCATTATTAGGACATTGGAGTTGGGGCCTTTTTATACTTAACAATGCTTATAGTTTATTCATGTTTTTCATCCACTAAGCCCAATTCTATGATAGGTCTTGTGATATGTTCCTCTTCTTGATCAGCCATCTCAGAAAAATCCTTGTCATTCCTAGCCAAAGCTTCCTTAATTCTGTTGGTTTCATTGATCCTCTCCCCTACATTGAATATCATGCCTAATATTTTGCTATTATCTTTCCCTAATTGTCCTTGGCTTTTACCCTTGATTTCTTGAGTCACAAAAGTGGACATGCGCTAGAATTTTTCATCACTAATAATCCCTAGGGCAATGTGTTGTGCAAGATCCTTGAGCATAGTTCCTCTCAATTATTCTCATGAGTTATTTCTCCTATTCAATTAATTCCACCACTTTGTTATGCCAAGCACTCAAGGCTTGGACCTTGTCTATAATAATTCCTAAAATGGCACTTAGGTGCCCCATGCTGATGGATTTAAAATTTGGTATTTTCTTCCTAACTTGGATATTAAGAAGTTGGGTAATCTTGTCTTCATAATTTTGCCATTGAGTAACTAAATCCTTGGCTAAGGTGACCTAGTTTTTCAGTGCATCATGCCTTAATTTCATAGACTTTATTTCTTTGAACATGTCATGGAATAACTCCTCAAGCATCTTTATCATGGAATTTAGCACTGAGAGAATCGCTTGAGTTTGAAAATTCTCTTTTTCCTCTTTAAGGTTCATAATTCTTTGTACTAATCCCTAGACACTAGATCTAACCTATTGATATTGATCCTTAGTTAATCTTTCCACATCCTCCTCATGGATGGGAGTCTCTCCAAATTGTTATCCTCCAATAAGGGTTAACCTTGTGAATGGTTCCACCTTTTGAGAGGTGAATTCCTCTTAAACAACCATGGTTGTCCTTGTGGTGATCCTTTCCAATATTTCCATGTCTAGGTTGAATTGGAACTTAACCTCTAGATCCTTGAACTTTGAAGGCTCAGACACCTTCATACTTGCACTACCAAATGCTCTTGGGGTGTTAATTTTATGTCCTCCCTGAATATGATGAACTTGTATTCTTCTCTCTTCTTGTTTTTTTACTATGTCCTTGATCTATGGTTTGATGTTATCATGCTCAATAAATATAACATGTGTTAAGGCCCATGAAGGAAAGATGAATGGGATATTCTACAACTTCCCATAAATGAACTAGTCAGGGATGAGTAGTCCATGGATTGGATTCTCATCACTAAAGAGGTTGACTCACTAGTATGGTGAGTTAAGGTAAACTTAGGATTATTCCTTGGAGTCATAAGAACAAAGGATAAATCTACTTTCCTTTTCTCTTTTTCCAATAGAACCAAATCTTTTCCTACTTCTTCATAGGGATCACCTTCTCTATCTAAGCCATATACCACTACTATATCAATGAAAACACCCTTCAATGTCTCTTCTGGCTCAAGAGCTATCATGTCAAAAAAATTCATGAGAGAAGGTGGCCTTTCTAAGATTTCTATAGGTGAGGGGCCTTTGTTGAGTCTATTTTCCAATCTTGGTTATCCAACTTTCTCCTTGTCTTTATCCTTTCCATCTTAAGGTTGTTCACTCTAAGGTTATTTAGCTTGAGGCCTTGTTAGTGGGGTTGAGGTTTAGATGGCTGCCCTTAATCAGATGGATTTTAATGAGTGGCCTCTAGTGGTCCTAGAAATAAATGATATTAAAAAGGATTAAATTACCATATCTCCCCTATAGGGTTGTTGTCCTTGATCAATATGCATTCTAACTTAATATTTTAGATTTTGATTTTAGAGAGCACTTCTTCAAAATTCTTTGATCTAATATAGATGTCATCACTAAAACTTAGCTTATGTTCATATTCAATCTTAGGGACCTTTCTATCTTTAATGTGGTTAACCACTCTACCCCTAGGGTCCCACATTTTAAGGTCATCTAATTGGAAATTAAAAGAATTCCTATGCATTACCATGATTTCAAACTACTTCCAATATTTGATTATAATCTTCTTAATATCCAATAGGAGGGGGTAGATTTGACCTTTCCTCTTATCTTTGCATACCTTATCCACACCCTAAGTGATTTTGGAGACAATATCTTGTTTGGAAAGCTTTTTGGGGACATGGACTAGTAGCCTATAAGGTTGGGTTAGGATTCCCTCTATCCCAATGACAGTGTAGTCTAGATAATACCATACATCCCATATGGTTTCTATCTATCTCTTGATAAGGGGATACAATATCAGCATAGGAATTCCTATGATGGCTTCATATATGGTTGTGAAAACACAATCATAGATGAATTTCATGTGGTTCCTATACTTGAATATGTATAATTTGGATAGTGGTGAGAAATTTTGGTTCTACCATCAAGGGACCAGTTCCTCATACCAGGGAAGGATACAGAGGCCCAAAGGGAATACAATATATAAGACATCATATATAATTTCTTATAGGTCCATCTTTTGATGGAAATGAATTGCTTAGCTAAGAAGAATCAAATTAGGTCTCCTATTAGAGGGGTCAATTTCTCTTTTATCATGAAGTGGATATAAGACACCCAAACTTTGTTTACATATGTGGTGGAAGGGGCACCAAAGGCTTGATTCAGTAGGTTCATATCTACTCTAACAGTTTCCCTAAATTGGACAATGGGGATCATTCCATCTAGGGTTCTAAAGAAATGGGGTCCTTGGATTAACTAGGGTGTGAGGACTGAATCAAGGTATTGGGTATTAGCCCAATTCTTCATGTGAAGGAGGTCAAGATGGGGTAAAGGGAGCTTATATTAGGTTTTAAAGGCTATAAGAGATATTTATACCACCCTTTTGGAACTACCCTCCTGAATGATCCATTCCCCATCTATCCTAAAATCAATAAATATGGGTGTAAGGACATCAATATAGTGCATTAACTCTAATTTCACTGTGGCATAATGGAGACTAGCCATTTAAATTACAACCAAGTCATTGTACCTTCAATTCATTATAGTGTTCCTCTTTTCCTCTTAGGAGATAGGTTGTAACTCATCTATCAGGAAGAACAATTTAGATAAATTCCTCACTCTATGTATGTCTAGGGCTGTCAGGTCCAACTTCATATCTTTGAAAATCCTTTCTTCATTGTTAGAGGTTAGATAAAGCTCAACCTCCATCTTCAATTATTGCCTGCCAGTAGCCATTTTTTATGTTATTGAGTTTCCCAAACTAGATTTCCAAGGTTTCTTGATATAACACTTGTTCTTAGGAGCATAATTATGCTATCTTGATTGAACTATAACCAATTGAACTAATTTAGGTTTTTTTTATAAAGGGTATTAGGCTTAGAGTTTTAATGGTAGGCGATATTTAGACTTTAAATTCATACATGTTTTGGATTTGATGGAGACCTTTTAATTTATACCCTTGCATTTTTGAGTTCATAAGATCTTTGATTTTGACCTTTTATGATTATGTGGAGTCCATATGAATCATTCTAGGCTATTCGTGGTAATTTTCATAAGTGTCATTTAGAAACTAGTTGTTGGATTTTAAGAGCTTCCTTTTAATTTTCACCATTAGATCAAATCTAGTGAGCAAGTGTGATCCATCGATCTAAATCTAAATCCTTGGATTTTATTGGTCTAGTGATCTCTAGGCTTATGGTCATGATACTTGGCAACCTCATAAATTTTTCTTGTGTTACATATCTCTTTGTCAATTGTCACCTTGGTCGAGTACTAGCCACATGTCAAGCTCATAGAGCTTTGAAAATTTGTTGGGCCTTTTGTACTATTGGATCAAATCTATTGAGCAAGTGATTTCCATTGATCTTTGTAGGGGCTCGATCATTTAATTGGATGTCTTTATTACGTGGGCCCCTTTATTTATACCTTTCTATTATTAAGCCACCATGCATTCCATGTTTGGGGCCTTATGTTCCTATTGAATTTTCCTTGTATGCCTCACATTGTTGGATCAAATCCATTGAGAAATTATTTTTTATTTATCTATTAAGGTGCACGTTGTTTAATCCAGAGCCTTTCAATTAGGATGCTCCATTTGATCAAATCTAGTGAGCAAGATAGTAGGATCCTGCAAAGAGTGAGGGAGATAGATGTTAGACCCAAGGACATAAATAAAAACACTTAGCATAAGGTATGAATGTTAAGGTTGAGATAATTATCAGGGCCTTAGTACTAATGACCTAGGTAAAGCTAGGTAATGTAAAAATGGACCTTATGGAATTATATCAAATTAGATGAGAAGAACTTAGGAAAATAAAGGGAAAAGAAACAAAGAAGATTTTGAGCTATGTTATGAAAACATTACTTAAAACCATGAAAACCCCTTGTTTATAGCTTCTTTTTAATTGGTTTCTACCAAATTGGCTCCCTCCAATATTTGAATTTGAATCAAGGGTCACCTAGGGTTTTTGAACACAGAACCCTAAATCTTCTATGGAAGCTATAGAATGACTCAAGTAACCTTGTTAGTAGGGTTAGTCTAAAATAAGAGGATTAAATCACACAAGCATGTTCCTTAATAGAGAAGATGAGCTTCAAATTTTTTTAAAGACCTTAATGTTTAGATGCTTCAAAACTTGGGCACAAAGTCTTCTCAAGGGTCCCCAATTTTAAATAAAAGGTTGGGGGGTATATTGGTCCCAACAGATGGTCTAGCCTATCTTTGTTTGGAAATGTTAAAATGGATCTTATTGTAGTGCCCAAAGCATCCACATGTACATGAAATGGATTCTTCCATTCAATAAATACCAAGATTGGTTTTATTTCCAATCTCTACTTTAAATCGATAAATGTTGTTTGACACTCTAGTGTCCATTCAAATTTAGTGTCCTTGCACATTAAGTTTCTCCATGGATGTTTATATAGTTGCATATCCTTTTATTAATTTCTTATAATATATAGTATGACCCAAAAAGGTGTGTACTTTAGTTGATTTTATAGAAGGTGGCATTCCTACTATAATAATAATTTTATCTGGATCAATTAAAATTCCATCAGTGCACACCATGTGACCTAGAAAGACACTAAAAGGTGTAAATAATAGATAATTTTTTAAATTTAAGGTGATGCAAAAATACTGGCATCGTTCTAGCATCAATCTTAACTTCAAAAAGTGATCTTTAAATAGATAAAATACTAAACACTCATCTACATAAACCTCCATGAAATAATGAATGAAGTCTTTAAATGCATACCATAGCTCTAGAAAATAAAACAAGTGTGTTATTTAAACCAAATGGCATTATATTGTATGAAAATGACCTCCATTTAGTAACAAGGTAGATTTGGCCTGATCCTCTTTAGAAATCAGAAATTAGTGGTACCCACTAAAACCATTAGTAAAGTAATATACCTCATGTTTAGCCATAGATTCAAGCACTTCATCAGTAAAAGGGATAGGAAATGGATCATTTTTGTAGACATCATTGAGTGTGAAGTGATACCCATACACTTGTATTTCTCCCTTCTTGTTAGATTTTACTACCATGGGGCTCACCCATTCTACCTTCTCAACTAGATAAATAATTCTATATTCTTGCATTCAATCCAATTCGGCCATTAGTTTTCATGTTAGGATTGAGCCTTTATGGTCAATTTTCAATCAATAATGCACATAATTTATATTGATATGAATTTATCCCAAGGATGGATCTATGCCTTTGACCTCTAAAAATTTTATTTAAAACACATCTTGGTAGTCTCTTAATAGTTATAAGACTTTAGAGATCTGATCTTGTCCCAAGTTAACTCCCACTATTATAAGCTTAAGGGCCGCTTCTATCCCAATATTTCCTTGAGTATTTCACAATGGTTATTGATATATTTTACCTGATAAAATAGGCATATTATCTTGTAAAATTCATTTGCATTCCTATTAAGTGATGTCAATATTGTACAGTTTCTCTTCTTCTACCTGCTCTATGCTTTGTACTAGTTTAGGCTTCTCTTCACATTGTGGTTTAAATAATCCTTCTAAATCAAGAACCCCATCAATATCACTATCACTAGAATATATCATATCATTTTTTATTATATTACATGACTAAATCTATATCTTTTATTTTTTATTGGATTTATAATTGTGAAGTGTGAGATCTAGGTCTTTTTTAGCTTCTTGATGAGGATGATTCAGTAACATTTGTTAAATCCTTTTGTACATCCATGACATATAATTTTTTTGATATTTTACAAGGCATATGTACTAATGGATTATCATATTCAAATATAAAAGTTTGGATATAATCTTGATGAACTTTTGACCAGTTTTTTGTTTCCCTTCTACGCTCTTGATGCATGTCCCAGGCTATTAGAAGAGGTGAAAGACTATGACTAAATATGTGCACCCAACATTGAGGCTCTCTTCCTTTTATAGTACATATATCCACACATTGATGGATGTATAGTTCAATGCATTGATCCTTTTAAAAGAAAGGCTATTATACTTTAATATTAGCTGATAGCTAAAACCTTGCATGTAATATTTCATAGGCATCTTCTAAATGTCTTTTTGTGTTTTTATGCACAACCTACCATGTCGTAATAGTTATTTCAAGTGATTATTTGACTGTGATGACTAATTTTAATACCTTTTTTGCATGGTGTTTAAGCCTTAGTATGAATGGATTGATATCCTCAGTCACAAAATATTTAGGTATTTATATTTCTAAAGTGAACACCATGCACAGAGATCTTAACTCATGATCTCTATGGGACCAATTTATGATGTGTTCATTTGAGTCACCACTTATGGATGACGCCAAATTTTAGTATATAATTCCTTTAGGTTATTATGTTTAATGTAATCCATCATAGTTTTACTATTATTATACAAAAGTGTACCTCAAATCTTGTTAGTGAATGTATTAAATGAGAAACACATTATTCAATTTAAACATATCTAAGCAGAGACTTTGTGATAATTAGTTTGAATACCAATGGCTGTTCTAGCTACATAGTATTATGATTCCATTTTTGACATTCCATAATGTACACCCCAAATTTTATTTCATCTATCCCCACATTAAACCAACTATCATCCTCATATGCATAAAGAGACTCTGGCTCTTTAGTAATTATACATGGATTTTATTCAGTTTTTTTAAAGGTATGACTACTATTTTATCTTTCTGAAGTGCTTATAACTAATTATGCATATTATTAATAGTAATTTGGACATTGTAGGCCCATTTTTTAGTTATTAAGTTATATTAATTGGTATCTATTATCTCATGTTAATGACCTTGAAGTCTCCTCTCAAGCTAAGTTTAGCTACTTTAATTTCAACATTTTCTAATTAGCTAATAGGTTTGACTATACTATAATATGCTAAGCTTAATTTAATTGGACTATAAGTTAGAGTTAATCAGGCAATGGCTTCTTATGTTGAATGAGGAATCATATTGATGGTACTTCCAAAGTCAAATGCTGAATTTGGGATTTTGTATGTATCCAATTTGATGTCTAGTCATGAATCCACATCTCAGGGCTTCTTGGTATTGACATACCAAACTAATTTATCATCCCTTTTTTCTCCTCAATGTGCACACTCTATAAGATTATGAAGGAGGTTCATGATATTCTTGGATATATCCTTATTGCATAATATGCTGAGTAGTTTCATTAATTCTATCAAGGTGGTCACAATGCCTTCTTGTCACATGATCCAAGCAATTTTCCCATACATTTGAGCATCAATAGAAATGTTATACTCATTCAAATTTTATTTTTATTTTATTTCTTGTAATACCTATACAACTTGATACATTAAATTATTTTTAGTTACAGGTTTAAGATATTTATCCTGCTAAACTTTTCTAATACCTAGATCTTGAGGCATTTCTAATCGAGGTAACCCCTATTCATCCCTTTATTTCATGGTAATGTCTTACACAAATGAATTTTCCTTTATCTATGTACTAATCATATTTACATTGTGCACTAGCTTCTCCTTTATTTGTTTCTCTAGAATAGGGAAGTCTTCCATTGGATTTTGACCTTGAATCTTGTAATATACAAAATAAACTTTCCTTTGAGGATTTATGTGATAGTTACTCACATAACGATTATATGATTTGCATATATAATATTGCATGAGTGGTCAGTTTTATGGATTATCATTATTATGACCTCCTTGATATATTCCATGATATCTTCCTAGATATCCTCCTCTGTAACCTAATTTATTCTATTAATATCCCCACCCGTGGGTTTATTATCCATTATATCCTCCCTAATGATTTATCTACCTATGATATCCCCCATACTGATAGTAAGGAGACCTTGGGTTCCATGTTGCCTACTAATTTTGAATCTTTGTGTTGTTCCATGGTTTTGCATACTGATTATAATATTGATACGACTGAGATGACATATTATTCTAGCTTGTCAGGCTTTGTGGCTAGTAGTGTGGTGATGAAGGCATTTGATATCACAATGATAAAGGTACTCATCCTCAACTGCCTTGAGTCACATTTTTCATCTCCATATCTAGACTTGGAATTTCTTGTTTCATAGTGGGTATTTGTTGGGCTAAAACTATGAAGATGTTCTTTATTATATCTTGCATTAACTCCTGCAATGCACAACTTGTCTAGTCGTGATTTGTAAATTTATAAAATTTAAAATACATGTTGTGTGACTTTTGAATATATTACTAGAAGAGATGACACTTGGATGTAGGATGTCTAATTACCCTATAGATTTCACAAAATTCTATTTTGATTATCAAGAAGTCATTCCTATGATGTTTCTCATGACCACACTTTACGCACTATCAGCCCAATTCAAGATTATAATTTTTGGGCATTTTATTCATCCTCCTCATAAAATCATCTAACTTAGCTTATACTTTTGATCCTACCAAGGGAAGCTCTACATAGTCTTCTATTTATTCAAATCTGATTGTAGTAGATTGAGCATTAGCTTTGGTGGATAATTGGATTTGTGCAATGTCAAACCTTATTATTGGTCATAATCCCTCCAAAAACCAAGTAGTCTTGTATTTATCTTCTAGAATAAAATCAATTTTATTCATTACATCAGAGAACCTATGATCATATTATCCAACCATTTCTCTTGATTTTTTTTGAGTCCCCTTTAGATCTTGAATCACTTGAATGGAGCATTTTTTTAACTTATAATTATGCTAGCAACAAATCTTGGACTTGTTTTAAATCTAGGGTAGTTTCATTTCTTATGAAAATGAAATCTAAAGAACATCTTCCCAAATCCCCTACTATTTCACATTTCTTCACATCATCTGATGTAACCCTTTTTAGAAGCCATTTCATCTCACATGTAACCAAGTATTTATTAGGATCCATAGATCCATCATACAACATTAAAGGCACAAACATACCTACATGAAGTTTCATGGTTGATGGATTGGTAGTTGTTATTGTAATTGTCTGAATACTAGTAACTATAACTTGTGGTGTTTGTACACCAATCATTGTGTTGTTGATAAACTGTGTAGTAGTTATTATTCATATAAGCTACTTTGCACCATTATTTTTAGGAGTACCAGAATTCCTACTTCTTTTAAATTATTTTTTAAATGCTTGTTTATTTTATATATTGATCCTTCTGAACTTATCAGTAAAAGAATCAAACTAAGCTAAATTAGATTCTTTCTCTATACATTTTATACCTTATATAAATAAAGTGGGCTTGGGGGATGTGTACCCTTTAAATGAATGACACTTATTTCCATCTTATTTTTTCTTTGAACTTGAACTTTTAATATTACTACATTTAAATTTAAAATTTTCCCAGGAACTTTCCTTCTTGGTTCAAGTGAAAATCCCCTTAGTTAAATACAACCTACTTCTACTTCCTAACTAATCTACCTCATCATCTCTGCTTCCATCATCCTCTTTCTCATCTATTCCTACCTCATATTCATCATACCCTTATCTTTCATTATCTTGTGTACCTTCTTTGAATAACTTTTCTTCTCTAACATCTTTGCCTTACAATTCTCCAGATCTAGCAATTTCTACTTTACTCTTATTACTACTCACAGTTACTGTATGGCCATTTGTCTTATTCCATTTTTTTTTTCATAACTCTCTTTCAATTCCCATAATTTTATTTTTGCTCAGAGTTTTTTCACCTTCCATTTTTTGGGATCATGTTCAATTTCCTCTTACTCAGCTCCTCATCATCCACTTTCTCTTGCATGCACCCTCATGGTGTCCTAAGTGACTAATCCATGTCATTTGGATTATGCACCATTTCCTTTTCCATAATAAACATCTTTATCAACAAGGGTAGTCACTAAAAAAAATTCCCTTTGATTCCTTGAATAAATTGATATTGCACAATCTCAAAAGCTTTCTATCCTTATACTATGAATTTTGTGATATAACCATCGATCATAGTCTTAATCCAATAATGCAATACCTAATACCAGTCAATATTCAGGTTACATAATCTCTCTAATTTATCCTCAGTCCAAATTATAAATTATGTTCTCCTTAGACTAAAGCAATAGTATTTTAATTTATCTAACTATGTAGCTAACAATCTAGATAATTTGCACCATAATAGTTCATAGATTTCACCATAGATGTGTTCTTCGATAATCTCCTCTACAATATTTATAACTCTTTATGATTCTTCCTCTACAAAATTTTTAATTCTCTCATCTAGCCATCATTCTACATCTCTTAACCTTGGTAATTATCTTAACATAGTTCATCCAATTTGGTTCCATGTTCAGAACACCATTATTAGCAAAGGTTCTTAGAATTACACCAGAACATGATAATTATAAGGATATCATGTACAGTGGAGAGTACAATAAGGTGCTAAAGAGATAAAAAGAGTATAGGCCATGTACATCATCTTCAATTAGATTGAAGAGTAGATTAAAGCATAGATATAATGGAACATAACCATAAATCATATTACATCAAATTACAGAATAAAGTAAAATAGAGTACTTAATTTCACATGCATCATACATAAAATAAAATACTGAAAAACTATAATAAGATAATTTATTTTAATCTCTATCAACACATCAAACCAGATTATATTATATCAAAGTATTATTTATAGATTTTTATAATCCTATTATCTCTTCACCTTTCGATATACAAAATGAAAGACTCTTCACATTCTCTAACTATATAATTAGACTTCCAAGGCCAAATATGTACAAAACTATACAAAATCAAACACTTTGTGCATGTGTTTATATTACATAATATGTGGTTTTAGCAAAACCCATTATACATCCAACACTTTTCCAAATTTAATTATTCATCTCATCCCAAGACAAAATTGCAAGCTGAGTTCAACTGAGCTAGAGAGATAAGTCATAAACATAAGTCATAGTAATTTCTCTAGGTGTAAAACCAAGCATAAAATAGAGATTTACACTCAAAACCATTAATGATGGGAATAATAAATTAAAAAATGGAGAATAATAAACATGAAACTCAATGAGATCCAAATGATATTTTCATTCACACAAAATGGTTTGCTTTCCACTTTCCCATACAATTTATTATAAAAGCTTTCAAATGACCCATCACATTCCTCTACTAATCTTCACTCCTTATGACCTTTTGAATTCTTTTTAACACCTCACATATCTAGTTTATACTTTTTATTACAAATAATGGTGAACAATACTAAATATTAAAGCACTTTACCCATGCTAACACTCACCCCAACTTAGAAGGTGTCTTATTTGAGGAACATAAAATCCCTAAAAATTCAAATTTTTATAAATTTGATCCATTACAAATTCATTTGAGAACCTAAAATACTCATAATCCTACTCTCCATGGCCTCTTTACCTAGAGATATCTTCCTGCTACTCTACCTACCTAATCTAAAAACCCTAAATACATTTTTAATTGTACAAAATCTTAAACACTTTTGTTTATTTAGAAATTTCTCAATATACATCATCATTCATTTAGGTAAGATTAATACATAGTTAAATATTAGTAAGATCCAAATCCAAAATCCAAATTATACTTACATTCAAATTGAGATATAGACTACAACAAAGAGTAAAGAAAGGAAGGAAATATTGGAGGCATTACAATGCCATTTTGTAGTCATTGGAAATGACTCAGTTGTCCCATACTAGCTGATTGCTTCCACATAACAACAAAAAATTAATTATATACTAATCATAAGAAACATTTTACACATACATAACATTGGAATACCATTG
Organism: Torreya grandis; assembly: GCA_037957365.1. Taxonomy (NCBI): domain Eukaryota; kingdom Viridiplantae; phylum Streptophyta; class Pinopsida; order Cupressales; family Taxaceae; genus Torreya; species Torreya grandis. The sequence goes on from JARHVA010003436.1 coordinate 370,052, forward strand.
AAATTGGTACAACATGAGGAATCTCAGGAGTTTGGAAGAGCACTACCCAACACGTACCATATATAACCCACATAAAAGTGTAGGTCAAATTTACTTCACCTAATCATTTTCCCTCACCATGCTTATTTCAATTAGTTCCACCTCATGCTGGTGGAAATTTGAACCCTCTTTAAATATAACATTATCTCAACTATCTTAAAATAGGTAATGCCATCCCAACACAAATAATTACATGGTGTTTTGTGCTAAAGTGCCAGTTGTCTGGATCTATAATGTAGTATCATAATTTAATTCTCAACTTTAGAAATCCTTAAGGTAGTATCAAATTTATAATGCCATATTTATAATTTTATGCACCATACTCCAAAGATCCTGCATTCTCCATCACTTATGAGACCCAATTGATCACTGGAGGTTGAATGTGACATTGACGATAGTGTTGAAGTATTACAGTGAGAATTCTTGGTAAGATCATGTATATTATGACCACATTTTTTCATATTATCCTTGGCTTGATGCACATATTTCAGATAAAACTTGTCCTCCATCAACTTTATATTTCACAAATGTAGAGGTTAAATTTATTTGAGGAAGAAAAAACAAAATCAAAGAGCCACTAACTAACTTACATAATTCCTTTGATGGAGAGTGGGAAAATATAAAAGAATACAAATAAGACCACCATGTGTTTGAACCCCATCTTTATACAAAGGATGAAAGGCATCTTTTTAGGGCCCCATAAAGTAATTAATAGTGATCCAGGCAATGATAAACTCTTAAAGCTCTAGGAAACATGGTTTAAACTGTTGACTTGTGACCTTTACTACATTCTTTTGATCCCACTGCTCATATGAGACCTTACTTGAACAACAACCACTTATTGGTAGTAGTTTAGTGGTAAGACTAAAATAAATAATAGAGATTTACAAGCCAAACCATTAAGGATAATAAATAATAAATACATATATGGATAGGAATAAAAATGAAACTCAATGAAACCTAAATGTTATTTTCATTTACAAAAAATGGTCTACTTTCCACTTTCCCATATAATTGCTTATAAAATATTTCAAATGACCCATCATATCCATCTATGACTCTTCACTCCTTATGCCCTTTTAAATATTTTTGACACCTCACATATCCATTTTATACTTTTTATTAAAAAATAATTGAAAATAATATTAAATAATATTTCCCTTTACCCTTGTTAACATACTTTTAAATTGTATTTTCAACTCCTCTTCCAAAATTAACCATCTGACATTGGGATCCTTATTCTATTTTTAAGTGCATAAGCAATGATACCTAATGATTTGTTTAGGTTCCAAATATAAATATTTTATTACCACCTTTTGTCCACATGGGATATAATGTAAATCAAATAAATTATCCATTTGGTTGATCTAGGTGTCCATATCCTTCCCATAAATATTATACATTTTCACTTTCAGCTTCAAGTTTCTTGGTTATAAGTTAATTGGATTTGGATTGAACTGGCTAGAAGATCCACCCTAATTGGGATAGGTATAGTGATTTACACCTAACTTGGAGGATTTTGAGGAATATTTGTATTTATTTCCTACACAATATCATCTAATCATTGATTGATATGGTTCACATCTTGATTGATCTTGTTCACATCACTTTTCATCTCCAATTATAAGATTCATAGTTAAAAATCAAACATGATCACCTTATGATCAATTGATGAAAAACATATAGTATAATATTATTGAATCCACATTTATGAATCCATATCTTACTTAGAAGGAGTTTTATCAAATGTATCATAGTTCTTCCTTGGCCCCTAGTTTTTGGTTTTATTAAGACACATTCCACATCCAACACTTTCCCAAACTTAATTATTTATCTAGTCCCAAGATAAAAGTGTAAGTTGAGTTGAACTGAGATGGAGAGATAAATCATAAATAAAAGTCATAGTAATCACTCCAAGTGTTATTTACTAATGTTTTCCCTTTGCACACTACATAGCCTCCCTTTTAGGTTTTCAACTAAGTAGCATACTATCCTACCACCCTTTTGAGTTTTTAGTAGACTAGCGTAATCAGGTGACAACACTTTAAGGGTTTTCAACCAATTTGGCCCCACTCCTAATATTTAGACTATCTTACAAAAGTGTGAATCTATTATAAGTTACAAAATTGTAGATTGCAAACCTTACTACTTGGCTGGGAGGTTGGTTTGATGGGAGACTATGGAGTTTATTGTTGCTTAGTAGCTATTAGCCCAGTTGCTCTTGATGTATCCACTACCAAAGGTATCTGTAAGGATTGTGTTTATGCCTTTATCTCCCTCTTTTATATGGTTTTTATAAGTTGTTGTGAAGGAATGAACTAGGGCTCATCTATTATATATGAAATTATTGGATCCACTTGAGCTAAATCTTTCTTGAGCATTTTCTAGTTAGTATGTACTTCATGTACCATTGCAAGTAGAATGTGTATTTATACTTGGATCATCATCATGTTTTATAGGTCATCATATTTTTCAATTATAAGTAACTCCTTGGAATTATATTTTTTCTACTAAATGTCCAAGATGAGCTCGTCCAATCTATCTACTATCCTCTAGGCTTTAACAACTATAAAAGTGTTTCACATTTTCTCATGATGTCATACTTCCTTCTTCTATACAAAAACATCTCAATAATTCAATAAATATTTGAGCGCACTACTCATTTTCTCTATAGTTTCCATTTGATACTCCAACATGGCTTTATATTTATCAGTATTAGAAAATTTAGGATGTATAGTATCTAGGGATTTATTCAAATGTCATCTCCAATTGATCTTATCCTGGGATAACTTCTTGGCTTATATTGTAGCAGTGTTTAGGACTTGTTCATATTCCTCTAAGAGTTAACACAGTCTCTCTATTTCTAACTTAAGGGATTTTCCTTGTGTGAGAAATGTCAAATATTTATGTGATTTTCCCCATCTCTTCATAAGTTTTGGCAATAGCATCATGAATTGTTTATCTTCTAACATAACTTGATCAACTAGTACTTATGTAACTAAGGTGGGATAGGTGGTATTGATTAACTACCTTGAATTCATCATCCTCTCCTCTACTTCAAACTTTTCATCTTGAAACCTTAGGAATTTTTTCTCCAAATATTAAACCATCAAAGCAGTGGATTATTATAAAATGGCTACTCCTTCAGTTTATTTGTAGAGAGACAACTAAGTTATGTCTAATGATGTTTCCATTGCAGTGGTGATAAGTACCCTAGATGTATTCATGGATGTCATAGGAGCAGGTGTAAACTGATCAAGTGGAAGAAATACAGTAGTCTAATTGGTGGATGTAGAAAGGACATACCATAGCTATTGATTGGGATCTACACTACTTATTTAGTACCCTCAGTGTGACTAGTGGATGCTACCTTTGATTGGACTTGTGCATTATTGATAACCTTAGCCTTGGTTTTTACTTCCACCTTGGCCTTATTCTTGGATTTAGATTATTGTTTAGCTTCTTCTTTGGCCTTATCTTAATTTTTTGCTTAGGTTTTGGCCTCTATGTTAGCCTTGGCTTTATATTCATCTTAGGCCTTAGCTTTGGATTTTGCTTTAGCTTTAGATTGAACTTTGGCTTTACTTTTGGATTCTCTTTCTTGTTATTTCTTCTACTTATCTTAAGCCTATTATTGTTTATTTTGTTATTTTTCTTGTTGTTTATTATTTACCTCTACTTCTTCAGTATGCTTGTATATAAATTTAACTTCCTCAACTTTCTTTTATATATTTAGCTTCTTTGGCTTGCTTCTATGCAACCTCTACTTCTTTAGCTTTATTTTATTTCTTTATGGTTGTGTCTTGCTACTTCCAATGTAAATTTTTTATAGATAGTTGTTGTGATGATGGAAACATAATTACTTGTTCTTATGATTCCTAAGTGATTTGTTCTTATCATATCACCTCAAGATCAAGTGTGCACTACACACTTTATTTTTCCTCATCTTACCTAGGTAAAACTGTATCTATGGGTTTTTCTTCTCCCTTAGTGCCCTCATCAAATTTAGTATGCTCAAGAAATTATGCTTCACCCTATTGATATTTTTATACCAACTTCTTTTTTTTAGATTTGGTTGGAGGCTTGAGTGTCTTGTTTTGTTTCTTCACCAATTGGGGTTGAGGTTGTTGAGTTATATGCACACTACTTTGTTCTACAGTTACACCAAAAGAAATAATTCTTTCTTACACTATTTGTGAGGGATTTTCATTTAGATATGTGTGTAGTCACCTAAACAAGGTTTCTATGGGGATATATTCTTAAAATAAGTATAAGGCATGCACACCATATGATCTAGTGGTTGGATCTATTAAAAATATTTTTACTTTTAAATTCTATTGAGCTACTTCCTATCCTACTATGTCATCAAGAATATAAGTAGGTGGTTGAGTGATATCAACCTAGAGATCTTTCCTCATCTAATTTTTCACTTAAAAAGTGCACATTAATTTATAAAATAAGAATTCATTCTCCTCATATGCATCATACACCTCAGTGATAATGTATTCTAGCATTGATTGGATCACTTATATTTCCTCTACCCCCAACTCAGGTAGGTCACAATCAAAATCTATTCATGGAACCATGAGATGATAGAGCTATGAATTCACTTGTAAATTTATTTTCATTGGTAGAGTGGTAAGGATATATGCATAGGCGATTTCCTCTTTCCCTTATCCTATTGTGATGTAGCTTGTAGTTGAGTTGGTTGTATGGATTATTGTGTAGTACTTTCTCTACCTATTATTTTTGGGCCTATAGAGGGATGGTTTACAATAGAGGTATGGACTTTGTACCTAGGTATTTTTACCATTAGACCTCATCCTTTTCTTTGACTAATGAAATGAAGAATGTCATTAGGGTGATAGTTAGGGTAGCCAACTTGTGTACCTTGATATGTATGTCATTATGCATTTTGGTAATGGATGCATGTTAACCTAGATATTACATGACATCTTGAGGAATCTTGGGATGTCATCAAATTAATGATAGGTCTTCCAACCACCATGTGTTTAGCCACCCCATTTGTTCATAATACTAACTAGTTTTGGTTCATGCAATGTTTGTGAAGGCATTACTAGGCCAAAAATTAGTAGTTACATTTATTGGCCCTAGTGGAGACTTCCACTGAGTGAAACACATTAAAAAAATTAAATTAAAAGGTATATGTATTTCTTGTAAGTACCTTTTTAATATTTATGGTAAGCTCAGCTACCAAAAATTTAGGCCAAATAATATCCTCATGTATCTTCATCATTTGATAGGCAATGTCAATGATGCATCTTGTTGTTTACTTTGCATGATTTATGGTTTTCCAAAATATTTTAGTAATGCACTAGACCATGATGCATACTAAAGCATCCACAATTGAATTAATAGGAGTTCCTCTTCTTACCCTAGTGGTGTATTTCTCTCTAATATCTTAATGATGTGGTAACATATAGACTTGTATTACATTAGAAATTTTCCATGATTGGGTAGGCTAGTTACTCTTGAAAATGAGTGCACATTGATTCAAATGGTAATATCTTGAGCTAAATTGATAGATTCCTAATCGTATAAACTCAATAATTTCATCATTACTTTATCTAACTACCTGAGTATAGATAGCTAGAGTAACCTTTCAGTGTTAGAACCTTGAAGTGGATATTATAATTATAAAGTTCTTGCTTGTGCTTCTCCTTGGGCTTCATGAGCAAATAGAGTATATTCTACCCCATCAATGAAATCAAATAGTATTGGATCATTGTATTTAATTTTTTAGAGCCCCATCCCTATTCTCATTTCCTCCTTCTAAACAACAGATAATGGGATCAATAGTTGACCTATGTCCATAAATAGATGAATGAGAGAAGTTGATGATTATTCTAAGGAATTACACCCTGGTTTAAAATATATTCACAAAGAGATAGTTGAGAGGATGTGTTGACCATTTTTGGTCCAACAGGCCAAAATCGGTCACCTTCCTTCCCTGTTGTCCTGAGCCAGTTTCATTTTTTGATTTTGCACAAATCTAGAATTTTATACAGACTCTGTAGGTCCTTTTCTATGGACTCTACAAGAATTCTATGGACTCTACAGGTCCATTTCTATGGACTCTATAGGTCCCTTTCTATGGAATCTATAGGTATGCATTTTTACAAAATATACAGAGAATAAATGGGTTCCCAACACTTAGGTGAAAAATGGACAAGTACTTGTTTCAAGAGTCTAGTTCAGTCGATTTGGTTCAAGTGCCTGGTTCATCATTTTGCTTTAACAGCTTGTTTCAATGGCTTGGTTCAACAGTCAGTTTAATGCCTTCATCTAACGTTTAGTTCAGTGAGTTGTTTCAAAGGGATGGTTCAATCAAAAATGTTCAAGAGAGACTCCTAAAGGACAAGTGCCCTTGTGGAGGGCACTTGGTCAGTGACAGCACCCTTTAGAAGGGTCATTTTCAACTTTCCCAAAGGGCACTTTTGAAGGTAGTCAAAAGACAAGGATGAAGAATGATTTCTTCAAACTTTTTGTCTGAAGGAATTCCTTCAGACAAAAAGTCCAAAGAAATTTAGAAGGGTTACAAACAAAGATCCCACTAAATGAACAAGTAAAAAGACTAAGGAAAAGGCGACATAATTCCTTCAGACAAAAAGTCTGAAGAAATTTGAAGGAAAATCCCAAAAAAAAATTCCAAAAAGACTAAGGCACCTGCCCTTCAGGTTCCTTCTTTCCCTCAGACAAAAAGTCCGCAAGAATTACTTTGAGCACTTTGCCTTAGTCTTTTTGGAAATTTTTTTTGGGATTTTTCTTCAAATTTCTTCAGACTTTTTGTCTGAAGGAATTTTGTCGCCTTTTCCTTAGTCTTTTTACTTGTTCATTTAGTGGGATCTTTGTTTGTAACCCTTCTGAATTTCTTTGGACTTTTTGTCTAAAGGAATTCCTTCAGACAAAAAGTCCAAAGAAATTCAGAAGGGTTACAAACAAAGATCCCACTAAATGAACAAGTAAAAAGACTAAGGAAAAGGCGACAAAATTCCTTCAGACAAAAAGTCTGAAGAAATTTGAAGGAAAATCCCAAAAAAAATTCCAAATAGACTAAGGCAAAGTGCTCAAAGTAATTCTTGCAAAATTTTTGTCTGAAGGAAAGAAGGAACCCGAAGGGCAGGTGCCCTTGCGAGGGACTCTCAGCTACCAAATGAAGGGAACTTCTCTAAAGCTAAAGGGACACCTCCCCTTTAGGAGAGTCCAAAGCAAAGCCTGAAGGTAAGGGAGTGATAAAACGCTGAAGAGAAAAGACTGCAAAAATTGCCAAGGATGGTGACGTATCCGAAGCCATCAACTTTAAGGAAATACACTAGCCATTATTTTTTCAAATGGTGATGGGCTCGTGAACATCATTTTTATAGTAGAGAAATAGTTGTTTGATCTTTGAATTCTTGAGTGCCAACTAGAAAAGAGCCCAGAGAACAAAGAGACAAAGAGACAAAAGCCAACAACAAAGACAAAACTAGGAAGACGATGCTGGAAAAAGACAAAGGTTGAGAATGAACTCAGTGGCCTACTAATAAAAGAGCCCAAGGAGCCAACAAGGATGAGAAGATAGCCCCTGAGAGCCAAAGGAGCTAGAAGAGACAAGGCAAGGAAAAGACAAAAGAGCCAAGTGTAGAAACAGACAAAATAGTCCAAGTGGTGAAGGAAGGCATTGACTCAAGGAATTATTCCAGTGACTGGAATAGTGCTCGCCAAGTGGTCATAAATGGGATGCAAATAATGAGCAATGTGACCCATTTTTTCTCCATTTTGCATTTATGAGTAGACAAACTACGTGGGTGCCTTCAAGGACCAGTCTTGGTTATGGAGAAATAGCATGGCCTATGTTTTAAAATGCTTGAAGTTAGAATTGAAATCGACACAACATTTATATTTTAGCAACTTCCTCTTCCCAATGCCCTTGGGACGCACATGGGCCACTTGTCAAAGGGTGACAAAAGGCTTTTTCAAAGAAGGCACTGTTGTTCCCTCTTCTCTATATATATTTTAACTTCTCATTTTAAAAAGAGAGATCTTTCACATTGTAAGGTGAAGCCCTGGAAATTTTCACCTAGAATCAATAAAATGCATTTTTACCTCTATTCTGGTTAGATATCTCTGAATGTGTCTGAGTGTTAAGTCTTGTGTTTAATCATTGCTTCCTAATGCTTTCACAAGGTTGACACCAATGCATCTGGTATCTATAAGGTGCCATTCCTATAGGTGACAGGAAGAGCTATACTTGGAGCGCAGAGGCAAAAGGAGGTTACTAGATAGTGTGCTTTTCTTACAGTGCCTATGGTAAGTCCCTTTTTTTGTGTGTTCCATTAAAGCCTCCATGTTAAACTTCCTATATTCTAGTCATTTTATCAGATGAAATGTATGTATGTTTTCTTTTGGTTCAGTGTGAGTGTGAGTAGGTCAAAGTTATTTGGTGTATCACCCTCTTAGAGTAGGTTTTGTTTTCCTGTAATCCTTCTCCCTTTTCTTCCCCCCCATTATATATACATATATGTATTATCACTTATTGGAATAACTCATATTCATCAAAGGGAGCTAGCCCTTATCTAGAGACTCTCCCCTCTAGCTTCATCAGTCCCATAGGTGAGAGGGGAGTTTCCATTTTGACATGTGGAAGGCAAGAGCTCGGCCTCCTACCCAGGGTGCAATCCAATACATCAATAGTTTTTGGTACACCTGGTGGGACTCAGTTTTTACACTTAGTAAAGTTTCAAGATTGATGTTGGTCTTGTTACAAAAAAATCAACTATTTTTAGCATCTGGTGACTCCACTGGTAAGAGCTTCAATTTCTAATCAAAGACCAGTCTGACTTCCTATGCCTAAAATCACCACATGGTCTACTTCTAAAGGTGTCCCTTTCAAATTCATTGAATTGCCTTTGAACTCAGCAAAGTGATTGAGGTTTAAGAGGACCCATCCTTATTCAACAAACCACTTTCCCAAACTTGCTATAAAGAACACCTACATGAGAAGGCCATGGTTACATCCTATCATAGCTATGGCATTACCCTTTGTGACTTTTCATGGTCAGAGTCCCTTGAATCTCCCACATTATGACCCAATTCTAGGAGCAATCCTCAAAATTTTGCCTTCCTTTGATGGAGAGGGGCCCATTATAGTTATTGAACACATTAGAAATATTACTAACCTCTGTAATATTCACAATGTTACTAAGGATAATATTGCAACCAGATTACTGGTTTTGTCTCTCAAAGGCAAAGCTCTAGACTAGTATGGGACTTTAACCATAAATTCAATCAATTCTTGGAATGAATTGGGCACTCGCTTGATGACCATTTTGGGGAGAAGAGCGACCACCTCTCACTTGTCAAGCAACTGACTACAATGAAAAGAGCCCCACATGAATACATGCAGGATTTCAACACTCAGTTTTAAAAGATATGGGATAGAATCCCCATTCTGGTAAGATCGACTCCTAGCTATGATTTTTTGTATTACTTAAGATCATTAAATAGTGATATCATTGTTATGATACAGTCCATGGGAGGACATGTGCTGCCTACCACCTATGACATAGCTATAGTAGCTAAAAATTGCCTAGTGCAGGTTGGGAAAATAGCTCCTAGACCCCATATGCCACTTTCCCCTAAAATACCACATCTAATTTAGACTGCTACTCCCACCTTATCTCTTCTACCTAACATAGAAAAGCTAGCTGCTACTCCATCTAATGAACTTCATGAAGTCAAGAGTCTATTGTAAAATATGACAAATGAACTTGTGACTATTAGAAGGCATCAAGCTCAAAGCAACCAACCAAACCAAGGATACCAACAATATGGTCAAGCAAATAGACCCCCTTTCCAAAATTACAATCAAGGATAGGGTCAACTTACATAGACCAAACCCTTTCAAGGTTACAATTTAGGTGTCCCTTCATCATCCAAGGCTATAGTGCCTATTCAAAACATTTTAGTGCAAGAATAGCCAAGATGTTCAACCATGGGATATGGTCAAGAGCAAGCTATTTATACAAATGAAATGATGGGTCACTACCCAAATGTACAAGACAATTAGGTAGCTACCCAATTCCAAGGTTTTGAGGCTTTAATGCAACTTGGCACGAGTAGCAGTCAGACCCAGCCTAATTCTACTCTCATGAACCACCTGGAAGGTGAGTTATATGCAGTCAATTACATGGGTAATATGGATAATTAAGGAAATTGTGGCATAGCTAATACAAGATTCAAAAGGAAAGCAATGGAAGAAGCTTAGGTTGCTGCCCAAGCATCAACAATACCTTTTCATCGCATATAAACCAAAAGGTCTCAAACTTCAGACCGCTAGTTGTACCTTCAGCTCCTTGACTTGCACCTTAGGTTGTAAATAACTCCAAAGAAAATTTGAGGGAAGGCAATCCTTGAGTCAATGTGGTTGAATAGATGAAGAAGCTACACATGAACATCTCCTTGTGGGATTCACTATCAATACTGGGGCAAAAGGACATGTTGCAAAAGGAATTGCATGAGTTAGATGAACAAGTTGTCCCAACAAAAGCCGATAATGTTTTGATGATGAATGGATAGTCTTCTACCTCAAGTCAGGTCAAGAAAGAAGAAAAGGTTCCCCCATTTTATGTGTCCTTGGTCATAAGATATTTCTTGGTGCACAATTGCATCATTGATAATGGAGCAAGCACCTCGGTAATGCCCAAATGCATAGCTAACAAGCTGGGTTTGAAATATGAAGAAATGACTAAGGGAGTCTTACAACTGGATGGAACACCAGCAAAGACAATTAGGGTGGTGAAAGGTTTGAGCTTGATGTTACATGCTTGCCTGACTTTCTTAGTTCCTCATGATGTGGTAGTGGTAGATGTCCCTCCTTACTTTGCCATCTACTTATCCAGGGATTTTACATCCAAGATAGGCAGCTACTTAGCAGTGAATTGGTCTTATCTAGTTTTTAGAACCAAGTATGGGACTAAAGGTAAGATTGAATCCAAGCCACTCCATAGATATCATCTAGAACCATACTCACTCAAGGTGGCAAATATCATCTACACCATCATTGACCAAGAAGAGTTCTAAGTAGACCAATTTCCATCCTCTGTCCTTGAAGGAGTTGTAGACCTGCTCTTAGATGAATGGGGAAGTAACAACTTTGAGCATGATCCTTACAAATTCATAGAGGAGGCAGGCCTTGGAATTTATTGCATGTATGAAGAGGGTAATTTTGTACCAAATTTGATGAAACTGAGCTAGGAAAGCTCAGGTCTATGGCAGCTTTTCTTTGATGGTTCAAGAAGTAAGTTGGGAGCTGGTGGTGGAATGGTGTTGTTTTCTCCTTCAAAGGAGAGATACTTTTCAACTTTCTGATTCTAATTTTCTTGCACATGCAATTTTTTAGAGTATGAATCCCTCATCCATAGTTTGGAGTGGGCGAGGAAAAGAGGAATCAAAGAGCTACAAGTTTTTGGTGATAGTGAGCTGATTGTCAATCAGGTACGAGGCCAAAATTTGACAAAGAATTCTTTACTAAAGTCCTAAAAACATAGGGTATGGGACTTAGTGGAAAATTTCTTTGCTTGCAATATTACCTCCATTCCTAGAGAGTAGAATACGCAAGTAGATAGGTTGGTAGCAATTGGTGCCCAGTTTGATATCCCTCAGGAAATAGGCTAAGACCACAGCTCACACCACTTGAAGGTAGTGATCTGGTCTTTTGTACTTGACAACATCACCAACTAGTAGGTCTTTGATAGTGACTAACAAATAGTGCTCTTCTTTCAAGAAGTGGAATTTGCTGCTAAAAACTAGGCAAAGCTACAATAGCAATATGGCAGCCAAATTGTTTAGCTAAAGAATAATAAGATCCCTAAAGGTTTGGTCACTCTAGAGAGTATCTTCAATGGAGATGACTAGTTAAAAAGTGATAAGGCATGCATTGAAATGAAGGAGGAGCACCATGAAAAGGTGGAGATATTTAAGGATAAGCTACTTGCACTTGGGAAAGTGTGCACAGATCATGTAAGGTAGGCCTTCATCTTGTGCCAAAAATTTGCCAATATCTTCGCTTGGGATTATAGTGATTTGAAGGGTTTTGACCTAAATCTGGCCCAGCATACCATTGAGCTAAAAGAAGGCACCAGGCCAATCAAGTAGAAGCAGAGGCCTATTAACCCAATGATTGAGCCTCTCATGTGGAAAGAGCTCACCAAATTGATTGAGTCTAGGATAATATTTCCAATCAAACACTCTTCTTGGTTGGCCAATCTTGTTCCTGTCCAGAAAAAGAATGGGGAGATCAGACTATATGTTGATTTTAGAGACCTCAATAGAGTCTCTTTGAAAGACCATTATCCTCTCCCAAGCATGGAGCAGATCCTTCAAATGGTGATAGGCAGTGAGTGTTTCTCCTTCCTAGATAGATATTCATGATATAACCAGATTTTGGTACAAGACTGTGACCAGCACAAGATAGCCTTCACTACCAAATGGGGGATGTTTGATTACAAGAAAATTCTTTCAGACTGTCTAATGTTGTTTCCACCTTCTAATGAGCTATGGACATGGCCTTTTAAGGCCTGATAAATAACATTGTGCTGGTATATCTTGATGATGTGATAATTTTCTCCAAGGAAGTGAGCCAACACATGAAACACCTCAGACAAATCTTTGAGAGGTGTAGAGAGTTTAGTGTCTCTCTCAATCTAAGAAAATACATGTTCGCTATCCACGAGGGGAATCTCTTTGGTCATATTGTTTCTAAGTAAGGCTTGACTATTAATCTAGAGAGAGTTCACTCCATCCTAGAGTTATCTTTGCCTAAGCACAAGAAAGGCCTACAAAGTTTCTTCGATAAGATAAATTTCATCTGGAGATTTATCCTAAATTTTACGAAGGTGGTCAAGTCATTGATCTCTATGCTAAGGAAGGGTGAGGATTTCACATGGACAACACAAAGAAAGGATAGTTTTGAAGAAATCAAGCAAGCCATAGCTCGAGCTCGTACTTTGATCAGCCCTAACTTCACCAAAGATTTCAACCTCTACACCTTCAGTAATGAAGAGGTAATCTCCACCATGCTTACCCAAGCAAGTGACGATAACCTTGAGAAACCAATTGCATTTTTTATCCAAGGCCTAGAGGGTTTTGAGGTTAGATACACATATGTTGAAAAGCAAGTCCTGGCGATCATATGGATTCCACCTCATGGTTCCACATCTTGGCATTAAGGATTTCTTGATCAACCGAGACCTGAATGAAAAGAGAGTAGGGTGGATCACTAAGGTGATGGAATATGATGTGGATATCAAGATCACCAAATTGGTAAGAGGGAGAGGCCTATGTGAGCACCTTGCTATAGAATTTAAGCAGTAAAAAGATGACAGTTTGCTAGTTCATGATGTAGCTACAGCAGAAGAACCATCTATCATGAAGGATTAGACATCAGATGTGAGGCATTTCTTTCTCACTAGTGAGTGCCTACAAGGCCTTGATAGGACCAAGAGGATATATTTTAGACTCCAGTGTCTCCCTTATGTCCTGACTAGTGGAGTGTTGTTCAAGAGGGATCTCTCAGGAGTCCTTTTAAGATGCTTGGACTCAAGTCAGGCTGATAGGGTGTTGTCTGAGTTCCATGATGAGCCATTTGATGGTCATTTTTCTCCTAGGGCTATAGTAGTGAGAATAATGAGAGCTGGTTACTTCTAGCCTACTCTTTTTAGGGACAACCATGCCTAGGTATGAAAGTGCTAAAAATGTGCACTTTTTGATGGGAAACAATGTTTGGCTGCCATGCCTTTATAGCCTATTCAGGTAGAGTATCCATTCATGCAATGGGGCCTTGACTTCATAGGGATGATTAATCCTCCCTCCAGTGCTAGACACATGTGGGTCCTAACCACCATAGATTATTTCACAAGATGGGTAGAGGTTGTTGCTCTAAAGGAAGCTAATGAAAGTGCAGTCCTAGATTTTTATGAGGGCCTGGTGGCAAGGTTCAGGGTTCTAGCAACCATAATCTTAGATAATGCATTAGCTTTTTTGGGAGCAGATAGGGTCACGCCAAAGAGGGAAATTGGTAACTCGCCGTACACACTCATCTATGGAAGGGAAGATAGGCACCCCATTTCACTTTAGTTTCTAGCCTTAGACATCACTTGCTAGCTAAAATTAGAAGAAGGAAATAGCATGGAGGTTAGGCTATGTGAGCTGATGGAGCTCCAAGAGACAAGGGACCAGGCTATGGCTTCTATGACCAGCTGCCAACAACAAATGAAGAGACACTTTGACAAGAAATATTCATCAAAAAGTTTCTCTAAAGGAGACATTGTCTTGAAATGGGATGAGGACCGAGCTAAGCCTAGAAAGCACGTGAAGTTTGATGCCCTATGAAGTGGCCCATAAGTCATCACTCAGTGCAAGTAGCATAATGCATTCCAACTCTCCAGGTTGGATGGTGAAGAAATGTATATCCCAATTAATGGGATACATCTTAAGAATTACCATTGAGCCCCTTTTCCACCATGTATATGTTTCCCTTGTTTTTCTCCTATTTTCCCTAAGTGCCTTTTGCACATGTTAGTAGTTTTCTTAGTCTTGTGTGTGTTTTCATTTCCTTTTGGGGTAAATCTTTGTGATTGATTCTTGAATCTATCAGGGCTATTGCTGATCTTTTAAGTTGCATTCTGACTCAGTGCCCAATGGACTTTAAGGCAACTAGTTTCTAAGCATAGCAGGCATGCTTCCCCTGGGAGTCACCAATTTGTTGACCATTTTTTGTCCAATAGGCCAAAATCGGTCCCCTTCCTTCCCTGTTGTCTTGAACCAATTTCATTTTTTTATTTTACACAAGTCTAGAATTTTCTACAAACTCTGCAAGTCCTTTTCTATAGACTCCACAAGAATTTCTACAGACTCTGTAGGTCCATTTCTATGGACTCTGTAGGTCCCTTTCTATGGACTCTACAGGTATGCATTTCTAAGGACTCTGCAAAGAATAAATGGGTTCCCAACACATACATGCAAAATGGACAAGTACTTGTTTCAAGAGTCTGGTTTAGTCAGTTTGGTTCAAGTGTCTGGTTCATCATTTTGCTTCAATGGCTCAGTTCAACATTCGGTTCAATGCCTTCATCCAACGTTCAATTCAATAGGTTGTTTCAAAGGGACGGTTCAATTTAAAAAGTTCAAGAGAGACTCTCTAAGAACAAGTGCCCTTGTGGAGGGCACTTGGTCGGTGATAGCACCCTTCGGAAGGGTCATTTTCAACTTTCTCGAAGGGCACTTTTGAAGGCAGGCAAAAGACAAGGACGAAGAATGATTTATTCAAACTTTTTGTCTGAAGGAATTCCTTCGAAAAAAAGTTCAAATAAATTCAGAAGGGCTATGAACAAAGATGCTGCTAAATGAACAAGTAAAAAGACTAAGGCAAAGGCGCCATAATTCCTTTAGATTTTTTGTTTGAAGGAATTCCTTCAGATAAAAAGTCTAAAGAAATTTAGAGGAAAAGCCCAAAAAAAATTCTAAAAAGACTAAGGCAAAGTGCTCAAAGCAATTTTTGCAGACTTTTTATCTACAAGAAAAAAGTCCATGGGAAAAAGTATGTGGGAAAATGTCTACAGGAAAATGTCTGTGGGGAATTAGCCGAAGAGAAAATGCCACCAAAGGACCCCGAAGGGCAGGTGCCCTTGTGGGGGACTCTTGGCTACCAAATGAAGGGCACTTCTCCAAAGCTGAAGGGACACCTCCCCTTCGAGAGAGTCCAAAGCAAATCCCAAAGGTAAGGGAGTGACAAAAGGATGAAGAGAAAAGACCACAAAAATTGCCAAGGATGGTGACGTCTCTGAAGCTGTCAACTTTAAGGAAATAGACTAGCCATTGTTTTTTCAAATGGTGACAGGCCCATGAACATCTTTTTTATAGTAGAGAAATAGTCATTTAATCTTTGAATTCTTGAGCACCAACTAGAAAAGAGCCTAGAGAACAAAGAGACAAAGAGATAGAATCCAGCAAAAAAGACAAAACTAAGAAGATGATGCTAGAAAAAGACGAAGGTTGAGAATGAACTCAGTGACCTGCTAATAAAAGAGCCCAAGGAGCCAGCAAGGATGAGAAGATAGCCCCTGAGGGACAAAGGAGCAAGAAGAGATAAGGCAAGGAAAAGACAAAAGAGCCAAGTGTAGAAATAGACAAAATAGTCCAAGTGGTGAAGGAAGGCATCGACTCAAGGACTTATTCTAGTGGTTGGGATAGTGCTCGCCAAGTGGTCATAAATGGGACACAAACAGTGAATGGCATGACCCATTTTTTCTCCATTTTGCATTTATGAGCATACAAATCACGTGGGTGCCTTCAAGGAGTAGCTTTGGTTATGGAGAAACAACGTGGCCTATGTTTTAAAATGCCTAAAGTCAAAATTGAAACTGACATAGCATTTATATTTTAGCAACTTCCTCTTCCCAACGCCTTTGGGATGCACATGGGCCACTTGTCAAAGGGTACCAAAAGTCTTTTTCAAAGAAGGTGTTATTGTTCCCTCTTCTCTATATATATTATAACTTATCATTTTGAAAAGAGAGATCTTTCACATTGTAAGGCAAAGCCCTAGTAATTTTCACCTAGAATCAATAAAATGCATTTTCACCTCTATTTTGGTTAGATATCTCTGAATGTGTCTGAGTGTTAAGTCTTGTGTTTAGTCATTACTTACTAATGCTTTCATATAGTTGACACCAATGCATTTGGTATCTAAAAGGCACCATTCTTGTAGGTGACAGGAAGAGCTGTACCTGGAGCGTAGATGCAAAAGGAGGTTACTAGACAATTTGCTTTTCTTATAGCACTTATGGTAAGTCCCTTTTTCTGTGTGTTCCATTAAAGCCTCCCTGTTAAACTTCCTGTAGTCTGGTCCTTTTATAAGATGAAGTGTATGTATGTGTTCTTCTAGTTCAGAGTGTGAGTGTGAGTAGGTCAAAGTTATTTGGTGCATCACCCTCTTAGAGTAGGTTTTGTTTTCCTAGAATCCTTCTCCCTTTTCATCCCCCCCATTATATATACATATGTGTATTAGCACTTATTGGAATAACTCAGATGCATCAAATGGAGCTAGCCCTTATCTAAAGACTCTCCCCTCTAGATTCACTAGTCCCATAGGTGAGAGGGGAGTTTCCATTTTGACATGTGGAAGGTAGGAGCTCGGCCTCCTACCCAGGGTGCAATTCACTACATTAACAGGATGATCATAGAAATCTCTTTTTTAGTTGGAGGATGTAATGTCTAATCATTATCCATATCATTTTATTTTATAGCTATTTAGAACCCAAGTTTGTGTCACCCCTCCTTTGAATGCATTTACTATATGTGGATGAATATTCTGTTTAAAATTAACATTAGATGTTATAAATCATCCTGATAGGCATGTTTGTTGCCTAGGATATTTGATTTAGTTATGGGAATTTGTTTCTGGTGAGTAGCTATTCCTTCAATGTATAAATTCATTTTATGCATTTAATTATAATTTTATTACCAAATATACTTTTAAACTACTACAATATTTTGATATATTTCTTCATTAACTATTTGACCTTACTGTTAGCCTTTCATCTGTCATACCTATCTTTTTTTGCCTTCCCAGACTTAATTACAAATCTTGGTGTAGTTGTGGCCAACTATCCTTACGAAGCTATCTTAGGAAAGTAGCCACATCCTGAGATGATAATTGGTTGTGGTGGTTATGATTTTTTGTGTAATAATGAGAATACTAACAAACATTCTATCCTATGAAACAAAACATAAAACAAATAATATTAAAGAAAATCCTAACTACATGGTGCTACTTAGCACCCACTTAATTTTTGTTAGCATGATAGAGATTAAAGATGATATGGCTTAAGCCTAAAGCCATTGATTCACCCTAGTAATATGTTTCCCTATAAATATTTTAACACTATGGTAACTTATGGTGATACTTTGTGAATGATGTAGGGTCATTTCTATCATATGTGTAACTTTCCTAGGAATGCTTCAAATTTTCTCTCACAAAACAATATAGTTTGGTCTGGGTAGAATTTATTAAAATATAGATTACGATAATTTCATGTTTTTTTAATTTTTTTATTGATTTGTTTTGTCCATTGTGATCTTACCCTATCTTATTGCATCTTAGTCAAATCTAGAAATCATGCCCTTAATGAGTCCTAATCCCTTAACCTCATAATCATTATAGTATGTAGACTGGGTAGAATGTATTCCATGGGCATTACATGTGTGTGATTGATGCATAAAATTTCAGGAATGTGATCCTCCCAATCATCTCTTTTTACATTCCAATTTTTTGTCTTAATCTTACCCAGAATTTTATTTGATGTTTTTGCCTGTCCATTGGCATGTAGATAGTAAGTTGAATTTTTGTTGTTAAATATCATGAATTATTTAGTGAGAGTATTAATATTATTATTAAGAAAGTGCATTCCTATATTATTTACCAGCTTAACTAGACATCCAAACCATGTGATAATATTTTCATATAAGAACATGGAATCATCCTTCACACTGCAACTTGGAGTTACAACTTCCACCCATTTTTTAAAATAGTTGGTTGTGGTGATAATGTATCTAGCATGATTGTGTTTACTTGGGGGAGCTATAGGTTTGACAAAATCAATTCCCCATTGTCTACAGGTTGTTCTAAAATCCTAAGAACCAAAGGTATTTCATCTCACTGATTGAGATTACCCATTCATTCATAAATTTCACAGTGTTTAACAACTCTATGCACATCCTAAAAAGGTGTAAACCAACACAAACCACTCTAAATTATCTTCTTAGTAGTGGCATCTCCTACAAAGTGTCCTACTATAATGACTTGGTGAACTTATTGAAGTTGTTGTGGTCACTCATGTTTTAGAGCTACTCTATGTAGTATATCATCTTTACTTACCTTATATAAGAATACATTAACAAGGCTATAAGGTATAGCTTTGGTAACCATATATTTCTTATCCCTCTCTATATAATGTGCGGGAAAATTTCCTTATTCAAAAATTCTTATGGAGTCCTCCATGTTATCCATAACTATAGTAGTTCTAAATAGATGTGCATTAGGGGATTCATCTTTGAGTTTCTCTAGTTCTTCCATATTGTGAAATCAACTAAGATGATCCAACCCCAGATTCTCCCATCCTAGCTTCAAAAATTGGTCAAAAATTGGAGTTATTATAAGAACATTATAAACACCCCCAATTGGTCAAACAACCACACATATTGTGTCTTTTCACAATCCTTTCACAAGAGACTCTAACTAGAGAATATGAGCTTTTATTCACATTTATCGTTGTCCTTTGATCTAACTTGTCTTGGTCTTACTACATTCATTAGACATCATTTTGCTTATCCCTAGTCATCAGTAGCTTCATAGACTTAACCCTTTTAGACCCAAGTACATATTTTAGGTCTAGAACCATCCCCTTAGGTCCCATACCCCTTGGACAAAATCACCCAAATAGGACTACAACGCTGAAACCTAGGGTGTCTAGTTTTTGATGATGTTGTCTAAGTGCAAATTTGGTCCCAATGGTTAGTTTCTTCTATATGATGAGTATTAACCCTCTTATTTAATTTATTAATAAGTTTTCCAATGTTGGCCAAATATTAATAAATCTCTCAAATTCAAAATAATGAGTCTCCTATATAAAGGACTAAACTAAGCATTTTATATTTGGCACTTACTATTTTAGCACATTAGACATAATAAAATCATTTGATAGTATAGCTCAGCTTCTCTATATCACACATAGATTTTAATGCTTCATAAAGGAAGGTAATATGAAAAATTCATTCTTGAATCAATCGTGCATGTTGATTATGCATGTTCACTAACCGAGAACTATATTTGATCTAAGACCCTAGCTTGATGGTTAATGTAAAAAGTAGTCAGGATAATAAGGGTTCTAGATCATGTGATCATTCTTCCCCTAATCTATTTTTTCCTATTTTTATTTGTTTTTTCTATGTGTGTAGATGAATATAGGTGTTGGAGATTGAAACATACCTATAGTGAGTTCTGGTGACTCTCAGGGCTTGAAATTTGGGACATAAGGTCATATTAAGCAGGTGAACAAAACATAGAAAGATTTTAGCCTTAGGATAATAGCATCAAGGAGGAATATAGGACCAGAAACTAGGGTGTCCTATTATAGTTCTCCTATATAATTGAAAAATAAAAGCCAGATCTAGATTTCCAACATTTTCCCATTCCTGCTCAAATTCTGGACTCAAATTCTTCTATTTCAGCACAAATCTAGCTAAGTTAATCTCTTTTTGTCTTGTATAATTATTAGCTAAAATCTATATTTTTCCCTATTAAAGTAAATTTTTATTTTCATTCTAGACCCTTATTATTTAGGATATAAACACTAGATTTCCTAAAATAATAAAACATTTGGTGAACCTAACATACTTCAAACAAAAAACCTAAAACCCTAGCCACACTTAGGGTTTTTCTTCTTATCTTGTGCAAAAATTTAATTGTATAAATTCTAATTTTTTAATTTATTGTTTTACATTTATCCTATTCAAAAACTATTTTTTGAATTTAAAATTATTGCATAATTTTCAAAAATTCTAAAACCCTGGTTCAAAACCCTAGATTTCAAAACTAGGTCATCAAAAAATAAGCCTTGTTTCCTTGCTAAGTTTAGAAAACTATTTTGAATTTTTTGAAAATTAATTACCTTGTCAAAATTTATTTCAAAATCAGTAGTTTCTTGTGCAAAAATTTAATTTTCAAAATTCTAATTTTTGTATTAATTTTTGTGCATATTCTTATTTTCAAATAATTTTTAATTTTCAAAATTATTGCATAATTTTAAAAAATTATAAAACCCTGGTTCAAAACCCTATATTTCCAAACCAAGTACTTAAACCTAAAATTTCCCTCCCTTAAAATTTTTAGAAAAACAATTTGAATTATTGCAAATTGTTTGAGTTATCAAAAGTAATTTTCAAAATTCAATGTTAGTAGTTCTTTGTGCATTTATTTACTTCATAGTAATTTTTAAAAATTTCTTTGGTGATAAAATGGCCACAAAGGCAATTCCTCCTTCTCATCCGATAGATCAATTTCTAAAATTTTCTTACAATTATGACAATGATTGGACAAATTTGCAAAATTGCATATTAGCTAAAACTATAGAAAATGATTTCATTTATAGTGAAGATAATGATTATTATTGTAATGAAGGATATGATGATGTACATAATGATGAGGGTGAATCACAAATAGATGAATCTTTTTCTATTAAACCCATCTCTTTTATTCCTTCTAATGAAAATAATATTGATAAATGGGAAAGATACTTCTCACGTCATTCTCCTAGACACAATGCAAAAAATGCAAAAATTAATCATGCACTTCCAAGTGAACCTCTTATTGGTGATGATTTGCTTCCCTGTGAACCTAATCTCTCTCTACCTTTTATTACTACTATGTTCAGAATACAACAATATAAATATAATAGAATCAAATTACCAAATCATAGTTTTAAATATGCATTATGTGTTTCTAACTCTACTCTCTCAAAAGAATGTTCAAATGATAACTCTTCTACTCTTCCTTCTCATGTTGAAAATGAAGAAAATGCATATACTCCATCCATAGATAACATAGATACACATGACATTACAAATTCCAATGATAACTTATTGCATATTATAAAGGAATTAAATCTTTCTCTTATACCACTCCCTAGCAGTGATGGAAGTGATAATTGATATGATAGTGAACATGCAAATGAATACGATAATGAAAGTGAATATGAAAATGATACTTCACATTCTTCTATTTCAAATGAATAAAATAAAGATTTTGATAATGCATGGAATAATGATGACTACTATGTATATAGTGAAAAAGAAAATGCATCTCGTGTTTCTGACTTCTCCTCTCAAACATAATGCACTTTCAAATATTGTTTTTACTTCTATGAATGATTATATTTCTAATAATGCACATGTTAATGTTAATAGCACATCTTATACTACATTAGAATGTGATTCACTAAAATAGAAAGATACCAATGAATCACCCAAGCCACCCCGCACTATGGTAGAACCCAATTCTCACCCTTCACCTAAAGAGAATGGTGGCCCACATCCCTCTAGTAAGGTCCAAGATACCATTACTCCCAAGGTTCAAGTGAGCACACCTCCTCTTTATGATCCACTTGCTAAATGTATCATTCCCATGGTTAAAATTAGCAATCAAATTCAATCATTAAATGAACCACTTCAAGATACTAATGTACCATCCCAGGATATCATCTCTTTGATGCATTGAATTGGTGAATTAAAACACCAAGTACATCTCCTTACCTTGGAAAACAAAGCTTATAAATCTTGTATGGATGAAAATGATCTACATGGTAACCCTGTTCCAAAGACATTTATAAAATCTTCATTGCCTAAGCATTTCTAGACACCATCATTACCTCACTTTGATGGAACTAGAGATCCATTCGCACATCTTTAGGCCTTTAAAAAGGCTTTACCACCTCATGTAAGCCCTTTGATTCTTCTCAAGTTTTTTCAATAGATATTAGTGGGTGAAGCATATAATTAGTTCTTTTATCTACTCCCTGTCAATTTATTGCATACATATGATGACTTAGAGGAGGCATTTCTCATAAACTACATCATAAACATGGCCTCTCTTGTTACATTTGAGAAACTAGCCACAGTACATCAGAATTCTTTAGAGCCAGTTAGTGAGTATATATTAAGACTCAAGGTTCACATGTTAAGATTGATATACAAACTAGCAGATTTAGAGATTTAGCATATCTTCATCAAGGGCCTTCACCAACATCTCTTTGAGCATCCACTATTTTAGATAGAGCCTTGTTTTGGACATTTATGTTACATAGTTCTAGCTTTGGAAAATAAATTAGGATTCATTGAGGTAGATTCAGTTGATCAGATCACTCTAGAATTCATAGTAGCATCTTTAGATATAACTCCTACTACTCAGCATCCACCATATACTAGACAAGATAAGAGGCCATAACCAAAAAAGTAACCAGTCAAGAATAAAGAGCAAGTTTTCAATACACAACGTATGTTATGCACTATAAAGAACAATAGTAAAGCACCACTATAGTTTGATTCAGAGTGAGATAGCCCATCTATCATATTATCAGCACTACTAGATAGGAGGTTAATCACATTACCTTTTATTCATTGATGAGATTCATATCTCTTATATAGACAGCCACATCAGCATTTTTTCAACTATCATCACATCCGTGGACATAAAGAAAATGACTATTTTGGACTCAGAGATTGCATTACTAGATGTGTTGATAATGGTATTATAACATTCACACATAGGGCATAGAGATCTCTTCCATTATGGAACCCTAGACTACATTCCTACATAATTATGTCATCATAGGACATTCCTTTATAGGAATCATTGATCACTCATTATGAGTGCAATTCTAGTTTTAGGACAAAATCTCACATAAGATTTCCTATTCAGCTATTCAAAAAGTTTGGAAGCTAGTGAAACATAAATAGCCCACATATAGTAGTATAGTCCATGGAATACATATTGTAATTCCATATACATATCCAAAAGAGTCACAAGCATCTCAACAAAGTACAATTCTAGAGAGATATTCATTACAACTAAGTTTTTAAGGTCCTATCTCACATAGCAATCTACTATGATTAAGACTAGTTGAACCCACATTATAGAGTACTATTCCAAAGAAATAATCATTACATCTTAGTTTTTAGGGTCATATATCATGTAATTACCCATTACGATTAAGATTAAATAAGACCCTAGCATAGGTTTTAGCTTGATTTCAACATATTGCACATTCATATACATCACAATAGAGGCCATAGGGTATTTGTTTATAGATAGATGAGCCGTCTTCATAGAAAATAGTATCAATTATAGACAACATTCCTACATAGCATGAGCATTATGGGCACTTGTTCATGTGGCCAACTAGGTTTAGATAGTGATATAACATAGTGTGATACAACATACATTCATTTCAACAATAGTTCATAGCTTCATTTAGCAGGGAAATAATGGAGCCAAAGGTCTAGCTAACCTTTGTATTCTTAAGCCACTCTCAGGGAAGTAATATGTGCATCATGCTACATTACATTTCCACCCACTAATAACTAACATTATTGATTCCATTTAGCTAGAACCAAACTATCAAAGTCTAGATATTACCAAATCAAACATCTCCAAATCCTACTCAAATTTATCTAAATAGTTTACCAATTACCATAACATACAAATTTTTTCTTACCTATAGTTACAATTCAAAATCAATAATCCTAACATCATAATTATCAAAACATCACATCCAAACATATCAAAACCCATATCCCAAGACCATTTACCAAGCACATGCAAATTTAAAATCAATACTAGATCAACCATTTCTAAAATCAACCACTTATAATCAACATACCAACATATTCCAGAATCCATAACATGAATGCACATAAGTTCAAAATCAAAGTATCATCCATATATATAACTAGGTTCTCAAGTATATATCATATCAAAATACAATCAATCATAAATAGGGGTCATGCCCTCAATCTCAGTCTCACTATCTCCTCCAGTACAAGTCCCATAATCCTATTTAGCATTCAATGACCTTGCACCTCCTCAAACTCTTGAATGCCTCTTACACTAATTATCTCACTCCAAAAAATGACCATACACCTCATGCAAGTCTACATGTCACTAATGAAGATCCATATAATCATCCACAATCTTTAAACTCACTTATCCATAATTAGGAGGAGGCATCTTATGCCTATCTCACTTAGCCATCAACTCATCTCTCTCTATCATTTCCTTAACATATGCATCTATAACTATAGGATCCTAGTCAAATAAATGAGCATAAACACTAGCCATAATGGTTTCTCTCTCTATCAAATGATCCTCTATATCATCATCAGGAACATGTCATCTAAGCTCATGTAGTGTAGACTCAATGATAGTCTCCTAGAAGATATCATGCCCACCACTAACCCCAGCAAGTGCCTCACCCTGTACACCTCCCACCCCACCTATACACATAAGAATTAAAACATTACATTAGATACATATTTGTAAATCCAAAATAAATTACAAGTATAGATATAATGCAAACTCCAATCACAACTTACCTCCCATCATGTGAATCAGATTAAGATCCTCATACATGGGGGCATCCCCTCCATCAATAAGATACAATTGAGTCCATGGGTGCCCCACCCACCATGTTGTATATATCTCAATGCAACCAACATCATCCACATCAATTTTATCTATATCTGCATCTCATGCATCCAAATTTAATGATGCCCACTCATCCTCAATAGGTCTCATATGAGCCCTTGCTCTCGTTGGTGCTTGTGCAATCCTCAACCATACCCATCTAAGGTGGTAATCAAATGCCTATCCCACTGCATAGCACTTAGATCACACACATGACCTAGTCTAGCCCTATCCATCATAGCCCTCTTATCAACTGATAAAGGCAACAATCTTAGAGTCTCTATTACTTAGCCTCTATGAAACTCGCTCATTTGTACCTCACCCTATAAAACACCAAAACACAACATATATATATATATATATATATATATATATATATATATATATATATATATATATAAGTCAACCATTTCCAACTAAATAGCCAAGCTAAACAATAATATATCATAGGTCCAAAATCCTAAAAAAAAAAAAATACATTAGTTCACCATGCCAAAGCAATTTCCAAGCAATAATACAACAACTAAACTAAGCATTAGCCTAAAAAATCTAGCCTTTAGGACAACAACATTGAGTATAGGATAGTAGTGCTAGAAAAGAGTGTTGTAACTTGGACAATAATGCTAAAACTAGTCAAAATTTATTGACACCACCATTTTTCCCATAACTTGAGCTCTGTAAACCATTTTATTCCTCAAAATCATGACAATGACATCTTCAACATAAAGTAAGCCTCTCTCTCTCACTACATCATTTTCCTACCATAACACACACATTTATCTACCTTTCTTATAACTAGACATACAAATTGATCCCTAACAACCCACACTTGTTCAAATTTCATACAACTTGGTCCTCACCAATCAACATTCATTCAAAAAATTCAAATAACCTAGCCTATTCAATCAATCAAACCTTTCATTTCATTCAATCTATTACTATCTCATTTTCCTACCATGGCATGAATATTTCTATATCTCTACTATACCCAGATACAAGCTTCAATCCTAATCAATCAGAGATACCTTTCACTCCCAGTGATTCAATCTCACCAATTAAATAATATACTTTTGATTTATTTAATACATACCAACTAAATTCATATACATTCTGCCACTAGTCATCACTTTTGGCTCAACCTCCTCTATCATAGATTCCATCCCTCCCCACAAAAGGGGCGAATCATTCCTACTATTCCTATTCCTACACTTATCCAACACACCTATCCACTCTCGTAGATGGATACACCATGGTTCTTATACCTTTAGTAGTCAAATTATCAGATTCAACTCAGATCAATTAAAATATATAGTGATTCAGACTATATAGGTCACTTAACATGGTTTTTACACCTCCAATATTTAAATTATCAGCATTACTCAACTCAAATTGGTCAAGATTATATAGTGCTTCAAATTATATGGGTCACTTAGAATTACTCATATTAGATTGGTCAATATTATATAGTGGTTTAGATTATATGGGTCACTTAACACCACTCAGTTTAGTTTGGTCAAGATTATATAGTGATTCAGATTACATTGGGTTACTCAACATTACTTAGGACATTCAAAGGGATACGCATTTAGTTTATAGATATATAGAATATCTAGATATCAGATTAGGGGGCATGTACATTACTACACATCTCACATATATAGCTTCATATAGCATGACATAATTATATACCAGATAGCATATTATAGGCATAGTGCAGAGCACATTATTTTGATCTCTAGTTTTGCACATGGGACATGACATGATAGATCATATCACATGTGGCTATACAGATTTATAGATTATCTTGACACATCACTCACATACTAGATTGGGGGGCATGACATAGATGTTTATGTCCTTCATCTTCTAGTATTATATAGATTGGAATGGCAAGACATGCCATTTTCTTATTACACATTTACTAGAGTTTTCAGTTTACACCCAGGGATTACTTAGGTTATCACTAGGTTAGATTGTATGATCATCTATAGAAATTGGTCCATTGTATTACTTAGACTTAGGCCTAGGATTTTGTGTGAGATAAAGGGCAGACATTGGTTTTGGACCTCTGATCACTTCTCAAATCCAATTTAGATTATTCAAACTCAATATAGGGGGAATTTATTATAGGGATTTTTTCTTTCTCTAAGAATTTTTTAGATTTAGTAAAGGGGGAATATATTATAGGGATTCCTTCCTTCTCCAAGCACTATTTTATTTCTTCATCCACTTCCATGGCTAGGAATTTGGACCCTTTTTTAGTACACTTATATTCACATAGGTAAGTTCAGGTACGTATCTTCTTTTCTTTCTTTTACTCTAGTACTTCATTACATTGCATCACTAGATTAAAAGGGGGGGAATGTAAACACCCTAAAATGGTCAATAAACCACACATATCATGTCTTTTCATAGTCCTTTCATAGGAGACTTCTAATGGAGAATATGAGATTTTATTCACATTTAGCCATGTCCTTTTATCTGACTTATCTTGGTTTTACTACATTTCCTAGACATCATTTTTATTATCCCTAGTCATCTGTAGATTTATAGACTTAACCCTTTTAGACCCAGGTACATATTTTAGGTCTAGACCCATGCCCCCAAGTCTCATACCCCCTAGACAATAATACCCAAATAGGACTACAGCACTAAAACCTAGGGTGTTTAATTTTTTAACTATTATTGAGGTACAAATTTGGTCCCAACCGTTAGTTTATTCTATAGGATGAGTCTTACCCCTCTTCTTTGATTCATCACTAAGTTTTCCAATGTTAACCAAATGTGAATAAATCTCCCAAATTCAAAATAATGAGTCCCCTATATAAAACACTACACAAGGCATTTTATATCTGGCACTTACTATTTTGGCACATTAGATAATAAAATCAATAAATAATATATCTCAACTTATTTGCATCACACTTATATTTTCATGTTTGATCAAGGAAGGGCCTAGGAAAAATTTATTCTTGCATCAATTGTATACATTGATTATGTACATTCCCTAAGGGAGAAATACATTTGATCTGAGACCCTAGCTTGAGGGTTAATGTAGGTAGTGGTTAGGATAGCAGGGGTTATAAATCATACGATCATTTTTCCCCTAATAGTTTTTCCCCCTTTTGATTTTGATCTATTTGTTGTTTCCATGTGTGCAAATGAATATTGTTATTGGATATTTAAACAAACCTATAGCGAGCTCTGGTGACTCTTAAGACTTGAAATTTGGTACATAAGGTCATATTGAGTAGATGAACAAAACCTAGAAAGATTTTATCCTTAATACAATAGCACTAGGGATGAATAGAGCACTAAACACTAGGATATCTTATTTTTGGTGCTCTTATCCAATCAAAAAATATAATTTAGAGATATATTTCCAACACTATCCCAGTCTTGATCCTCAAATTCTAGACTTAAAATCTTCTATTTTAGCATAAATCCAATGAAGTTAATTTCTCTTTATCTTGTATAATTATCAGTTAAAATCTATATTTTCCATATTAAATTATATTTCCCCTATCATTCTATGCCCTTATTATTTAGGATCTAAACACTAGATTTCCTAAAACAATAAAAAAACCATCAACCACCTTGAGATCCATCCCTCTAGAATTGGTTTTTTGACCAAATATTATAGTGCCTAGTGGTTTGTGAAGAATTCAAAAGGAGTAGCTAGTAAGTAATGCCTAAACTTTTGAAATGTAAACACCATGGTGAGTGTTTCTCTCTCAGTGGTTGTGGAATTATTTTCCATATAGAATATTTTCCTACTTGCAAAATGTATTGGATGGTCTAGCCCACCTTCACCTAGATACACTAAAATGGTTCCTACTATAATTCTTAAAGCATCCACATGTACATGGTATGGCTTCTTCCAATCAAGAAATACCAATATGGGTGCTATTATAAACCTCTTATTTAACTCAATAAATGTTGTTTAACACTTTAGTTTCTATTCAAATTTATTATCCTTGTAGATTAGCTTCTCCATTGATGCTAATATAGTTGCATATCCTTTTATGAATTTCTTATATTATCTGGTATGACCCAAAAAGGTATACACTTAAGTTGAGTTTTTAGAAGGTGGTATTCCTACTATAACAAAAAATTTAGCTAGATCAACCAAAATTCCATCATTTCACACAATGTGACCCAGCAAGACACCAAAAGGTGTATATAATAGATAATTTTTTAAATTTATGGTGATGCACAAAGCCCTACATCACTCCAACTTTATTCTTAGCTTCGACAAGTGCTCTTTAAATAGAGAAAATACTGACCATTCATCTAGATAATATCTAGGAAATCATGAATGAATTCCTTAAATGTATTTACCATAGCTCTAAAAAATAAAACAAGTTCATTATTTAAACCAAATGGAAATGACCCCCATTAAATAGCAAAGATAGTTTTCGCTTGATCCGCTTTAGTAATTAAAATTTGGTGGTACCCACTAAAACCATCCATAGAAGAATATACCTAATGTCCAACCATATATTTAATCACTTCATTAGTAAAATGGATAAGAAATAGATCATTGACATAGGAATTATTGAGTGTTTTGTAATCCCCACAAACTTGTATTACCACTATGGGGCTCACCCATTATTCCTTCTCAAATGGATATATAATTATATCTTCTTGCATTCTATCTAGTTCAACCTTTACATTAGCTTTCATATTAAGATTGAGCCTGAAGGGTCACTATTTAAATGGGGACACATATTCCTTTAGATCGATATGAATTTCTCCCAAGGATGGATCTACTCCTTTGACCTCTAAAATTTTTCTTGGAAACAGATCCTAGGAGTCTCTTAATAGTTGCAAGGATTTAGAGATCTAATCTTGTTTGTATTAATCTCCCACTATTGCAAGTTTAGGGGCTACTTCTATCTCGATATTTCCTTGAGTCTTTCATAATGGTTCCTAATTTATTTTGCCTCATCCACTAGGCATGGTATCTTATAAATTTTGTTTGCATTCCCATTACATGATGTTAACATTTCACAGTTTCTTTTATTCTACCTGCTCTATGCTTTGTACTAGTTTAGGCTCCTCTTCACATTGTGGTTAAAATAATCCTTATAAATTGAGATCCCCATCATTATCACTAGATTCTATTAGATCATTATTTATTATATGACATGACTGAATCTGGAGCGCAATTAATTACATGACATTTTTTACCATAATTTTGAATCACTAGTTATTTAGATCTCTAATGCAGTATCAAAATTATCTTCTCAAATTCATAAATATTTAACACAATATTAGATCTATAAGCCAAATTTATGATTTTATGCACCATACTCTAAAGTTACTCCATTCTCCATCACTTATGAGACTTTATTGACCACTAGAGGCTGAATGTGACATTTCTATAGGCATTGAAGTGTTGTAGTCAGAATTCCCAATCAAATCATGTGTATTATGACCATATTTTTTCAAACAATCCTTAGTTGATGCACGTATTTCTCATAACACTTGTCCTCCATTGACTTTATATTTCATAAATACAGAGGGTAAATTGATATGAGGAAGAACAAACAAAATCAAAGATCCACTAAATAACATGGACAATTCCATTGATGGAGAGTGGGAAAATCTAAAATAATACAAATAATACCACCATGTGTTTGACCCCCATATTTATACAGAGGCTAAAAGGCAACTTTTGAGGTCCCAACCAAGTAATTAATAGTGAGCCAGGAAATGACATCTTAAACCTCTAGGTAACATAATTTGAAATGGTGACTTATGACCTTCACTACATTATTTTAATCCCAATACTCATTATATACTTGACTCAAACAATAACCACTTGTTGGAAGCATTTTAGTGGTAAGACTAAAAATAATAATAGATATTTACAAGCAAAACCATTAATGATGGGAATTAATAAATATAAATATGGATAAGATTAAACATGAAACCTAATGTGGTTCTCT
The DNA here is from genome assembly GCA_037957365.1 of Torreya grandis. NCBI lineage: Eukaryota > Viridiplantae > Streptophyta > Pinopsida > Cupressales > Taxaceae > Torreya > Torreya grandis. The sequence continues at coordinate 401,342 of JARHVA010003436.1, forward strand.
ACTGGAGTGTTGAAGTAACATTAGTGAGGCCAAAGGGAATGACCAAAAACTCATATTGGCCATCATGTGTGCAAAAATCTATCTTAGGGATATCATCCTCATGAAGCTAGATTTGGTGATATCTGGAGTGAAGATCCAACTTGAAGATGAAATGAGAACCATAAATATCATCAAGAAGCTCATCAATAATAAGGATTGGGAATTTATCCTTGATTTTGATGTGATTAACTGCATGAAATTCAATGCAGAGGTGCCACGACCCATATTTTTTATGAATAAGGAGAAATGGGGAAGAATATGGAATGGTACTATGGCAAATAATGCCTTGCTTCATTAAGTCTCAATTGAGAATATCAATCTTAGTCTTTTACTAAAATGGGTAGTGGTAGGGATTATTTTTGGCAGGTATGCTTCCAAGAAGGAGATGAATATAGTGGTTTTCTAGCTGTGAAGGTGGAAATCCCACTAGTTTGGTAAAGACATGTGCATACCTATGTATAATGTTTTATAGATCATAAGGAGGAATGGAATGAAGGTAGGCAATGACGTTATATGAATTATTATTAAGAATATTTTGCTTGTGTTGTGAATTGATGATACTGAGAGACCCTAGTTGTAAGCCTTTCAATGTGTGTTTTTGTTCATTATCTAAAAACTACATCCAAAGTTTAGAAAAATCCCATAAGATAGGTCCAAGTGTATGTAACCATTGGGCTCCCAAAATAACATGACATCTACCTAAGGGCTAGGCAAACATGTCAGAGCACAAGTTATAATCTCCAATAGAGATATGCACATTCAGACACTTCCATTTGAAATGTAATGTGCCCCCATTGGCAATCATGACTTTAAATTTGGATCAAGGATGGACAAAATAATCATCCTATTTGGTGATCTAAGGATCAATGAATTTATGAGTGCTACCAAACCAATGAGTATTGTGAAAGGTTACTTCTTGAAGTAACCCCTAACTCACATGGTTTATGGGGTGGTGACTCATTCTAAGGCATGGAGAGAGATATCTAGTTGGTCTTCTTGAGAAGTAGGTTCCATAATAAGCTAAGCTTCTTTTAGATCATTTATTATATCCTAAACATCTTCCCAATCTTTGTTTTGAGTAGAGAGTCCATATCTAATAGGTAGATATTTTTCTTGACACATCAATTTCCCCAAGTGAATTTTTCATCATAATTATAACATAGTCCTTTTTCTCTATGGGATTGCATCTCTGCTTCAATCAAATGCTTGATATGAGTGGTTTTGGGGATTGGAATTATTTGAGATCATTATGGAGTTGTATTTCTGAATGAAGCAAAATTATATTTGAATTGCTACTGAGCTATGATCTTATCCTCTACCAACTTAGCCAACCCTAGGGCTTCCATCATCATGTTGGGATAAAACATTTTGACCTCAGATCAAATTGTATCCTTTAGTCTACTGATAAAGTAACTCTTAAAGAATTCATCAGACAATCCCTATATGTGATTATCTATTTTTTCAATTTTTATTTGATATTATATCATAATTCCTATTTGGAAAAGTTTAGTGAGTGCTCCTATAAAGTCATCCTAATAACTAGGGCAAAATCATTACAAAATGAGGGTGTAAAAATCAGTCCCTCTTAGCTTGTCATGAACCTTGGTATACTAATAATACCATTGAAGGGATTTAAGTTCCAAGTGAAAGGATGCAAGTGAAACCTTGTTGGCATAAAAAGTATTATGTAGACTAAAATATTATTCTGCCTGATAGATCCATCCAATCAGATCTGTAACATGAAATCAAGGAAAATCAAGATTTGCCATTAGAAAAACAAAATATGGTGTTAGAAGAGGACTCTATATGTTGTTTGTTTTTCAACATGGTATGTTGCAGACTGAGGCTAAGAATTTTTTCATCAAGATCTTTGATGTGTGTTTTGAGGGTAGTAATTTCATCCTCCATATTTTTTGTGCCTGTTCAGGTTTCTACCATGACTCGAATAAGGTATTTATTTTGCTTTTTTATAATGGGTTTTTTTGATTTGGGTGAAATCAAAATGGGTAAAGGTACTTCTACTATTATTTTGGAATAGTGAGAGTATGATTGATGAAGGTGAGGGTAATTTTAGGAGTGAAAATGGAAAATCTAGAAATTTTATCAAAGAGGGACAAAAGAGAAGAAAAGGGTGATGAACACTATTGAAAACTTTTGGGGTAAATAGACAAACAAAATAAGTTATGGTAAAACTCAATAAAAGGGAAAATTGAGATTTATGAGAATTAAGAGTGGAATCAGGATATGAGACCTCAAGTAATAAAATGTGGAGAATGGAATTTTAGGTGTTTTAGATAAAGTTTGAGGATCAATTAAGATACAAATAGAGATATATGGAAAAAAATGAAAAAAATTAATCAGAGAGATTGAGAGATTCTATTTTCTATTTTCTATCTAGTTACAAGTCCTTTGAGATTCTTCAGATACTCTGTTGTTGATTGATTTTTTTGATTGTCTGCTAGAAATATTCTAAAATTGATAGAAATGGGGCCCAAGTTTCAATGGCTACCTAAGGGTTTAAAAATATTTCTCTTGCCACCAATGCCATTTGAGTGAGTACCACTCTCCAAAAAATTTATAGCCATAGGTTTACCTCTAAATGATAGCTCTTGGCTTTCTTCACAAATGGGAACTAGTCAATCAGGATGGGGCTATTACCTATTTCACTAGCACATCCTCTCCATAGGACAACTAATTTGGGGTTCTTATGGTACTCTTCACAATGATTTTTAGGGATTTCACCCAAGAACTCACCATATTTATGCAAATAGGTTTTTAGCTTGGTCTGAAATATATTATTGTGATATTAAAAAATACTTAAATGAATTATGCAGCAGAATAAAAAAGCACTTTTGAAAAAAAAATTGGCCCTAAAAAGCACTCTGATACCATATGAGAGGATCCTTCCTAAACAATTTAGAATATAATTTCAAATACACAAAATAAACTATGAAAATTATTAATGTAATAACTCAAATAAGTAGAACTAAAATACAATGGTTGAATTATAGAGTCGTTGGCCTCTTCAAGGTGGTAATTTCCTTTGAGTAAGCTTAATACAATAAATTCATGGATGCCTCCATTAGACTTAACACTTGCTTATATACTAAGGATAATATAATCAACTACTAATTCCCATGAATGTGGGATAAAACAAAATTCTCACAGGATGACTTACAAAGTGTATGCGTCCATAGCAACCATTATACTAAGTAAAGACAAGGGATATCACAGATTCCTAACATTTTTATAATATATTTTGATTTAGGATGAATTTATTGTAGTAAAATTAAAATTTTAAGAGTATTTTAAGGTGCATCCATATAATTTGATTAAAATATTTGAATGTTTTTATAGTCAAAGGTATCGAGCTTCAAAGTTGACCATTTGTTTCACCATGTTCTACAAGTGACCTGATAAGGATAATTGAGTTGTTATTAATAGTATTTAGATTTTTAAATATGAACTAAATATTGAAGAGTTTTGAATAATCCATGAAGACTATCTATATGTATTTTTGAGGTTTGAACAATTCTTCTTCAATGTGAAAAATTGCTTAGAAGTTGACTTTGTTTTTTGAATGCATAGACACATTATGTGACCATCTTCTAGAGGTAAGTTGAAGATGTTCTGAGTAGAGTTGAGGAATAAAATAAGTATGGATATATTGTATAAGTCTCAACTATTAATGATAATTTATTATTTGTCATTATTTTCCCTTGATCAGTTATGGAGAGTCAAAATAGTTTGATTGTATATGACCAGTCTAAGTGGTCATTTTGAGAGAGTTGATTTGAATGTTTAGAGCCTATGTTGAAATATATAAATCACATGAAGGAATTGTAGAGGTCCTAAAGGTTTCAACATATGATATAATCATATGGATATGTGAAATTTTTGAGTTATTGCTTTAGAAGTTTGAGAGTATGTTTTTAGAATTTGAAGGCCTAAAAAGAAAGGAGACCTAATTCATAGGTTCAAGCATTGAGTTGGTGTTCCAGGTGGCATAGACCTAGAGGGAGTTATAAAGGGTCTATTGTATATATTTTTGATGTGTTTAAATCATTGACATAAGTTGAGAGTGGCCTAAGGAGTTAAAGTTGTAATGTGTGGATGTGAAGGCCTAATTATTTTGGGTCTCATTAAGGCATAATGGAGGATTTGAGTCTTAAGGACTATGAATTACATATAGAGTGGAGTGCTTCACTCATTTAACATGTGTGGAGACCTATTTCAAAGGTATTACAAGTATGGTAATCACCTTGGCTGACCAAGATGGGTTATATGAGTGTATGGTATAAATACAAGGTATAATTTGCCTATTTAGAGAAGAGTGGTGAGAGAGTTGTGATAAGTGAAGAAAGGAACCTTTGAAAGAGAAGGTACATGTCAGTCAAGACCATCAAAGAGAAAAGAGGATTATTCATGTTTATTTGATCAAGTTGATGTAGGAGGACAGACAATTCATTGAACCTAATGAGCCTAGAAGAGGCAAATTGAGTGAGTAATCCCTAGAGGATATTTGAGAGGTTGAGCAAGTGTGTAGCTGAGAAATATATTTGTGAATATTTAGAGATCCATGTGGATGTATTGAGAGGTAGATCAAAGTGTGGATTTCAAGTATGAACTTGTGGTCATAATTCTAATGTTGAATTTATAGGTTTGATGCATGAGAACAAGAGGTGTGTACATTGATCTAAAAGGTCATTTTAGATGTCTTGTTTGTGTGTGGAGGTCTGAATGAGTGAAGAGGATTGAATGAGGCTATATTTTAGGGTTTCTAAATTAGATTTAAAATCATTCAGAGGTTTGGAGTTTTTCAAATCATCGATGTTGTGTTGGTAATCAACATCTTAGGCAAGTTGGCACTTGTCATCTTTAGGGGTTGGTGCTCCTTGTTAAGTGGGTGATTCACTAAAGTATCATGTTTATAATTATATTAGAGGACAATTATTCAATGTGTTTTTAGGATTTAGAGTGAGTTTTCTCCCCTAAGAGGGTTTCCCACATAGATCTTATGTTATCTTGCTTATCTTTCATGTTCATTGTTATGAGTGGGTATTTGATTCTTGATTACCTATGGTGTATAAATAAGGGTTTAAGGGATTCATATTGGAGTTTTGAAATATCTTGATTCACTAATTCACCCCATCCCTCAATGATTATACCTCTAACAATTGGTATCATAGCCAGAACTTCTATACAAGTTTAACCACTTGAAGGTGATCTTAGGTACAATGATAAGTTCTCAAGGTTTATCTATTAACCAAGATTCATTATTCAATGGATCCAATTATTATTTTTGGAGTTTAATAATGAATAACTACATCATTTCCTTAGGGTTTTACACTTGGAAATCTATTTGGAATGGTTATTCCATGCCATCTATTCCTCCAACTAGTGATGAAAATAAGAAGCTGGGTGATAACAATTCCAAAGCTATGAATGCTATCATTTTTGGACTTTCAAAGGTTGAGTTCACCAAGGTAATACATTTCATGTCTAGTAAGGAGATTTGGGAAAAAATTTAGGTCATCTATGAAGGAGATTCAAAAGTTAAGCTAGCCAAACTACAAACCTACCAAAGCAAATTTTAAAGTCTAAAAATGAAGGAAGAGGATACTATGGCTTCCTATATTCTAAGATTTAATGAGGTAGTGAACATGATCAAAAGCATGGGAGAGGTTATTGATGAAGGCACTATAGTGTAAAATGAATTAATGTCGCTCACTATTATATTTGATTCAAAAGTTTTTGCTATAGAAGAAATTCATGATCTCACCAAAATGAAGATGGATGAATTGCATGGCATTTTTTTTGACTATGATAAGAGAATTAACAAGGACAAACCATCAAATAAATAAGTAACTTTTAATGCAAAAAATAAGCTAAATAATAAGTTCCAATGTAATAAGGTCAAGGATGATGAGATTTATGATGTTGATGATGATAAACTAATACCTCTATTAATAAAAAAACTAAAAATAGTTCCAAGCAAGTTTAAGGGTCAACTTCCCTTTAAATGTCTCAATTATGGAGAGATATGTCACTTTACCAACAAGTGTCCTCATAATGATAAGGGAAATGATAGTGAAGAACATGGAGAAGATCATGATAATGATAAAAATAAATTTATGTCTGATAAGAGAAAAAATAGTTTCAAAAGGTATAATGGCCAAAAGAAGTTTTACAAGGACAAAAGGAGTCTCTACACTAAAGGATAATGAAACTCATATGATGAGAATGATGGTAGTGATCTTGAGAATGATCATAAATATGATGGTCCTTTTGAAGATGAAGTTCTCTTCATGGTTGAATAAGGTAGCTTCCCGTATCAAAAATAATCTACATGGTTTGGAGTTGGTTTAGGTGATACAAATGATGAAAAAGATAAGGTAAACTATGAGCTGAGCTAATGAATGCCCTTGCAGATTGAGAAGAATAAAACCAATAAATTTAAGTATTAATAAAGGACTAGAAGGTGAAATTTAGTGTGTTTGAGCTAAGAATAGATGAAGACTTCAAAGAGTATAAAAATTTAGTCAAGATTCTTAATGATTAGTTAGAGACTATGAATGTAAACTTGAAGGCCAAATAAGTTGAATGTTCAAGGTATGTAACTAAGATTGGTTATTTAAGAGATGAGTTGAAAAAGACTTCAACTCAAGTAAAGTCATTTGTGAAGTTTGAAAAGGGATCAATTAATCTAGATAAAATTCTAAGAAGTCAAAAATATACAAGTGATATAAATGGTCTTGGATACATAGAAGAACAAAATAATACTCCTCATGATGACTTGAAGACTTTTGTGAATAATAACAATCAGACTTTGAAGATCAACAATTAGTCAAGAAATGAATTTGCTAACAAAAGGAAGACAAATCAAATTAGACAACCAAATGAAATGAGGTATGAAAAATTTAATGGTTACTATTATACTTGTCATTAATTCAATCATAAGGCTAGAGAGTGTAGAAGACCTTCTAGGAATGAATTTGCTTGGAACTATGAATGGAATCAATAATCAAGTGATGTGAGTCAAAGTGAGTGATATGGTTTTCATGACATAGAACACATTGAAATATTTTGTCCTAACAAGGTAAGATAAGTTGAGTTTCCATGAAGAAAATTGGTTTACTACAATTGTCTAGGAATTGATCACATTGCTAAGTTCTACAAATGACTTCAAGTTAGAATAAGTCATTTTAGGCTCTTAAAGTGCAAGATAGAAATAAAGTTAAAATATGGAAACCAAAAGTGGAAATTATGTGCCATGATCAATATATAGGTCTAAGTGGACTATTTTCCATGGTAGAAGATGATACACAGGTTAAATAATGCCAAGGGTACACATTATCTGCGCATGTTAATGATAAAGAGACAAAGCTCACTAAAGAGACCAAGGTATTTGAAACTTGGCCTAAGGTAAACAATCTAATGTTGTTGAGAAATTTTCCTATAAAGAATATCAGTTAACAATATCAAGTGTTGATGCTTTGAAATGAGAGCTTGTTACTTCAAGTGAAAAGGTATATTAAGAATCTTTATTTTCTCCATGTATTGTAAATACCATCCTTGAAGAAAAGGAAAGTGATAAAGAAGATAAACAAGTTGATTTAGTCAAGAAAAATGAAAAGAAAAAGAATCATTAGTTCAAGTTTCTAAGAATGAAGGAGAATATGAGGAGTTGTGGGCAACTTCTGATTTCACATTGTTCTAGGATATTTTGGGTTAGGGTGTCTCTATCTAGGCTTCAAAGAGACACTTGACAACAAGAAGAAGCATGGTGGATGTTTCTTTATTTTCCATTGATATTTTAGGACAAGAAAGGTCATGAGAATATGTTCTTAGTTAAGGGGGAATGATGAGTTTTATGTAATTTATCCAATGTGTTGTGATGGAATGATTCAAAAGATATATTCAGGGACAGTGATCCTAAAGTCAAAGTTTTAGTCAATCTTTGATGGATGGTCTAGTTGGTAAATATGGTGAATAATGAAGCTATATATGCAAGGTATACAAGTAAGGAATGGAATTTTCTAGGTGTCTAATCAAGGATGATGAGTTGTCAAGATATTCTATTGCATAGAAAGGTATGTTGATCATGCTTTATTGTGCTCAAGGTGTGTTCATGGTTTTTGGTCCTGAAGATAAGAACTTGTCAATATTTATTACTTAAATTGATTAATAAAAATGATGAAGACTAAAGGCAAGCAAGGTTGGTATAGAGTATGAGGAGAATGTGTTTTCATATTGTTGGTATCATGGAGAATGTCTTAGAGTTCTATAAATGACAAGTTGTGTTTGTCATGGAGTTCATAGTGTTCTGAAGATGATAGTTCCATGAGAGTGTTTTGAAAATATTTTAAACCATCATGACTTGTTGAGGATAAAAGGGAAATTATTTTGAGATCCATATGAGATTTATTCATGTATGCTTTAGTTATTTATGTTGATATAATGAAGATATGAGATATATTGATGTTTCTATAAGAGTTTTGACTAAAGTGTGGATAGTTTTGAAGAATTATTGGTAGACCTAGCTCATTGAGAAGACTTATTAAATATGTCATAATCCAAGTGAAACACGAATTTAAGGGGAGCTAACACAGATAGTTTTAAAGGCTTGACGAGTTGTGCATGGTGTGATGGGGAGCATATGTGAGATGTTCTAGTCATGTTGGATATATGAATAAGTCTTTTATAGATGTGAACTCAAGCATGTTGTTATGATGACTTGATCAAACCAAATGAAGTGCTTTAACAATGTATTGAATATTCATGCATAAACAAAGGGGTAACTTTATAAATTGTCAAGTCTTAGGATCAGAAGACTATGTAGTTGAATTTGAGAGAGAAGGTATGGAGGGAATTATGTTGATTCTTCATGGTTGGAGATAGTATAAAGATGCTCAAAGGGTCCCTAAGCTCAAGTGATTGAGGGGGAGTCCCTCTTAATGTTTTCAAGTTAAGTTCATGTAGTTTATGATGTTCATGTATGTTTTGTCTTCATAAAAGATATGTATGATCTGATAAACATGTAATCATGGAGTATGTTTTGAGAATATTATGGTAAGAATAGGTATACATAGTGTTAGGTGGAATTTGTATCATCTCTTAGAGGTGGTCCTTTCTTATTGTTGGTTCTTGAAGTCTTTTTAGGTCCTTACGATTAGAAGATGAGCCCACTTTGTCATTATGTCAAAGGGTGAGAAAGTACTTGAAGAGAGAGAGAGAGAGAGAGAGAGAGAGAGAGAGAGAGAGAGAGAGAGAGAGAGAGAGAGAGAGAGAGAAATGGAGTGTGAGCATAAGCTTTATATTGGTGTTTTACATCAATGACAAAGGGGGAGATTGTTGGAGGTTTGTCAATGATGTCTCTAAGGTGACCAAGGATGTTGATGAGGTGTCATGTGTGCTAGAATGATAATGACAAAGTGTGATTAAATGAAATTCAATTTTCTTTCATGTTTATTTAGTGTTTGACTTAATAAGGTAATTTATGGATGATATTGATGGTATGGACATGCTATAGAGACCATATGGGGTGTTATGAGTGCTTGGAGTGCTTATAAAAGTGAAAGGAATTCATTAGAGAAATCATATGAAGGTCTAGGTTCAAGTAGTCATCTTGATAGATAAAGTTAAGTGAGTAGTTTGATGATGTTATATTTCACATGTGTGAAATTTTCAAGATCATTTTGATACATGAATGGATTCTTCTATGTGAGGAGATCATATGGTTTAAGTTTTAGGTCTAGACATGGATAGTAGCTAAAGATATTAATGTACAAAGTTAGTTTCATAGACAGAGTTCCATAAGTTCCCATACTTAGCCAAATTTTTGATATCAAAGATCTATGGTGAGTATTTAATTAGGCATTGAATATCTACAATGAGTATAATCTGACTAGATAAGGATCTGATGGAGCACATGATCTTGTCAGATAGAGATCAATGGTGTGCATGAAGTAAATTTGTCAAAGGTTCCTAATATTGCATGTCCTAGTGATAAGTGTCTCAATCATGATGATTTGATATAATATTAATGGCACATGGGTGTTCATATAGATAGAGATCAACAGTGTGGTTTGAGTCAAATATTTAATGCACAGGAGGCACACAGGGTTGCCAATTGGCTTGATCTTAGAATTTAGATCTATGATCAATGGTAAGTAATGTAGGTTAAAGTCAAGAGACATATAATGAGATAAATAGATAATATTTTTTCAAGTTGTGTGAGGACATGAGATTAATACATGTGTTTGGAGATGATTTTGTATTAACTAGTAATCGTTGGCATTTTAATTAGCAAAGGGAAAAACTAGTTTATAGTGTTTTGCTAATATGTTTTGATCTAAGTAAAATTTATTAATGGATTAAAAAGAAAATTTGAATACTATTCAAGGCACATCCATATAAGTTGATTAGAATATTTGAATGTTAATACAATTGAAGATATTGAGCTTCAAAGTTGACCATGTTTTGCAAGTGACTTGAGAAGGATAATTGAGTTGTACTTGATAGTATTTTGATGTTTCAAGATAAAATAACTATTGGATAGTGTTTTAGACTAAATTAATACTATCTATATGGTTTTTTTAGGTTTTACCAGTCGATCTTCAGTGTAAACAATTACTTATAAGTTGATTATGTTTTTTAAATGCACATATAGTTTGAGTGACCATCTTGTAAAGGTAAGTTGAAGATGTTCTGAGTAGATTTGAGGAATAAAGTAAGTATGGAGATGTTATATAATTCTCAAATATTAATTAAAAGGTATTTGTTATCTTTATTTTCCCCTTATCAGTTGTGGAGAGTCAAAATAACTTGACTATATATGACCAGTCTAAGTGGTCATTCTGAGAGAGTTGATTTAAGTGCTTAGAGCCTATGTTAAAGTGTCTAAAGCACATGAAGGAATTTTAGAGGTATTAAATTTTTCACCCATTTGATCTAATCATATGGCTATGTGAAATATTTGAGTTGTTTCTTTAGAAGTTTGAGACTATGTTTTTTATATTTGAAGGCGTAAAGAGAGAGGAGACCTAATTGGTAAGTCCAAGCATTGAGTTCATGTTTCAGGTGGCATGGACCCATGAGGGAGTTAGAAAGGGTATATTGGAGATATTTTTGATGTGTTTAAAGAATTGGTAGATGCTAAAATTGGCCTAAAATTTTTAAGGTATAACATGTGGATGTGAAGGCCTAATTGTTTTGGGTCCCATTAAGGCCTAATGGAGGATTTGAGTCTTAAGGACTATGGATGACCTATGGAGTGGAGTTTTTCACCCATGTAACATTTTTGGAGACCTATTTCAAAGGTATAACAACTATGTTAAGAACCTTTTCCAAAAAATATGTGTTATATGAGTGCATGGTATAAATATAAGGTATAATTGGCCTATTTAGAGAAGAGTGGTGAGAGTGTTGTGATAAGTGAAAAAGAGAACCTTTGAAAGTGAAGGTACATGTAATTTAGGACCATTAGATATAAAATAGGATCATTCATGTTTATCTGATTAAGTTGATGTAGGAGGACACACATGTCATTAGACCTAATGAGCTTATAAGAGGCAAATTGACCAAGTAAGACCTAGAGGCTATTTGAGAGGTTGAGCAAGTGTGTAGATGAGAAAAATATTTATGAAATTTTTAAGAGCCATGTGGATATCTTGAAAGGTAGATTAGAGTGTGGATTGCATTTATGACCTTGTGATCATAATTCTAATGTTGAATTTATAGGTTTGATTCATGAGAACATTCAGAAGTATGTAGATTGATCCAAAAGGTGGTTTTGGAAGCCTGGCTTGTGTGTGAATGTTTGAATGAGTGAAGAGGATTGAGGGAGGTTGTTTTGTAGGGTTTCTCCATTAGATTGAGAAGTAATCAAAGTTCTAAATGTTTTCATTTCATAGATGTTATGTTGGTGCTCAACATCTTAGGCAAGTTGGTACTTGTTATCTTTAGGGGTTGGTATTCCTTGTGAAGTGGGTGATTTACTAAAGTCTCATGTTTGTAATCATATTATAGGACAAGTAGTCCATGTTTTTTTAGTCTTGATATTGGGTTCTCTCCCCAAAGAGGGTTTCCCACATAGATTTTGTGTTATCTTTCTTATCTTTCATGTTCATTATTATGAGTGGGTTATTTGCTTCTTGATTGCTTATGATGTATGACTAAGGTTTTAAATGGTTCAAATTTATGTTTTGAAATATTTTGATTCACTAATTCACCCCCCCCCCTCTCAGTGATTTTACCTCTAACAAAACCTATAGTTTAATATTCTTCAATCCACATTTCTAAATCCATATCCTATTTATAAGGAATTTTACTAAATGTATCATAATTCTTCCTTGGCCCCTAGTTTTTGGTCTCACTATAATAAGGCTTGATAATATTGACCATGATTATAAACTTTTACCCATATTTGACAATGACTTTTTGCAATGATTTCCATCTCTAATATGATAATATGAATAACAAACCCCTGTTACATTTTTTCAAAATTTCAAAAATTAAATAAAAAATAAAAATTCCTCAAAGTTAGGCCTATAGAGTAAATTTATGAAAAAATATAAAATGGTAATAACTTGATAAAAATTATTAAAACCCCCTAAAGTTTTTACTATGAGGTCTGGAAGTGATCCTACAACTTCAATAAAAAATATAGAGAAATTCACTTCATATTTAAATGTAAAATTGATTCTCTAAAATTAGGGTTTCACCTACATAATCACCCAAATTGAAGCTTTGATACCACTTATAATGAAATTATTTTGAAAATAAAGTAGAATAAAAATAATAGATCAAAATATGACTTTAAAATATCATAATATATTAATAAATTACAAGTAACTTCGATGGGGAAACCTTCATAACCTTATAATAAGAACATAATTTATAATATGATGATCCATAATAACCACTACCTCCTATATATAGCCTTATTATGTTATGGACACACCAAAGGCTAAACCTAACACCAATAATATAAATAACTGATTATATTACTTAATCAAAGGTTATTTTATCCATAAGTTAGGTATACATATCTAAGGACATGTTATACGCTAAAGGTGTAATACATTTTTTCTTACAAAGGAAGAATAATTCACATACCACATGATAATAATAATGATCAAGATATTGAAGCAGAAGAATAACATGTTATGTATTTATACAATTATAAGAATTTGAATCCTAACAAGTACAATTTATTGGATGATTATTTACTAAATCATTTCAATAACTTTAAGATAATTCAAAACTATGATTGTATAGAGCTTATTAAATATTTCATCATGTTATTCCATTACTTATGCATGAAATTGATTTTTTTAATTATTCTAAACCCTTGGATACTATTGAATTTTAGGCCTATTGGATCTTATTTTAAAAAAATAATGATCACTTTTTCCATATTTTTTTATTTATTTCCATTTTTTATAGTTTACATTGATCAAATGTCATTTATATCAAAGACATAATAAAATAGTAGGGACAATAATGATTTACACTATTTTCCTTGGTAAATCTTCTCATGTGTAAATAAATACCCAAAAATAACAATATGAGCACCCAAAGACTTCATACTTCTAATTTTTTAGATATTTCACTCAGTTTCATTATGAATATCACTATTTTCCATGTAAAGTATTCATTTTTCTGATCTATATTATTCATACATATTACATAGTTATAAAAGTGTAAATTTTTTGAAATGAGAATGTACAGTCAATCCTCTAAATAATATTTCTATTACTACATGTTTTTCAAATTTATAATTCATTTACAATGGAGGAATCTTACTCATACATGGCAATACAATCACTTCTAGTCCATATTTCACATTGACACATGTCATGGACTGTTTAGATATTTATCCCTTATTCCACATTCAACACCTTTTTAATCACTTTTTTATATTATTTATAGTCACAAAATTACAAAAATACAAAAGAAATCAAAGATATGAAAAAATATAAAAACATTCAAAATATTTTAAAAATCCAAAATCAAGACTTGAACATGAATATATATCTAGTTACATGATTTTCATATGTTATTTACCCCATAATTCATACATAAAATATTATTTTCCTATCACACATGCATTTGACTAGTATTCATGACTATTATGTAGGACATAAATTTTACAACAACTAAGATGTTGAAATTGCCTCTACATAGTAGCCTTCCCAAATTGAGGGCATCTTATCCGTAAGTGATAATATGTACAAGTGTTATCATTCCATGACTCTTATATTATCGAGATTTATGCCATCCATGAAATTTCTTGTTAACATCTCTATCATACATTGTGTACATGAATATTCTATTTTATAGGATATGATCACATTAAATATACATGGTCTAAATAGTATTTCTAGTTATATGTTCCATTGATGTTATTAATTTTATGTAGTAGATTATATTTTTTCTTTTATATTATGTGGAACTTGGCCCTTGTGTGAAAACTCATTTAAACATCTCTATGAGATATTGTTTGGTATGTGCAAAATTTGAAACATTTAATTTATTTTGGCCCTTGGCTCTTTATTGTGTGTGACATTTGAGCATGTCCCTTATTTTTGAGATTATTCATATCCTTTGCAGGTGTCCCTTGGCCTTGTGTATTCCATATTTTATTGTGCAACATTTTAACTTCCCTTGTTTGTGATATTATTCATATCCTTTCTAGGTGGCCCTTAGTATTATGTCTATAATATTTCATTATGCAAAATTTAAACATGTCCCTTATGTGTAACCATTGGCCTTATTGTATGACATTATTATTGGTGTGTTGTGTGCTTATTGAGTTTTTTAAGCTTGATGAGTGTCATGATTCATATAATTCACTAACTAACACATAAGATACTAAATTTACATGTTATTAATATGAGTTTCATTGAAAAATTATATAGTCCTTGTCTCATATGTTACATACGTAAATCAAAATGATGAAAATCTTACAATGCTAACATATTTTTCAGATATGATAGATTAGTCAATGATTACATATTGTTACACATGTTATAGTTAAATTTTATGTTGACATGGGTGAATTTTAATATCAATTCACTCACCTCAAAAAGGGTGAATTTTAGTGGGCTTCTCATACATAATATATGATTATTAAAGAGGCAAACTCATATTTTGTATAAAATTAAATTTTAAGAGTTTCAATATGGTGAAAAATTTAGTCATTGGAATAGATTATGATGGCATATGACATGAAATTCACTCATATTTTAAATCAAATTAAAAAAACATACAATTGTGATTGCATGATATAGGTTCATATACAGTTTTAAAAACTAGTTTACAATTGGAATCTAAATACAATTACAAATTTTATAGTTATCAATAGAAGCATGATACAAGTGCATGCCATGATTTTCAATACTATTTTATGACTATGGACACTATATGAGCATGGATGTTCTCCATTCTCTTTAGATCATGCATTAAAAAAAAAAACAATTTAATCTAAAATCCATCTATAGTTGTTGATTTAGTTTAAGTACATAATGCATAACTTAGAGGTTCAATTTTGTCTATCATTATGTCTAAAAATCCACTTTTTATTTCAATTTAAGTCTTGGGGTTAAAAAGATGAGAAAATTTAAATTGAGGTTTAGAGTCCATCAATGGGTGATTTTTTTCTTTTATACAAGTGAAAATTCAATTTGAGACTTGATCGCCCTCAAATTCTTCATCAGTCAACTAAGGAACCAATCTCTCTAATGCTACAAGGAAGCATCATCTCTGAGAAAAATTACAAAATCAACATTGGTTTCACACATATATATGTATTCCTCCCTTGATCTCTTTTAAAGTTCAATCAATTTTTAAATTCAATCTTTTTAAATTTTAGTTTTTAGAAGAACAAAGTAACTACTGCATGTATGTTGTAGGGTTTGCCAAAGACTATGGTGCCTTACATGATTGGATTCTTATCTCAAAGACAAAGTGTGTCTTGTAAACTAAGGTATATCTTTCATTTATTATATTAATTTTATTTAAATAATAAGTGTGGGGGAGGGGGGAACTATAGACACCTAAATCTTGTCGTGAATACTTGATCATGTTAGTTTTGGGCCTTTTTCATTTTAATTAACTGGTATACTTAATCAATAGCTATTTTTCAATCTCATTCTATGTTAAATACTAGGGTCAATTTTAGTGGGCCATATAGAAATTAAACTAGGGTCTTTTTTTCAATATCTAAGTATGTGTTTCTAAATTCCAGTGATATTTAATAGATGGTGTTAAAGTGATTAGGTGAATCAATAGGCAAAATTTTCATGGGACACATAAGCCATGATGATGCATGACTACATTGAAAACCCACAATGAGTAGTAGTAGTTTTATATTATATAATAGATATTACACCAAATTAAATCTATGTTTTTATTTGATAGTATTACTATCACTTGAAATTATTTTTGCCACTTGAAAGCATTATTATCATTTGACAACATTGTTGTCACTCAACAACATTGCTATCATTCAATAGTAATGTTGTTATTTTGTAACAATGTTATATTTCAAAATAGGTATGCCATTCAATATCAATGTTGTCATTTAGTATAATTAATGTCTTATGAGAGTAATTTTGTAATTCAAAAACAATTCTACCATTTGATAGCATTGCTACCATCTAACAACATTGTTGTTGTCTGATAGCATTGTTGTCATCCAATAACAATGTTATCTGATGCAGGAGCATCATCACATTTTGTAAATTTTGGTTTAATTAATTTTTTTAAATTCTTTTTTGAGTCATTATAGTCATCTTTAGTCTATAGGAATCAATTTTAGTTTCTAGCTCCTTGTCAAATTTTAATTGGAGTCATATTGGCATTTTCCTACCAATTTCCTCTATTTGAAAATATGAATTTTTTGATAAGGTTTTAGGGTATTTTTATGTTTATAAAAGTTTTTAAAGGTTTTTATTTGGTTATTTAAGATATATAAAGTTATAAAAAAAATTATAATACATACATGACTCACTTAATTGGTCATCTTGGTGGTTAAGTTAGAATTTGGGTAATTACATTTCCTCAACATACATGAGGAAGTTAAGAAGGTAGTTAAGATGGTTGTATGGCAATAAAAAGAGTTGGTAGATGTTTTTGGTAGGTTTTAAGAGTTAATTTTACTAGGGTGGGTTTGAAGTGTAAGGAAAATAAACCCCAAGAACATAAATAGACAATTTCTTATTTAAATACTAGACTAGTTGCAGACTTTGTATTTCATATACATGTGTAGTGAAACTAGATTGAGCAAGACTGACCAGAGATGGGAATTGTAATTTAAAAAAAAAATTAATATATTTATGTTTTCATATGTGTTTTATTATTATGATACAAATTATCATTAAAATATTTTCAATATTATTTTATAAGGTCTAAAGTTACAGACCCTGTACCATTTGGGCAATAAGAAGAGAATGACTGAGAATGTAACTTATTGTGGAGGACAACTTGTTAAATGAGTCAAGACATAAAATATATATATTTAAGTGATATTTAATTATAATAAAAAAATTTGAAGTATATTATATTGTTTTAATGCATAAAGTTTCATGAATAAGCCATCAGGCCTATAACCTTGTTTTACTGTGTATACCAATGGAGATACTATATTTTGATTTCTAAAATGAAAAGAGATTATCAAAGTGGTGTTTATGGTGATTGATATGAATTTATTGAGTTTAATCATATTAATTTTAATATTTTGTGTTCTTTAAGTTTTTTTTCCATTGCATATTACAAACTAGGTTGTATACCCCTATTGAGACTCTGCATGCATAAATAGTCAACTCATAAAACATGGAAAGAAGGTATAACCGAGGCACCAAAGGTGTGTTAATGATTTTAAAAAGATATTTTAAGAATTTTTATCACTTAACATATATTTATAAAGTTTTAAAATATTTTTTGAGGTCTAAATCCATAATTTAACACCCGTAGACCTTGTAGACTATAACGATGTATATAATGAGACTAAACATGTCATAAAAATCTTAAATAGAGGAGATAGTATGATAAAATAGTGTTTTTAATAGTTTTATAAAGTTAATATAGTATTAATTCAATGATCATAGTGGTATTATAGTGGATTGGAAGATCGAAAATACATTTTGAGTGTTCTCGAGTGCATATAGAGGTAGAGAACCCTAAACTAGGGTGTTGAACCAAAATGTGTTTTTGAAAATATTTAACCAATTAAATTGCCTAAATTTTTTTATTTAGACAATATTCCATGTATATTAATATATTTTGGATTTTTTGGACTATTTTTTTGTAGATTATATTAATTATAGAGGACTAAGTGCAAATAGGGGTATTGAAGGCCTAATTAGGCCTAACAAAGATCAAGAAAAGGCTTTAAAAGTGATCTAATGGAAGATTTAGGGAATGATAATTTGTGAAGGGTAATAATATGATAAAGGGTATTTTAAAAGGTATTTATTTTTTTAGTGTGACACTATACTTGTTCACATAAGGCAAAAAATCCTAAAAAAAGGCTACTAGGGAGCCTATATCAAAGAGAGAAGATAATGTAAGTTATAAAGAGTTGTAAAGATAAGTCTTGTAGATGGAAATAATTTGTATAAGGAATCCATAGGATGGAATAATGATGTCATTAAACTTTATAATTCCAAAATAAACTTGTATTTTATCTTAAACCAAGTTGTTGTGTATATGAATCAAGACAAGTGAGTTGAAATTAAGTATATAATGAGAAGACTAGTGTGTGAATCCTAATAAGAGTGAGTAACAAAGAATGAATTGGGATAAAGGTAACTAAGATCATACTGCTATCAATAATGTATAAGTTCACTAACAAGACTACAAGATTTAATATAAACAAATAAGTACAACATTAGCAAGTTAGAACAAGAATCTATGAAGGCAAAGGTAAGAGTGTAGTAAAAGTGTTTCTTATTTTCTTCAGTTAATGATGAAGAGATGATAACCTATGCATCACTATCATTCGATAAAAATGTTTTTGAATGAAATCAATCCTATCATTCATTATCAATTCTTTTATTTAGTGATAATATTTTTTTGATAGTATATTTGTCACTTAGTTCTTGATAGCTATTTTATGACAATTGCAATTTAGAGTGATAGTTACACTATTGAAATCTAGTTGTGCTGATGATGAAAATATTAATATAAATTTACATAGGCTATGATGGGTGTCAATTTTTTTGGTAGGTGATAGTTATGTTGGTGAATAACACAATCAACCCCTAAGTTATAGCTACATCGATATGCTTCATAAATTTAGTCTTCGAATGATTATATTTTATATATGATAGAGAATAAGCTCATATTGAATTTTGACGGAGTGGAAAAATATATTTATATTTATGAAATTTATTTTAAATATTATGTGAGTTAAACTATAAAACTAACTTACACCCAAATAATTTAAGTGAATCCACATTTTTTGCCACCTTGTAAAATTGCCAAACATCAATTTTTAAAACAAGAATATTTATGAATTAACATAGAATCACTTTTAAAATTTACCTTGATAAACACCTATGATGACCTATATATACTTTAAATTTATATTTATTTCCTATATAAGTTATTTTTAAACACCCTTGTGCATTTGTATGACCAATCCAAGACCTAAATTACATACATTTACCTAAAAGATAGAATCTTCCAATAGAGAAAATAGTGGTAGTAGGATTTCTACCTATGAGTTGATCATATCCCTTGGTCCTATAACATTTAGTTTTTAAATTTAAACACTCCCTTGACTTTGCAATCCATGTTTTTGGGATTCTAGGCATGTGGCTTCCTTTTTTGGATTTCTATAAAGGCACACTCAAGTTGATTATTATACCACTTAAAATTTTCAATACAAAGGCATACTTATATTATTTCACATTGATAAAAATTTCCCTATTATTATAAATTTTTATTCTAATCATTAAATACATTCCTCATCTAAGTCACAAGCTTATTTTATCTAACCCAAAGTAAAATAGGATCCAATATTCAATCTATTTTTAGATGTATCCATATAATCAAAGGGGAATAATTACATAAATCACTCTAAGTGGTATATATATATGGGATTTATTTACATCCTTAGAAATTAGATATATTTCATATTAATTTTTACTCATTTCTTAATTTGGAAGTAAGAAATGAAACTAGTAATAGGGTGTGTAGAAGAATACCTGGTAAAAGTACATGCATGATCTAGATGATGATGGGAATTCCTTTTTGGCTTAGAAAGAATACCCTAAAGATAAGAAAGACACTAAAAAAGGGGTTTTTTGATGGATGGTTGAGTGGATTGCCTAGCATGAGCTAGATCCAAGAAGCTTATGCTTATTAGGAATCTATCAATCCACTATTTATAAAAATTAAGTTGATATAAATGGAAATAAAGTAAACTTGCATTCAATAACTATAAATTAAATGCACATAATATGAGATGAAAATAAATTAATTGTTAAACAAAATGACTAAATATAGTAAAAATGGGTCAATACTCATGCTAAGATAGTTGGGGTTAGGTTCAAAAAATTAGAAGAGTCTCTGTGAATAGGTAGGAACATAGAAAAAAGGTTTTGGTTAGAGTAAAGGGGGTGAAAATAACTTATTGTTATTTTATAATATAGTGGCTATCAATAGTTGGGTGAATCATTAGTGGTTTGGCTAAACATCAGTGCTTGGGTAACCATCAAAGATTGAGGTGATTGTCAGTGGTTGAGATAACCATCAGCAATTTCCTATGTGATTCTAGAAATGATCAGAAAGAGGATTGTAGATTGGGAAATTGAGAAAATAGAGGTCTATTATTGGTCAAGGGAATGAAAAATGAGATGTTGATGGGTTTTATAGGACAAGGTAGTTATAAATGGAGTGCAAATCAAAGAAAATAAGCAAGAGATACATGTAACTTGGTGATGAACAGTTGAAGCAATTTTGCTAGAGTGACTATACTTTGGCCTTCAAAAGTGATATCAATAGAGGTTTAGGTCTCTATTGATGTTATTTTCTTATTGAAGGGATGTTAGACACTTTTATGCAAGGTAACTTGGACACAAATTGTTGGATTTATGAATATATCTCCCCTACCCCTCTCCATTTATAGGATGAAGTTACTAAATGTGTAGGAGGAATTTACTAAATGGGTGGAGGAAAAATTTTCTAATTATGATGCTTTAAATAAATTTGGCCTTGAATAAGGGAAGTTTCTAAATGTATACATGTTTATTTCATACAACTAGTAATACTTTAAAGATTTAAAGTAGGTTTAGAGACCTGATCATTGATGATCAGGCTAATCATTGATGGTTAGGCTAACCATCAGTAGTCAAGGCTCTAAAGGAAAATAGATGAAAGTAAGTTAAAAGGAGGGGACTTCAAAATTTAAGTTAGTAAATTAATAAATGTGATAAGTCAACTAGGTGGTCAACTAGCCTTATATTTGAGTAGGGGTTTAAGGCATTTTTGACATCTAAAACTTTATAATTATTGAGTGTCTACATTTTGCCCCTTTTTGTTATGCAACCTTAAATTAACAAGATACAAAAAAATAGATATAATGATGGTCATGGTTTGATTTCCCTAAGTATGGGAGGAGGTGTTCCCCATAAAATGAGGAGGTGATGAGTGAAAATGAAATTGAGTCAAGGTTTGATAAATGAGAAATGGGTAGTCATAAGGTGAGTGACACAAAAGTCTTGGACATTTGAAATTTAAACTTATGCATAAATAATAACTAAGTATGATGATCAAGATCACATAGAGACTAAAGTTTCCAATGTTGATAAAATAAGGTTAGGTTATAGGGAGATGTATGATAGGGTAACTGGTCCACAACATTGGTCATAGTTGATCAGGTTATGCCTATCAGGTCACCTAGATAGGTTTGACATTCTTCATAGGTATTTGGGGTAGAAATTACTCTATAAAAGCAACATAAATGGTTTGGTCAAACATGAGGTGGTTTGAAGCTCAAAAATTTCAACATGGAAAGGTTGGTCAGTGTGGTCAAAATGATCCAAGTTAGGACATCATAAAACATGGGAATGTTTAGGTCAAAATGGCCAATCTCAAGGTGGATGTGGTCATATGGGTTGGTCAGAGAAGGGTAATCTTTGAGAGGTCTAATTTTAGTTTGGTGTAAAGTAGGTGATATCTCAAATGGTTATCACCAAGGTAGGGTGCATTAAATTTTTTTGAAAAGAAGGTGGGGAATCATAATTGTCAATGGTTAGGGTTTTCTCCTAGGTCAACCATCGATGATCACCCTAACTATTGATGATCAAGAAGAAACCCTAAAATCCATAAGGTCAAAATTAAAACATAACATCATTTTTACCATTTAACTTTTAACATGTTTTGCTTTGGGTGAATTGGGTGATTTGTCTATTGTGCTTTGAGCTTTTTGAGTTGAAGGTAATTGATTGGGTGAATAGTTGTGTGGGGTTAATCGAGAGTTAGTTTGATGAAGGGTAGATGAGGATGTGGTTGGGTAGTGGTATGATGGGTTTGGCCATGTCAATAATTATGGAATGAGGTAGGAATTGTCTTGAAACTAATAGGTAACTAGTTGTGTGGTAGGTGCATTGTCATTAGTGGTGAATGATTTAGGTAGGGTTTTAAACTACTTATTAGGATGCCCTAGTTTTTATGTTTTGGTGATTTAGGCCAAGGTATGGATGAATTAGATAAGGGAAGGGTGTTTTGGGTAGATATTTAGGTGGGAATAAGGTAAGGTAGAGGAATTATGGAGTTTAGGTGGGTTTGGAGAGGTTTTGAGAGGTCTAGGGTTCAAGTTGCACCACTGGTGGTCACACATTGTGATTATTGGTGGTTCAACTCAACCATTGATGGGAGATTCCTAGGCTTAAAGGTCTTGAATAGACTATTGATGGTTCAATGAACTGTCAGTGATCATTGTACTAGAGGGAGGTTAGTATAAAAATTAATAAAAGTTTGGAAAGTTGTATATTGTTGAAAGCATGTTAAAGTGTTGTTTATTTAGGGATTGGTAAAGTGCTTATGATTGTAAAAGTTATGTTCAAATACGGTGAAGAGGTGGTGTAAGGTATGTGATTTGAAGGGTGTATGATTTAGGTTTGTGTGTGGTGTAAAGGGAAATGAATGTATAAAAAGTGTGATAAAATGTGGTGAAATTTTGAAATGTATATAAGGGGGTAAAGTTTATGTGAAAAGGCTTAGATAAGATGAGGGGTCAGTGGGTAGAGTATAGTGGATATAAGTGATTAGGGATTGAGCCAGTATCAGTAGTTAAGGTCAAAAGGTTGAGATAAGGATGGTGGGTAGGGTTTTAGAAAATATAAGTGATATGTGTGTTAAAGAGGCGTATAGGTTAGTGTGAGAGGTTTGATAGATGCAGGTAGGGTAGATGTAATGGTGTTAGATTGAAATACGATGAAAAAGATAAGTGTATATTAGTAGTTAGCATGAGGTGGAAAACTAAATGGTCATGATAATATTGTTTCTTTGTAGGCTTGTGACCAGATTTAGATGAGGCACGAGGTCCCTCAAATTTTTTCTAAGGTACAAGACATGATGACCATAGAGGATTGGAGACATATGGAGACTATTAGACTAGGAATGATGATTCATTACCATCACCTACCACAAGATGTAGGTATGATTGTGGCCCTCATTAAGAGATGGGACCTAGCCATAAACACATTTCATTGTTGATGAGGGAGATAATGATTATCTTAGATGATATTCAATGTATCATATGGCTACCTATTCATTGGGAGCCAATCTACTAAATAGATAGTGAGGAGATTGACTATCATATGGATTTGAAATATAGGGAAGATTGAGTACATGCTTGGTTTCACTTAGGTGGATTTAACCATAGACCCCTGTACTAGATGATGAGGCCACTAATTGCTTTATTTTATAGCCTCATCCATACCTAGTATATATATTTTTCTATGCAAATCCCCATAACCATCCATGACTCATACAAATGAATGAATGAATTTATGATTTTTGTGTGCTTTGATATATATATATATATATATATATATATATGCTATATTATGAATTAATGATGCTTTTTGTTTGATTATATTATACTTGTGTAACTTTATTTAACAAACATTAAAGGGTAACATAAGGCTGCAAGAATTTTGTTTGGGCACAACACTTATAGGCTACCCATAATAATTGTAGGCTTCTACCTATATATATGTTTATCATAGCCACTGCTAGCTTCCACCTGTAGGGTGCTCACAACAACTATAGGCTTCCACCTATAGTGTGCCTATAGAAAATGTAGGCTTATAGCTATAGGTTTCATGTAGCCACTATAGATTTCCTACAATAACTGTAGGTTTTCACCTACATGTTGCCCATAGCCACTACACAAAACATAACTATTGTTATGATCAAATCTTAAGGACACATCTAACTATATTGAGAACTAAATGAATGATTGAAAAGGACCATAGTTGTTTTGTGGACTCCCCAAATGAAAGGAAACTTGGATGTGCTTCCAAAGATGAGAAAGACAAGGACAATGAGAAGGAGACAAAAAGAAGTAAAATAACAAAACAATATACATTGTCCTTAACCCAGTCAGGCCTAAAACAAGTAACTTCAGTTAATAACCACTTAAAGGTTGATTGTGGTAGTTCCTAAGTATTTATATCTTTTTTTAGTTTAGTGTTTTTGGTTAATAGCTAATAAACTACCTTCTATATTTAATGGTAGAACCTAGATCAGATTAGGGGTTGGATAGATGATAATAGGATAGTATAATTATGGAAGTCATTACATTCTAAATATTTTAATCTTTTGTAGAAATATTTAATTGCTACATATCTAAGTAATGAGAAGGTTAATTCTATAAGAATCTTTTGTAAGTCTCTTGGAGAAGGATTGGAATTTAGTTTTTAATGAGGAAGGGCCCCCTAAGAAGGAGTTGCAGTGAATATCCTAACCCTCCTTAGTAAAGTGTGTTATGTAAGTTGATTTCATTATTAGTTTGATTATATAAAGTGTGATGCATGTGTGATTCATAAGTCTGAAGTATTTTTATTATAACAATTTCATAGTATAACTATCTAGTGAATTTAGTAAAAGTTCATTGTACTACAACTAGTAAGCAAGATAATATATGGATCAATAATGCATATATAGTGTTGACATCCTTGAAAAGCATACATACCTTAGGTTGATAATTAATGTTAATCAGACTCAAGAATCTAGTATTAATTGGGTAATAAGTCTACACAACATTTTGGCACCATTGTTGGGGAGGTTGTCAATTATTATTTTCTTGAATCAATTATTACTTTTCAATATTGATTAATGCACTATCCTACTCAATCAGGCAAGTCTAGTGAGGACACTATGGTGTCTTATTCCATATGTCTATGTTTCTAGATGTTGATGGTGCACAATATTTTTGATGCACTGTCCTACCCAATCGAACAAGTTGAGTGAGGGAACTACGGTGTCTTATACTAGATGTCTAAGTTTTTGGATGTTGATGGTGCACAACTTTGAATGCCTCTTTACAATATTTTACTTTACTTAGTTCATGGTATTTTAGAATTTATTTTCCTACAAGAGTGATTTATTTTCCACAAAGTGCATCTTTAATTTTCCTACTTTTATTTCTTGTTTTCTAGGGTAATTTTCCTACTTTCATTTTCTACTTTCTAAAGTAATTTTCCTACTTTCAATAGATAACTTTACTAATTTATAGAAGTAAAATTTTAATTTCAATCATTTTCATTTTTTCACTCCTTTATTTTACTTTTTTCTTATTCTGAAACAACCCCCTAGAACACATGAAAAACAAAACAAACAGACACTAATCCTGTGTAGGAAGGAACAAGACAACTAAAAGGTGTGGCATAATGTTTATGCATAGAGAAAGAGATTCTCAAGGGAGATTCCTACCAAAAAAGCCACAAGTTGCTATCGAGAAATAACCATAAATACCTATAGCAACTAAGAATCTAGTTGAAAAATATACCATAATCTAAAGGGATCTTGAAGAAGAAAACACTACTAATTTAAGGAAGTAGCTTGCAAAAGAAGTACTATTGGGTTTGAAAAAGGAAATATAAGTAGAGGAAGCATTAACTAAGTTAGTAAAGAGAAATGAAGGAGAAGAAATTCATGAACCAAACACTCCAAAATGTAACATTAGAACAACATTCCAATAAGGCTTTCTTTATCAAATGAAAGAAATCTCAGGAGAATCTTTAGATTTCCTATCTGGTAGAAAGACTATAGATCAACAGATAAACATTTACTATCATGTTAATGAAGGGACTGATATAGAATTTGAAGATGTGATATTGAGTACTTTTGGTATCCATATTATAATAAAAACCATCATGAATGGAGGAGAGTTCGTAGATGACAATAGGACTCTAAACATAGTTACTTTTCAATTTCATATTCTAGATGCAACATGCATAACACAAATGAAAAATATCCTAGCCTCAGCCTTGTATAATTTAAGAGGTACATTATCAGAAGACCCAAACACTTTTTTGTTTGAATTTTATATCCTCTATAGAAGCTATGACTATAGGTAGGATGCACAAAAATTGAAACTTTTCCAACCACCTTCAAAGACTCAATATTTTGTTGGTTCATGGGACTGGGTAGTAATTTAGTCCACACTTAGGAGGACATGAAAAAGAAATTTTTGGCTAAGTATCAGGAATATTGATGAAGAAGAAATTATAGAATAAATGAAATATTTAGGATGACTCAAGAATGGGATGAATCTTTAGAAGACTATGTTGAACGGTTCATTTTCAATGTATAGAAATTCAAGCAAAGTGCATTAGGAGAAGAACCTCTAAAACTCATCTTCTTAAAATGAGTTTGAGAAGATTGTCTAGAAGCCTTGAACCTAATGATTAGGGGAGATATCTCCCATATTCCATTTTCAGGCATCAAGGAGTTGATCAAGAATTATTCTAGGTCTACCATAAACAAGGTCAGGGTCTGCAAGCTTCCACTAGTAATTACATGTGGCCTATCAAAATCTAAAGCTAGTAGCCTATTACAAGGCATGAAAAATGATATCATTAGTCACTTGGATACCAAACAAGATAGCCTACACTAAATGAAAAAGTAATTATCCTTAGATCAAGCTTTGACCATTTATTGTCTAGATTGTAAGAAAAAGAAAATATATTATACGTGTCATGAGGTTTGGGCTAAAGTAGCTAACATAATAGCTAAAGAACCAAAAACAATAGAGCTACACGCTATAATAGGAGATGAAGACCAATTTTTCTATGTTGCACAAATAAATCCATGTGTTTAATGACCATCTTATCCAGGTATGGGATAAAATCCACCTTTTTCAAATTCTACCTCTGTTAATTCACAATTTGTAAATACTACTCCCAATTGGACTAGTCCATGGATGAATGTCCCACCTCTTAATTCTAGCTAGTATCCACTTCAGATAATTTATCCCACCACCTCCTAGTATCCTCCATAAAATATATCCCCACCTTAGATACAAACTTGGAAACCACCCCAAGGCCCGCCCTTTACAAACCAATAGTAGTAGCCTTGGAAACCCAATTAGCCCTGGGCAAACCATCATGGAGGATTCTATCTACAACAACAACAAACTCCTACTCTTATGCCTAATACACAAACTACACCTAAGCCTAATTAACTCCCTACCCAATCTATGTAAAATCCTACAAATAAGCTAGTATAATCAACATCCACTACTAAAACTATCCAGTACCTAGCATATATAGTGAACATCAGTGAGGCTCACCTACATTTAGGGAAATTTATACCACCCCTAGCCCCACCCATAATAATGGAGCCAAATTAAGAAACTCTAGAAGATCATGCTAACCCACTTTCACCACCATAAGAACTTTATGAACCAAAAAATAAAGCTATTGATGAAGTAGCCCCACCATTTCTATAATGTCTTCACCTTTAGCATCAAAAAATTCAGCCTAAATTTGATTTCATAGGATAGCTCAAGAATCTTTATGTTAAAATTCCTCTCTTCTAGGCCATTAGGGATGTGCCCTTATATTATAAACCTATTAGAGACTTATGTCTACATAAACTTGAAAGGAAGAAGAAGGATCCCAATATAGTGCATGTCATTGGCCAACTGACAAACATTATGTTGAGAAACACATTACCAAAAAAATATTCAGATCCAGGATGCCTGGTAGTAACAGTCCAGATCCATGATTAGTAGTTGTCTAATATATTGATAGCCCTGAGGGATAGAATAAATGTAATGAAAACTAAAACCATGAACAAACTATAGTTGAATAATATTAATCTCACATCTATAATGTTATAAATGGCTGATAGGTCTATAATTAGACTAGAAGGAGTCATTGAAGATCTCATCATTACTATAGATTCTTAGGAGTATCTTATAGATTTCATTGTGATGTAGCCAAAGTCTAATTTGGGTAGATATCCTCTTATCTTAGGATGACCTTGGCTTGCCAGAGTTGATGCCTGCATCAGCTATATGTTTGGTGACATGTTGATTTCCAATGGAAACCACACTAATAAGTTGGTCTTCTATCCCCTAGCATAGCTAGCCTTGGCACCAGAGCATACATTATGGGCTGCAGAAGAAGAGGTAAACTAGCCTCTATGGATTCCTATATTTACCATATACCATGCATGCACCTTGGTTGATTAGGAAGAAGATACAATTATCACCAATATTATATAAAATAATTACCAAACTCATTCTACATATCTTAACCACTTATAATGTGTTGAGTGCCCATTTTCTAACCTATGGGAAGAAAATAATGTTGATGTATCTGTATAGGAAATATTCCATCAATTGTTACCTCATATCTATAAATAAACTAGATATATTAGTAATATATAAATTATGAAATCACTCTCACATCAAATTGAAATCTCTTCAAGAAAAATATTGCTTATTGATATCAAGTTGAAGTCAAATGAGGAAAAGTGCCTAGTCAACATGTTACATGCAAACCACCACACTTTTTCATGAGATTATGATGATATGAAAGGAATCATCCCTGAAACATGCACACATCATATCTATATTAAATAATATTTCCAACCAATCAAACAACCACAACGTAAGATGACTCCATCTCTTAGAGATATAGTCAAAGTAGAATTGCAAAAACTCATGACCACTAGATTTATATATCCCATCGTAGATAGTGAATGGGTTTCACCATTGGTAATTATACCAAATAAAATTGGAGAATGGTGTGTATGCATAAATTACAAGGAAATTAATACAAAAACCAAAAAGGATCACTTTCCTCTAGCCTTCATTGATCAGGTGTTGGATACACTAGCAAGGAAGAAATAGTTTATCTATTTGGATGGCTTTAGTGGTTACAACTGATTAGGATTACTCTTGAGTACCAAGAGAAGACCACCTTCACTTGTCTTTGGGGTTCTTATGCTTATTTTTTATTACCTTTTGGGCTATATAATGCTCCTACAACATTCTAGAGGGATATCATGAGTATCTTTGTAGATATGGCCAATGAATGTGTATACATCTATATGGATGACTTCACTATTTATGGAGAAATATTTGATGAGTGTTTGAAGAACCTAGTGAAATTACTATAATTCTATCAAGAGCACCATTTTTATTTAAGTCACAAGAAATGCTACATGCTTATGATATAAGTCATTATCTTAGGTCACCATGTATCTACTAAAGGAATTAATGTTAACCCTACAAAAATTAGCATCATAAAAAACCTACTTGTTCCTCAGAAATAGAAAGATATTAAGAGTATTTTAGGACATACTAGTTACTATAGGATATTTATCAATAATTTCATCAAAGTAGCAACATCATTATTCACTCTCCTGACTAAATATGTTGAATTCATCTACACTCCTACTTCTGATACAATCTTCAAACAATTAAAGGAATTATTGACCACCACCCATGTTCTACATGGTCTTATTTGAAAGCATCCCTTCCATATTCACATAGATGCTTTAGATACTACCCTAGTAGTTGTGATAGGAAAAAAATAGGAAGCACTCAATTATGCTATATATCTTGTAAGCAAGAACCTAGAAGCAATAAAATTAAATTATACAGATACTAAAAAAAAGTTTTTGGTAGTAGTCTTTTCTATCAACAAGCTATATAAATACATCACAAGGTATCAAGTCTTTAATCATATAGACCATGAATCCATTTGGTACCTTATGAATAAACTAGTTATCCTAGATAGAGTGATAAGATGGTTGCTCTTATTATAAGAATTTGATCTAACCATTGTAGATAATCTTGGTAAGTATAATATCATGGATAACTTTTTATCACACCTAAAATCCCCTCAAGAATATACCATAGTGGATGACTCATTTATAGATGAGCACATGTTCTCCCTCATCCTTACCACACCTTGGTATGTTGATATTGCTAACTACCTTGTTAATCATAGTGAGGAGATTGACTATCATATGGATTTGATATATGGGGCAGATCAAGTACATGCTCAGTATCACTTAAGTGGATTCAACTATAGACCCATATACCAAAGGGATCTTGTGGATAGATGCTTCTTTATATGTTTATTTTTCATGTCTTGCTTTATAGTACCTAATTTTAGTAGTGGCCTCTTCCCATATAGGTTATTATGGGTTCTAATGGGGATGTTATTAGGGAGGACTATTTTTGGGTGGGCTCTAGTATTATTAGTATAGATCTACAAAAAACTTTGTGCCTTTTAGGATCACAAGTGATACAAGATTAGTGTTGATTTCATGTTCTATTATTAGGCATATAGGCACATACAAGTTTTGAGGCTAGTGGGGACACCCTAGGATGGATTTATCTAGGAGCCATTTCTAGTTGGTTTTACTATATGGTAAGGTGACTATGCATTGATAGGTGTTGGTGGTGGTGGCCGAGACATTGAGTGGTTTAGGGATGCCTTGGAGTGGTTGGTGGTAGGTGACATAATATGGAGGCCATATGTAGGTTAGCCTAGGTATCATAGGTATAAATACCACACATTATCCCTATAGATCTATCACTAGATTTATAGGAGATAGGATGGGGAGATAGAGCTTATCCTATTTGAGTGAGTGTGGAGATAGTTTGGATTGATGCATGGGATCCCACCATATGTCACTAGATATAGGAGGGAAGATGATAAGTTCCAAATCCCTAAGCCACAACCATAGGATGTCATACTAGACTATAAGGAGTTACCAACAATAGCTACCATTGATGATGTGGGTGTTGTAGATGGGTACATAGCTTGGTAACATGCCCAATATGTAGTTATTGATTTTGGATGGGGTGGTAACATGGGTTAGAAACCCATGGTTATAGATCATGTAGGGGTATCAGTATAGGGTGGTAGTCTAAATGGATAAGCAACAGTGGCACTGGTAGTAACACTGGCATAAATTATTAGCTTACAGGGACATTTGGCCATTTTATAGGGTTAAATCATTACCATGATTAGAGGTGAGATTAGGGAAGGATATCTCTTGGGTTAATGACTCAGGAGAGATATTATCAAAGATAAAGGGTAGGAATAACCATAGTAGTAGTAGGAGGACCACTTAACATAGTTTTAAGGACATAGTACTTATCCACCATTAAGTTGTTGAGATATTATGAGGTGATAGTGCTGGCACATTTTCCATCAAAGATGAGATATGGAGAGTACAAGGCAAGTTTAGTGGGGGGTCTATCTATAGTTACTCAAGGATAATGGGCCTTGATATTATGGTAGTCATGGATATTAGGAGGGCACCACCAAATGGTAATAAAGGTGCAAGTATAGGTGTAGGTACAGATGGTTCCAATGCCCTAGGGGCTTGATTTGTTTAGATTTATTGATATGGATTTGTATTGTTTTGATTTTTTCCTATGTGTCGATGATGTGATATGTATATGAGTGAGAGAGACACATTATGGTATATATTTCTTGTATTAGAATGATTATGTTGATGATATTTGATGATATGATGATTATGTTGATTTTATTGTTGACATTTGAATATATTGATGACATGTTGACATATGACATGATGATTATGTTATGATGTTTATAGATGTTTATGATGTTTATAATGTGTATGTATTATCTATTGATGTATTATGAGGATGATGATGATATGCAGACTTTTGTTCATGAGAGGATATGTAAATTGATTGTTGTTGTTTAAATTTGGTTCATTATGATGTT
Organism: Torreya grandis; assembly: GCA_037957365.1. Taxonomy (NCBI): domain Eukaryota; kingdom Viridiplantae; phylum Streptophyta; class Pinopsida; order Cupressales; family Taxaceae; genus Torreya; species Torreya grandis. Next base: position 433,630 of record JARHVA010003436.1, read on the forward strand.
TTGATGATGTTGTTTTATAATTCATGACATGAGTTTAGGTATGTATGATTTTAGATATGTGATGATTGATTTGATTATACTAGGAGGGATGTTACTCATAGATGTATATGATTTGTTCATTGGATGTATATGATATATATGTGATCAAAGATGTGAGTTTAGTCATAGAATGATATGGTTCATGATGTGATTATGGATATGAGATAAATGATTTTATGTATATACAATCATGGTGACTTTATATTTTAGATAGAATATTTGATGTATAGATGTTGATAGTAAAAATAATTATGACATTATTTATAGGTATGACATGGTTATTAGTTCATAGTTATGATGTGGTATAGGGATAATTGATTATGATGTATATGACATGGTTTATGTGGTTTGTTGACACGATGTGAGTTAGGGATAGGATTATGGATATCTAGATTAGAGTTAATTCATGATTTTTGATTTTTATGAATGTGTAGGATGTGTGTTTTAAGGTTTATGAATGGAAGGATGCCCATGCCCCATGTTGTATGAGATGAGATGAGATGTGTATACATGAGGATAAACAATATGTTGTGTCTTGTGTTTTGATAGGTATGATGTTTTGATAGGTATAGATTATGGATGGTGAGATGAAGGAATTAAAATGTGTTTCATGTTTAGAAATTTGAATTTGATATGTTGATAGTCTTAGGTAATGTTTTGTGTATATATAAGGGATGATGTGTTTATTGATGAAGATAGATAGGATGGTTTTGATTGTTGATTTGGATGATGTGGTTTATCAGATGTATGATGTTTGGGTGCATGGATGGGATATGACACAATGTTTTGAGGCATATGGATTAGTGTTGTGATGAAAATGATGTTTTGAATGTTTATTGTATGGATATAATGAAATCACATAAAGTAGGTGTAGATAACACATGAAATGTAGAAAAGAGAGAAAAATCATGAGACATATGAAGTAATAAATGGAGGGTAATAAAAAAGCATGATGTGTTCATTGACAAGGGCCTAACAAAACCTAAGTTAGATTGGCTTAATGAAAATAATCCTTTCAAATGTTTTGCATTAGAATGCTTTCAGTGATAAGACAATGTCTTGATCACATTATGTCAAGTAAGCTCAGAATCCCTTGATGTTAAGAGGGTATAAAAGGGAAAGAACATGATAGGTAATTTTTAATGGAAATGAGTGATACAATAACCTAATGTGGGTTAGTTTTCACCTTCTATAAGTGACCTAAAAACTTTAATATACAAGTCCATGTCTTAATATAAAGTGTAGACTGATCGATGTAGGAAGTCTACTAAATATATATGAAAGAGTCAATTATGACCCTTTTGGGATAGCTTACTTTGATTTTTTATATAGGTCCCCCTTTTTCATATTTTGTTGTTTTTGATAAAAGGGGTGAAGATGATCAATGCGAGAAGATTTAAATGAGTGATTGGACCAAAATTGTCTTAGCCATCCTTCAAGGGAATGGTCTAAGTTTGGATTTGTTTTATATGTTGTAGCTTTCCTTCACTGGAGTAGTCTACCTTTTAGGTAATATTTAGTTATTGGGTAGCCATCCTTTAAGGGAGTGACCTGCAATGCTAGAGATATGGACCCAAGTGAGATTTTGGTATCCCAAATTGATTTTAATTCTAGGTTGAGACATGGACAAGTCTATTTGGGTTTAGAAGTCTACATTTATGGAGACAAGACATTTAACACAAAAGGTTGATGATAGATGAGGGAAAGTGGGTTGAGAGACAACTAACCATGGGATTCCATTTAATTAGAGATGAAAATTATCCATGAGAACCGTGACATGGGTAGATCTATGGCATCCATGCTTAGGATTAGGTTATAACTATGATGGATAATCACATGGTTCCATGTTTTAATCAAATTATCCTCAAGAAAAATAAGGATAGGTAAATGAAGGTGAAAGTTATGTAAACCAAGGGATGAGATTAAGTTAGATACAAAGGTGATTTTGATCCTTGTTTTAATAATAGAAGGGATGTAGATGCGAAGAATTGAGAGGCTCAAGTTATAGTTTGCCTTCAAGAGAAGAAAAATGATAAGCTCCTGATCCATACTTATGGATTATGATGTCTGGTCCAAGCCAATTAAAATCAAACTTGCCCTTTTTTATTTTCTTCATATTAGCTACATGTTGGTTTTTCTTAAGGATGAGGTCTCCAATACTAAATTTTCACTATTTTAGGTGTTTTTTTGTATGAATTATTGATTTGTTCCTAATAGACATGAAGATGATTAAGGGCTATGAGGTAAAGTTTTTCAATAAGTTTAAGATGTGTGAGACATTCTTGATGATAGTCACTCTTAAAAAGGAGTTTGTGCAAATATATGTGAAGAGAGAGAATCTAGAATTTGAGAGGCAAAACTTCCTTATCTCCAAAGATGAGAGAGAAAGGGAAAGCACCCATAGAGGTTTGAATGCTCATGTGATATGCCCATAAAGTGAATGGGATGTGCAAGTGTTAATCCTAACCTAAAACATTACTACTTTGGTTAGCATTTTGGTGAGGGTTTTGTTAAAGGCTTTTGCCTATCCATTTGATTTTGGATGATAAGTTGAGGAAAAGCTTAAATTGATGTTAAAATCATCACAAATACCTTGGAATTTCTTATTTTTAAAGGATTTTCCATTATCATTGATGATCTTATGGAGAACACCAAAGCAGTAGATGATATGGTGATTGATGAAGCCAATAATATTTTTAGCTTTAGTTGAGATAAGAGGAATGGCTTTCACCCACTTGGTGAAATATTTAATGGTATTAATGATAGATTGATGTTATTATGAATAATGAGGGTTGATTTCCCCAATTAGATCAAGACCTCATTATGAGAAAGGCCAATACTATTTGGATAATTGAAGGCTATGAGTAGGTGTGTGATGTATATTAGCATGTTGTTGACATTTGACACACTTATTTACATAATCATAATAATACTACTTGAGGATAAGATAATAATAGCCAAGGTGAAGGATACATTTAGTGACAGCTAGGCCACTAAAATGTCCCCCATAGATTATGTCGTGTGTTTCCCTGATAGCATGGGAAGCTTCATGACTACATAGATAATAGAGAAGGAGGCCATCAAAGACATGATTATAAATGATTCCCCCTAGTATGGTGTAATGAGAGTTACTTTGAACAAAGGATATTTGATCATTCTTTAATAGGTTGGGAGGAACAATGTTGAGGTTAAGGTAGTTAAAAGTTTGGTCATATCACAAGTCAGAAGGAGATGCTTCCACACTAAAAATAGTAAGAAGGTCAAAACTGATATATGAAGGTGTGATAAAATGATGGATGGTGAAAAATAGTTTAGATTTAATAGGTTAATATTGGATTTGAGAAGGGAAGCCATTGTGTCTATGAATTTGTTGGTAGATCAAGGAACTGATTAGATAAGGTAATGATCAAATGATGCTAAGAGTACATCTATGAGTTATTTGTATTTCAATAGGAAATCATTTTTACATTGGTAATATCCATTGACCTGGTTGATGACCAGTTGGGAGTCACTAAAGACACTAATTTTTTTAACATTGAGGGCTAGAGCAGTTTGGAGACTTATGACTAGGGCTTTGTATTCAGCCATATTATTGGTACATTCAAAGTTGAGTTTGAAAGAAAGGGGAAGAGGTTCACCATTAATGGAAATGAGAATAATTCTGACACCTCACCATGTTAACACTTGGAGCCATCAAATAACATGGTCATTTGGTAGGTGTTGTAGACACCTAAATCTGGCCATCGATGACCTTTAACCAGGCTTTTGACAAATTTCCACCAAAATGCACAATTTGGCCTAAAAAAATAAAACACATTAACTGAGTTTAAATTGATATATTCAAGTCCTAATTTTTTCTAAGGTATCATTAAATGGGGTAATGCAATTTATGGGCTAGCTAATTTTGATCGGATCATTTTGAGTCAAAATGCCAATTTTGCACTTGGGTGCTCTGGATTTCTCTTTTTTATCAAATTTCTTATACAAGATACATGTCTTTGTTATTTTATGTTGGAAACATCATAAATGTAATAATGGATCTAATTCATTTTACATTAACTTATAATTCTAGTACAGTCAAATTTTAAACCAATAATAAGGCATTTTGATCAATTTGAGTAATTTGTGCATAAAGTGTTTAATCATGCTTAAGAGCTAGTTAAACCAAATTAGAGCCTAATTAAGAATTCCATGGAAACTTGGTGAATACATATTTTTGAAAATGAATATTGAATACTTGTATCATCAGGTAACCTCATTTCTTAGAAAGACATCCCTAGGCCATAAATGCCACAAATATTAGGATCCATGCCTCCCATGCCTCATAAATGCCTTCCATGCCTCTTAATTACTAATTTATCCTAAATATTGATGAGCCTATTTATCAATTTTAATTAAAAATTTGTATTAATCCTTAGCCACACATCTCAATCTCAACATGGATGGTTCAGGTTGATTCTGATCAATCTCAAAAATCTATAAATAGAGGGGCCATGAACATCATTTCTAAGCTATTTTGGTGAAATTTTATTATGCTCAAATATCTTCAAAAGTATTTATAATTCAAAGTTATAATTCACAAATATCTTCAAGAAGACATTGTCATTAGTGCTACCATGCCAAATTGTTGATTCCAAGGCAAGCCAAAGCCACAAGGTGCCAAGGAGAAGAGGAGATAGATAAGCCTCCTTTAATGAAGAATTTATGAGCAAAAGCCAAGAAATCCACTAAAACAAGCATTTTGGAGCATCCAAGGAAGGTAAAAGAAGGTTTCTTTTGCATTTTATTTGTGTGTTTTATTCATGTTTGTTAAGTAAGCTCTCCCTAGTGTTTAGGCCTAGAGATGTTATGTTAGTTAGTGTGTTTCTTTCATTTTTTTTCATTTTGAAACTAACACGATACTAACCATCCTCTCTTGAGTCAAATTCCTAGCTCAAAAGGGGACTCCTCCTGAGAAAGAGTTACAATGGCCTCATCTAGGAGTGTCAAAGGGAGTGGTTGATTTTCTAATAGAGGAGCTTCAAATAATTAGTCAGTGATGACTTGCTCCTTAATGGACTTCTATTGAAGGAACTCAAGATCAAACTCAACTAGGTGTATGAGCCACTTATCCATATTCTATTTTTGGTATGGTTTAGATTGCATGTACTTGAATGGGTCAGTATTAGTAATGGCATAGTTTTATGAGTAAGAAGGTAGTGATGGAGTTTTGAGGCCATAAATACTAAGGTGAGGGAAAGCTTCTCAAGATGGGTATACCAAGTCTCCTATTATATAAATGTGCATCTAATGTAGTAGATGGCTTGCTCTTTGTTTTCTTCATCATGATGAGAGATCATTTCCCCTAAGGAATGTTTAGTGGTATAGATATAAAGGTAGAAGGGCTAGTCTTCTTTAGGAGGGATGAGGACAAGTGGACAGATAAGGTACTCCTTAATTGAATCAAAGGCTTTTTGACAGTCCTTGGTCCACTTAAAAGAGGTTTCTTTCTTGATGAGATGGTAAAAGGGTTGACATATATCTGATAGCTGGGAAATGAAGTGAAGGATGGATTGGAGCTTCTCCTATAGGCTATTGAGTTGTTTAAGGTTAGTAGAAGGAACCATTTCCAAGATTGCTCTAACTTTGGTGGGGTTTATTTTGATTCCTTGAAGATAGATGATAAATCCAAGGAGCTTTCCTGATAAGACCCTAAAAATTCAATTCTTGGGGTTGAGCCTAACATGATAATGGATTAGTGGATTGAAGATGATTGAGAGAATGACTAAGTGATCCTTGCAGTGTTTGGATTTCCCAAGGAGATCATCCACATAGTCTTCTATAATTTTAGGGATGAGATCATGAAAGATGTAGATCATAACATGTTGATAGGTTGTTCCAACATTTTTTAGACCAAAGGGCATGACCTTGTAGTAGAAGGTTCCCCATGGGGTGATGAAGGAATTTTTATGATGATCTTTGGGTGAAATCAAGATCTGACTATATCCCAAGAAACTATTCATGAGAGAACATTTTATGGTTGGTTGTAAGATCAACAAGTTGGTTAATATTTGGAAAAGGAAAGTCATCTTTTGGGTAAGCAAGGTTGAGGTCACAAAATTCAATGTAGAGGTGAAGTACCCCTATGGGTTTGGTGATGGGAATGATGTTAGAAACCCATTATAGGTATTCAATGGGTTGAATGAAGGCAATGGATAAGAGATGTTGAAGTTCTTCTTTTACAAAAAGGGATATGTGAGGATGCATCCTACAAAGCTTTTGCCACACGGGCTTAACCTCTAGATGGGTGATAATGTTTTGGAGGGAAATATAAGGGTCAATTTTGGGCATATCCTAATAAGACTGAGAAAATTATATGCTCCACTCATGCAAGAAAGAAGGGTAACCTTATTACTCCATGGAATTTAAGGATTAGCCAATCTTGATGATATGAGGGTTATCCTAAGTACCCAAATTGACATTGATAGTAGATTTATTCAGCATGGTTTGGTTCTCAATAAGAAGGGATTTATGAATAGAATAATCCCCCACACTGAGGTAGGTGAGAATGGAATCATCATCTCAATATTGGATGGTGTTGATGGTAGGATAATCTTACTCTATCATTTTAGGATGAATGAGAGGAAGGGTTTTAGTTCGACCATCCTTTTGATAGGTCAGGGGGCCCAAACTAATTGCATTGATCAAGAAAAAAATAAATTTAGATGGGATGATATCAAGGTCCTCAAATTCTAAGGTAGATGGGGTTGGTGATGATAGAACATCCTCATCAATGGTGGTGATGGTTTTGATGAGGTGGGTTATTTTAGAAGTACAAACCCAAGGTCAAATAACTCATGAGGTCTTTGAGTTTTGATTATGGGTAGCTCTCAAGGTCCCTATTCATAAAGGATGAGACCAAACCCCTTCTAAGCACACCTATAAAGGTAAGCTTTGGTAAAGGCTGATTTGTTGAGATAGTGGAAGTCAGAGGTGAATGATTGGATATGAGGAGTGGTAGTAGGAACAAGAAGTGGATGATCAAGCCTCCCATAGATGAAATTTGTTTGATTATTGGGGAGCCTAAAAGGGATTATGGTTTTGATGTTGGGATCATAGGAAGGGTCATGTTTGAGGTTTCCATACTCTTTCAAAATCAATAAAGCATCTAAGGATAAAAGATGATAATCTCTATGTGAGAGATGTTGGAATGTGGATTCTAAGGGGTCCCCTATGAGAATCTAGGAAGAAGGAATAAATGATCTAGTTAAAGCCTCATCACTATTGTGGGTGGAAGTGATATTAGTTTTGGTTGGTGAAGAGGTAGTGTTATTAGTGGTTGATGGTGAGGTGGATGAGGGATGAATAATAATGTCATTAGGCTAATATGTCATATTGAAAGAGGTAAAAGGACTAGGATTAACTTTGATGGTGAAAACTTGACCTTCATGTTCAAATTTGACACATTGATGTAAGGTAGAAGGGACATAACTCATATCACAAATCCAAGGGAATTAAAGTAACACATTATATTTAAACTTGCCCTTTATAATGTAAAATAGTTTTGAAATGGTATGAGGTACCAAGTAGATATAGAGTACCATGGTCCCTAAGGTAGTGGTAATGTAATCATTGAAGGAGCGAAGGACTGCTATATTTTCTGACATGATATTCTTGGGTAGCTAAAGTTGGTCATATGCATGGGAGGAGATGATATTGATGCTAGCTCCTCCATCAATCATCACCTGTTTGATGTAGGTTTGATTGATGTATATGGTAATAAAGAGGGGAGGATCAAAATTCTTAGGATGAATAGGAAGTATTTCAAAATCTTGAAAGGTGATGGCGGTAGAAATTTGGAGGGCTCCAACAAAGGGTGTAAGAGTTTGAGGATCATTTGGTTAAACCTCTATAGATTATATATCCTCTATCAATGCTTGACGATAGTGGGGTGAGGTGTTTCTTAGTTCATAAAGGCTCATTTTCACTGGTGTCTGGTGAAGTTGTTTCAACATGATACAATGGATCGATTTAGATGGGTTAGAGGGAGAGGGTCCCAAAATGCATACTTTGGGATTTGGTGGTGGCATAGGTGAAGTTATAAGAATTTGGGTTTGGTTATAAGGTTTAGGGGTTGAAGGGTATGCCTAAGGAATGAAGACTTTGGCTTTTCCCTTATCCTTATATTGTTCCCAAGATCAAGTAACCATATGAATAGTGTGGATGGGAGGATTTATTTATTTTGATGGTTGCTTTAGTTCCTCCTCCTCACTATTGGGTGAGAGTGGTGGAGTAAGTAAATGTTGGATGGGTTGAATTGATAGTTGGATTGATAATGGTGGTAAAAATGGTTCATCTGATAACAAATCATCCTCATCATATAGGATATGAATAAGTTCTTAGAGATATTTGTTGTTATTTATGTCATGTCCCAATGCCCTGTGGTATGCATAGATGAAGTTATAATTGAACCATGAGGGTTTGGTATTGGAAGGGTAGAATGGTTTGATAGGTTGTAAGATAATGGAAAAAAATTCAATAACCTTTGTAGGATAGTTGAGTAAGATTCATGCAAAGGTGTTGGAGGTAATGGGTTTATAGTTTTAGGGATGGGTGCCTTTTTAGAAATAGTTTTCACCTTAAAAGTTGTAGGTGGTGGAATGGTTTTAGTTGGTGGTTGGCATTTCTTAGTTATGGTTATCTTTGGGGTAAATTATTTGAAAGTGGAAGATTTGGATGATGAGGGGTTAGATATGGGTGGGAAAGTAAAGGTGGATAGCTAGTTAATAATGAAGGATAACTAGATGATTTGGTAGGGATATGCATAGGTAGAGAGAAGGGAGATGGTATACTAGAGGAAGAATAGGTAATTTGGATGGTAGAAGGATGGGGTCCTAGGATAGAGGGTAAGTAGGAAGGAGGTGGTATGTGTCTAATTAGAGGTAGATGTTTGGGTAACTCTACCTTCTTAATTGGTTTGGTTGGGGATTTCTTTGGTGGACTAGATGGATTTAAGTCCAATTTCAAAGATGGGTGAGTTAGGCTAGGTGTGGGAAGGATTCCTATATTCTTGATAGGTTTGGTGATAGAGGCATAAGGTGATTTGACAATGTTAGATAGAGATACTTGGGATGGTTCACCTATGGTTTTGGAAGAAAAGGTATTTTATGAAGAGGTAATAATGGGTTTAAGGGTGGATTCAAGTGAGGTTGAAGATTTTTATTTATTTTGGTAAGGAAGCCCAAGACAATGCCAAAAGGTGGCTCTATCAAATTTTGGTTGAGAGGCAAACTATAAACTTTGGACTAGTCTAGAAAAGGGCTTGTAAATGGGTTTGGTTCCTTGGTCATTGGTTTCAAAGATTAAACCCCTAGGTGGATAAGAGGGAATGGTTCCTCTATCCTTGTTCTTGATGGGAGGTTCCAAAGTTGGTGGTTAAATGGATGAGGTAACCTTCTCATGTGGGATGGTTTCTAAAGAGGGAATGGATGGTTCTATGATGGGGGAGGTAAGCGTAGTGTCCTCCAATAAAGGAATGGACATGGTTACTTCCTTTGTTTGTGTGTCTAAAATATAGAAGGTAGTTCTACCTATTCAATGGGTGGAGTGGAAAAAGAAGAAATGGTTAAAGCAAAGTTTGTCTCCTTTGGTGTTTCCATCAAAGGAGAGGTAGATAAAGCTAAGGTATCATTAGATAAAGAGAAAGGGGTGGTTGATTCCCTCATTTGGGTATCCAAATGAATGGAAGGTGAGTCCACTACTTCCATGAATGAAATGGAGGAAGAAGTAGTTGTGATATTGGTCTCCTCAACAATGGGCTCACTAATAATAATGTTGATTGTATGTGCCTCATGAGAGTGAGATGACTCTAGTTTATTTTCAGGGTGATGGGTAGAAGGAACATGATTGGGAAAAGGTTTGTGGAAGATGTCAAGAGACTAATTAGTAGGTGCATTGGGATTATCAAATTCCAATTCTCCACTATTTATTAAGCTTTGGAAAAGACTTTTAAATGTGTTTCATCTACTTATGTCATGTCCAATAACTCAATGAAAGGCACAATGGTCATTCTTGTTGTACTAACTAGGCATGGGGTGAGAAGCATAAAATTGTTTGGGTGGTTTGATAGGTAAAAGTTGGATAAGGTTAGGTTTGATAAATTTGTCCAAACTTGATACATAAGATTCCCCTATGGGAGTATATTGTTTTGGAGGGGCTCAACTTTGGTTTCAATTTTGTTGGGGTTGGTTGATAATTGGAAGTACAACAGTTTTTATTATAGTTGAGTTTTTAGATGCTTTTGTCTTGGTATTGGGATGGTTGGATTGGTTAGTAGTTTTGTTGGAAGGAGGGTCATTAGATTTAAATCTAGAATTCTTGTTTCATAGTTTAAATTTCCCTTCATCAATGGCTTAGTTTTCAAGTTTATGTGCCATATAAATGCCTCATCAAAAGTTTTGAAAGTTTGAGCTTGAAGAGTGGGGTAATATGTTCGGCACAACCCTAAGAGAAGATCTCAATAAACTAAGGTTGTGGTAATGGAAAATAAATTTGGTTGATGAGACCTCTCTATTTGGATATTAAGTCAATAATTGATTCATCATCAAATTACCTAATGGGGTCAATAATTGAAACCTTTTTAGATATGTTTATGGGAAAGTGTTATAAAAATATTTGGGCCATTTTGGCAATTGAAAAGATCGATTAATTGGTGAGAGTACTATACAAATCAAGGTTTGGTCTTGATAAAGACATGGGGAAAGTACAAAGGAAGAGAGCATCATTATATGTGATCAAGTAACAAGAATGATGGAATGATCTCAAATGTTGTTGGGGGTCTTCCTTACCTTAGAACTTAGAAAATTTAGGTAATTCCCATTGAGGAGGATAAGCATGGATAGGTACAAATGTATGGATGGGTTCATTACATATTTGATCATATGATAAAAGGTTATGAGACCTAGAGATAGATGACTCTAGGTTTGGCATCTTGTCGATCAAAATTTTGACCAAGTATGTCTGAGGTTGGGAAGTTGCATAATTAGGTGGTAAATTGTATTTAGTTTGGGTGGAAGAAATGTATGGATAAGTGGTATAAGTTGATAAACAATACATATATTGGTAATTGGTCATAAGAGGTTGGGATGGTGCCACATAAGGGTTGATTGGTACATATAATTAGGTGTAAGGTGATATTTATCCTTGTGGGTTATAAACATATGGGTAAGATGTCATGGGTACTTGTTGGGAGGCTGATATGGGTTGGGTTACAGGTATGTTTGGGTTAGTGGATGGAAGAATAGACATATATTGGGTTGGGGGTATGAAAGTGCTAGTTAGTTGTTGGTGGGTGGTAACTCTAGTGTTAATAGGTGGGAGGGTTTAAGGTATGGAAAGTAAAAAAATATAAAGTGGAGTAAAATTTTGTGGGTTGGTTGAACTAAGGGTAATGGTATAAATAGGGGTAGAAGATACCCCCACAACAAAAAGAGTATAGGTAATGAGAGGAAATGTTGATCCAATGTCGGAGGTATTGGTTGGGGTGGTAGGTGTTTGGTTATTGGTTGGGATGTTGGATAGAGTTTTGGGAGTGGTGGTAGATGGGATATTAGAAGAAGAAGAGGCTTGGATAATAATGTGTTGGATTGAAGTGGTACCCACCAAAATATGGGGAGGCAAACCATAGGAGGATCTAAAGAAGGAACCAAAGCAAGAGAGGTACAATTAGATAAGGTGTTAAGGTAATGCTAAAGATCCATGGGGTTGCTATCGAGGAAGTCAACAAAATCTACATCACCCTCAACAATAATTTGAAACCTAGTAGGTAGGGGAGAAAAATGAGGGTAACCCTTAACATCATAAGTATACTCCATGGAGGAAGAAGAAGAAGGTGGTTATTGGTTGGTTTGATTCCTCAGTTGTTTTCTAGTACATGCAATGAGAGGAAATAGGAAATGATAAAACTCACACCTCAAACAAAGAGCAAGTAAAATAAAATAATTCAAGACAATCCAAACATACACTAAAAGTGTATTTAGGGTTTTTTTTAGATTACTTTTGGCTTATGCCTTAGAAAGTGTGAAAAATAATTTTTTCTTGTAGATCAGGTACTAATGAGGAAATCTAAGGTTGGTTTCAAGCTATGCTCAAGTGCTCAAAAGAGAAATTTGTGTTAAAATTCAATATGTGGCTTGGTATTGGGGCCTACCACCTCACTTCACACACCACAATGATAGGGGTGTTGGGTGCTTAGCCAAAATATACCAAATTTTAGAGTTTATACTCAACTAGAGAGTTGAGTTGGTTCTCCCTTTGGTAATGAACTCTAAGTAGGATTACCAAGAAAGGGTAATGTTTAATGCTAAGTGTTGAAATCCTAGTTAGGCCTTGTCTCGAGTATGTTTTGATGTGATGATTGGTTAGGTGGTTTGGATAAGTGTGTGATAACAAGAGTAAAAACTATGATTAATTACTTTGCCTTTAAGTTACTAGATGAACTAAAACAAGCAAGTAATTAATGTATGTAAAATATTTATTTTAAGCCTAAAATAAATTTCAATTTTCATTTGAAGAGCATATAATAAAGGAAGATAAAGGGATGTTAGGTCCCACTAGGCATGCCAAAATGTTTCAGATTATTTTTTGCTCATTTCTTAATTTCAAATCAAGTAATGAAACTAATAATAGGGTGTGTAGAAGAATACCTTGTGAAAGTGCATGCATGATATAGACGATGATGGGAACTCCTCTTTGGCTTAGAAGGAATAACTTGTAGATAATGAAGACACTATAAAAGGGGTTATTATATAGATGGTTGAGTGGACTACCTAATGTGAGCTAGATCCAAGAAGCATATGATTGCTAGGAAGCTATCAATCCATTGTTGATAATAGTAAGTTGATATAAATGGAAATAAAGTAATCTTGCATTCAATAAATATAAATTAAATGCATGTAAGATGATATTAAAATAAATTTCTTATTAAATAAAATGACTAAATATAGGAAAAGTGGGTCAATACTCATGATAAGATAGTTGGGGTTAGGTTTAAAAAATCATAAGAGTCTCTATGAATAGGCAAGAACATAAAAAATAGGGTTTAGTTGGGGTTAAGGGGGTGAAAATAACTTGATATTATTTTTTTCCCTCAATGACCATCGATGGTTAGGTGAACCATCAAGTATTGGGCTAACCATTGACAGTTGGGCAACCGTTGATGGTTGAGGTGGTCATCGGTGATTGAGATAACCATCGACGGTTACCTATGTGATTCTATAAATGATCAAAAAGAGGATTTTAGATTGGGAAACTAAGAAAATAGAGGTATGTTATGGGCTAGGGGAATGAAAAATGAGATGTTAATAGGTCTAATAGAATAGGGTAGTTAGAAATGGATTATAAATCAAATCAAAAAAGCAAGAGATACATGTAACTTGGTGGTGGAAGGATGAAGTCATTTGGTTGGAGTGATAATACTTTGTCCTTTGAAAGTGATACCAACAAAGGTTTAGGTCTCCATTGACATTGTTTGCTTGTTGAAGGGACATTAGACACCTGTATGCAAGATAGCTTCAACATGAATTGTTAGATTTCTAGATCTATCTCTCCTCCTACTTCTCTCCATTTATAGTATGAAGTTACTAAATGTGTAGGAGGATGTTTCTAAATGGATAAAGGAAAAACTTGCTAATTATGATGCTTTAAAGTAAGTTGGCCTCACATAAGGGAAGTTTTTAAATATAGCCATGCTTATCTCATATAGTTGGTAATTCTTTAAAGCTTTAAAGCAGGCTTGGAGACCTTATCATCAATGATCATGATAGCCATTGATGGTTAGGCTGACCATTGGTGGTTAATGTTCTAGAGGAAAATAGGTGAAAGTAAGTTAAAAGGAGGTGACTTAAAAAACTAAGTTAGTAAATTAATAAATGGGTTAAGTCAAGTAGGTGGTCAACTAGCCTTAGAGTTGGGTAGTGGTTCAAAGTGTTTTAGACATCTAAAATGGTGTAGTTTTCAAGTGTCTACAAGATACACACAAAAAAATTAGTCATCATGGGGGTGATTTGGGTCAACTCAGTCCAATTACACTCCACCATTTTCTATTTATAGGTTTTCAATCATTTTTAGCTCTAATAGGGTATAAACCTTAAAAAAACTATTTGCAGGTCTTCCACATAATTCAAAATGTAAATATGTGCATACAAACCTAAATTAAGGTATCACAAGTAATCATTTCTTAAATTATATTTTTATAAAAAGATAGGATCAGCCATATGGGAAAATAGTGGGAGTTAATCATGTTCTTAGTCTATCAATTTTGTCCTTGTGTAGTTTTAATTATAAATTCTTGAAGTTAGTAATATTTCAATCATTTGCTTTTCATCGAATTCAATATTTTAATTTCATTATACTTGTCAAAATTTAATATATAACATTCTAATTTATTCTATTTGGTTTATATTAATTAGGGTTATGTTCACAAATTAATTCAAATTTCTATATAACATCTACTTCAATGGAAACTCTATATTTCTAAAACTAACTATAAATGAATTATAACAAAATTTATACGCTGATATAGTATTAACATTATTTATAGAGGTTTGGAATGTCTTTCATATCATAATAAAATGATTTTATAACATAAAAAATTCACACACTTTACTATCTATAGGACTAGACACTACCTTATGAAATGATTCTTTTAAATGTCAATGATTAATTTAAATATGAATGTCATTTATTTTTGTTGACTTAGAATTCATTTCACTAAAAAGGGAAGAAAGATATCCTATTCATAATCATTTATTGGATTGATAAAATTAGTTATTTAAAATTATAATTGATCATGATATTTCTTTCAATTATCTCAAAAATATATTTAATTTATATTATTAGCAATAAATTTACAACAAAAACTCATTCAAATATATATATCAATCCTATATACTTCAATACTAAACCCAATAAACTTTTTTACTAAAATATTTATATAATTATGATAAAAGAAACATTATAAACTCATCCATTTCATTACAAATAACCAAAATTTAATGCATTATCATACCTAAAATGTAACAATGCCCCTTTTTACTCTCATACAATAAAATTCACCATGTTTTTCTAGTTGTAAGCTTATTTATTAATATTAAGAATAATAAAATGAGATCATGAAGTAAAATATTAGCTTCTTAAAAATGCTAATGATTCATAAGGCATTGAATGTGAAAATGAAGGGAAAAGTGGTGGAGGAATTTAGTAACTAATGACTACATGTTTAAGGGAAATTGAAACCTCATTGTGTGCCAAAATAAAAAATAGTCTTTACATAATTTCCTTTGAAAATACCAATGAAAATTAAATGTGAAGACTTCTAATATATTTACCACCTTCAAATATACATTATAATACATACTAAGTATTCATCATGGTTTTTATCACATTATTCTATGTTCTCCTATGTTCTAAGAAGTTATTTACATATAAAACATGATTATATTATTTAAGGAATGTAAATAGATAAAAAAAGTGAATTGGTTTAACATGATTTTTTCAAAATTTCCCAAAGTATTCAAACATTAACTTATATTCATGAAATATTTGTAATTGAAAAAAATGTTTCTTAAGCTATCATGTTTTAAATGACATTATTTGAAACAACTAACAATTTTTTATGCTTATTTACCTTATATCATTATCTATGTAATATTAAAAAGGTGACTACATCAATATATCTCAATATGACTAAATATTATATTACAATGAATATTCACACTTAGAATGACTTATATTCAAATTATAGATTCAATATTATGTTGAATGTACTAGAAGTGACATCACAAGAGGTTATCATTATTTATAATTAATGACCAATTTTATCTAAGGAAGATTTAAAAATTAGAAAACACATATAAATAGATAATAAAATTTACTTTTGTAACTCAAATGTGGTAATCCAATACTACTATCTATATCAAAAATAATGATCTTTAATCATTTAAAATTTTTAAAAAATAGGAATCAAGTGTGAAAGCAAGACAATAATCAAAATATAAATTTTGATCCTAACTTAATGTGACATGGAACATAAAAGTTTCTCCACAACAAGGTAATAATGTTAGGAAATTAAAAAAGGTACAGTCTCAATGTATTTTTAAAAATAGAGTTTTTGGTGTAAAAGTTGATATAGCAAAGAGGAAACATTACAATAAAATAAGATATTAAAGAGTCCATAAAGAAGGAAATATATGAATAAATCTAAGAAGGAAATACTATAAAAATGTATATATTAAAGAATCGGGAATGATTTTAATGGTTGAATAAAACAAAGAAGGAAATAATATAAAAATGATACTAATTTATGACAAATGACACAATGGTTGAATAAAACAAAGAGGAGAGGAAAAAAAAATGAGAATACTAAAGAACTAAGAATGGGTGAAATGGATTTACAAAACCAAGAGGTGAAATAAATGAAGATAGTAAAAAAATGGGAATGAGTTGAATAGTTGAGTAAAATTAAGAGGTAAAATATATGTGAAAATACTAAATAACCAAGAATGGGTGAAATCGCTAAATAAAACCAAGATGTGTAATAAATGTAAAGATACAAAATAACTAAGAATAGGTTCAATGGACAAATAAAACCAAGAGGTATAATAAATGTAAAGATTCCAAAGAACAAGAAATGAGTGCAATGGCCAAATAAATTGAAGAGGTAGGATAAAATTAAATATACCAAATAATTTACAATGAAATTAATGGTTGAATAAAACCAAGAGGTGAAATGAAAATAAATATACTAATGAATCAAGAATGCATGACATAGGCCAAAGAAAACAAAGAGGTGCTATAAAATTAAAGATACCAATGAACTAAAAATTAGGTGCAATGCCTAGATAGGACCATAACATGATATACAATATTTCTTAAGAATTTAAATGTAAAAACATAAATAATATGGTATAATAAAGTAAATAGAGATAAATCCATCATTCTAAGTATGGAGACATGATAGGGTGAGAAAGGTAGTGGTCAATATACAGAGGTGAAACATGAAAGTGTAAATAAATTAAGATGTGCTATAATAAAATATATATAAATGTACATATAAAAATGTGCCTCCATAAAAAATAGAATGAGGGTCTTAGAATATTTGTTGAATATAAATTTGTTTGCCTTTTATGTGTGAAAAAATATTGATTAATAGATTATTGTGAGGACAATATGTTCAAAAGGAAAAAATGTTGTAAGATGTTTTCAAGATTGAGTAAAGGAGAGACAAAGATTATAATATTCTCCAAAAGTGTGCATGAAGGTATGAATGGGCATTAAAATATAACAGACTATGTAAATAGGATAAATATAGGCATCATAAGATGCCCCAACATGCATAGTGTGGTAGGAGTGGATTTTCTATTAGTCTCAAGAGAATAGAGTTATTAGATATTATATGTAAATAGTTATCATAATAATAATTTTGGAATCTAAGGTAATTTTTAGATATTTTGGAATTTTATGTAAGGGATTAGATATGCTGATTTTTTAAATATTTTTCAAGGCTATTTTTAACTAGATCGGCCATGTATGCATGTGTGTTAATTTCTTTTTTTAGCTAGGTTAGGCTTCAAAACCAAATCATCCATCTTGATGTTTATGTTGATTTTAGT
Organism: Torreya grandis; assembly: GCA_037957365.1. Taxonomy (NCBI): domain Eukaryota; kingdom Viridiplantae; phylum Streptophyta; class Pinopsida; order Cupressales; family Taxaceae; genus Torreya; species Torreya grandis. The sequence continues at coordinate 451,317 of JARHVA010003436.1, forward strand.
TTAATTAGTGTAATGAACTAGATTAACCATGTGTGAAGAATGGTTGATTTTTTTGAAACTGATAGACTAAAATAGATCAACAATTTCAATAAGATAGTCATTTTTTGTTTTTTTTGTTGCATTCTAAACTACATCATTCATATATGTACGTATAATGATTTAATTTTTTTAGATAGATTTATGAATATAAAATAGATCAACATGGTTATTTTTAATGTTTTTAATATATTAATCAAATTTATGGGTTTTATAAATATAATATTAAATCAACATAGTGGATTTAGTTAAAATGTAAAAAACATTGTGAAAAAAATTAACATATATAATTTCACCATTTTTTTTGAGATTTTTAATTTTAATATTTTATAGGGCTTTAAAACTATAATTTGGCATGTCAGTCAGGAATGAATAATTCTATTAGTTACAGGTGTAGTTTTGGGTTGATTTGGAGTGCAAGGATAATAATTAACATGACCTAAAATGTGTTTTACGCTAAGCATCTAAATTAATCACTCTTCATGAGTTGAGGAGTTGAAAAAAGTTGGTTAAAGAGGGAAGGTATTAAAATGAACTATTGATTAATGGAATAGTTGGAGGGTAAAAATCAATGAAATTATCATCATCATATATTGAGTTAAAGCGAGGGTTGAGGAAAATGGAAAATCTATCCAAGATATTTTATTCGATGTCATTAGAAATGAGAAGGCCATATGTGGTGTGTTGGAGTAGGATATAATCATCAAGATGGGAAAATATTTATAGTTATTTTTGACCATGTGAAATGTACAAGGAAATGGAAAACCATATAAATTATTTTTATCCATGTTATAAGTGTCACCAATTGGAGGGTCATCTTATTCATCTATGTTATAAATATCATCATAGATAGGTAAATAGTTATATATTTCAAGTTTAAGGAATAAAATAATCATCTAAATAATTTCCATCCATTCTATAAGTTTTTAAAATGACAGGACCCACATCTTCACACATGACATAAGGATCATCATAGATAGAAAAAAAATTATAGTAATTTTTTAACATGTGAAAACTTTAATGAATGGGAAAAAAGTGTAAAATATTTGTATCTATGTTATATGTGTTTTTTGTTATATCATATATCATTTTAGGATCATCATAAATTTTAAGATCATCACATGTGGCATATTTGGCCATGTGAATGGAATAATTTATTTTGATTGAAAACAAAAATCTAGTCAGATGCACACGTTTAAATTTTATACACTGACATTCCAAAAAATGTGACACAAAGTTTGTTGCATCTTTCTTGATTCCCTTCCATAAATAGAGTGTTATAAGCTCTACCATGAGCTTGGTTACTCATCTCCTTAAGCACTATGTTCTTCACATTCTCCCTATCTAGTACATACATCCTTCTATTGTATCATAAAAGACCATCATTCTTTATTGTGTATCCTTCATACCTAGGATTCTAAACATTCTCAGATAACACTTACCTAAATTGATCATATAATTCATCTCTTGGTTATAATTTGATCACTTGATCCCTAAAAGTACTCCTAATAGTAGCCACAACTTCTATGTACCTTCTACAACTTAAGGCATCAGTTGCTCTATTTTCCTTGCCTTTGATATAATTGATATTGAAATCATAGTTAAACAAAAACTCTAACCAGCATCTCTGATGAGCATTCAAATTTATTTGGGTGAAGATGTATTTGAGTCCCAAGTTGTTAGTCTTGAGATCAAATGGTTTTCCCAATAAATAATTCCTCCAAACTTGTAAAGCATGAATAATTGATGTAAGTTCTAAGTCATGAGGGACATAGTTCATCTCATAAGGCTTCAATTTCCTCTATCCATAGGCTACTAATGTAACATCCTACATAAGGAATCATCCAATTCCATCCCCAAATGCATCTTTGATCACTAAAACTGACCATTAGGATTAATAACTCTTAATACCGATGTTGAAATAAGCCTCCTTTTTAATTTTTGAAAATCTACTTCACACATATTTGACCAAATAAAACTTTGATTCTTATGTTGTAGAGTGATAATCAGATTAGCTATCTTTAAAAATATTGGAATGAATTTCATATAATATTCCACTAATCCCATGAAACTTCTTACCTCATGGGCATTCTTTGGTGCCAACCACTCAAAAATGGCCCTTATCTTTTCTAGATCTATAGAAATACCATTTGTATAGATAATATGTCCTAGATATTGCACTTTGTTTTGGAAAAATGCACACATGGATAAATTATCATATAACTTGTGCTTCTATAAATGTTGTAAAACCAGTTCTAGATGTTGAAGATGCTCTTATTCATCCTTAGAATATATAAGAATGTCATCTAGAAATACCAAAACAATATGATTTAGATAATCTATGAACACATTATTCATGAGATTCATAAATGCTACTAGAGCATTTGTCAATCCAAATGGTAACACAGTAATCTCATAGTGCCCATAACAAGTTCTAAATGTTTGTCTTTAGAATATCCTCATCTTTGATCCTCAACTGATGATATCTTGCTCTAAGATCAATCTTAGAAAAGATAGTTTCCCCTCGTATTTGATCAAAAATATCATCTATACGAGGTAGCATATACCTATTTTTTATTGTCACCTTATTCAACATTTTATAATCAATACAAAGCCAAAGAGTACCATCCTTCTTCTTGATAAAGATAACTGGTGTACCCCATGGTGACACACTTGACTTGATCAACCCTTTTGCCAATAATTTTTAGAGTTGAGCCTTTAATTCAACTAATTTTATGATTATCATTATATATGGTGCCTTAGATCGAGGTTTTTATTCAAGTATGATATCAATAGAAAAATTAAATTCACATTTAGGAGGCAAACCTGGAAATTTCCCTGGAAACACATCATGAAAATTATTAAGGAAAGGGTAATCTTCAATGAATGGTTCCTTAGAATCCTTCATTTCATTTATCTTAATGATAAATACTTGGCATCCTTTTCCTTGATCCTTCCTAAGTTACACTATATAAATTTACCTAAGCATCAACTCCCTTTTCTTGCCCTGAATTTATTTCCGATTTCCAAAATCGTCCTAACACTCAACCTTCTTTAGATAGTAGTCAACATTGGCCTTTTACTTTGCAAGCCAATTAAATCCTAGAATCACATCATATGACCCTAATGGTGTTTCATAAATATCTATTACAATCATGAATTTTGTCAACCTAATCTCAGCTTCAACTAAACACTTATCAATTTTAACTTTTGAATCATTCTCTTATTATACCAACCATGCATTTGTTATTACTCCATCTTTTCTAGGTAACTTATTTAGTATTCTAGGGAATATAAAACATTGTGTATTCCCTGTATCTATCAAAATAGAAGTTAGATATTCAAAAAAATACCTGACAGTTATATGGGTGAAGCTTAGAAATCAGCTTATGAATTATCAACTGCCACATGAATACATTGCTAAAACATTCCTTACTGAGGAGATGAACCTTTGTTACTTGACTTATTCTAGGTATACTCATGAGCAAAATGGTCACCTCCATAAATAAAATAACCTTTAGGATATTGCTTCCTATTAGACTATTGGTTTCCCTTAAAACTGCCCTTAAAACCATTACCTCATTTCCTATTACCTAAACCACTATTGAATCTAGAATTTTGATTCTTGAACTGAATCTTGGAGTCTCCACTCCTTTACTTCTAGTTCTTATTTTTGAAATTTGGATTACAACTTCCAGTATTTTTCTTAAACCTTTCTCTAACCTGAGTAAGAGATTTCAACTTTAGTTTCTGCTTGACTGCCTTCTCAAAGACCTAGTCCATGGTAGATAGCCCATACACATCCACCTCTCCACCAATCTAGAGTGTTAATCCCATGATGAACTTCTTAATTTTAAACATCTCCTCTATCTGATACTAAGGTACGTACTTTAGAAGTTTGGTGAATTATTCCCAGTACTCATTCAATAATAGGTCTCCTTGCTTAAGATTCTAAAAATCTATAATTTTTTGGTCAAATTATAACTTTACAAGCCACCATGATCTAAAAAATGTCACAAATTTCTCCCATGTAGTGGTAGTTGAGTTAAGATTCATTTCCAACTTTTTTTTGGCCCACCATGTAACTACTTTACCAACCAACTAATAAGCTCCCCAAACTGCTTTAGTGACCTCAGAGTAGTTTCAAATCTTAAAATAATTCTTCATCTTATTCATTTGTTCTTCAGCTCTATCTCCCATAATGATTCTATCGAACTTAGGTGGATTCACCTTTTTCATATCTCTAGCCAATTTTACAGCTATATGTGCTCTTGTATCCTAAGGCACTTCCTCATGTCTTTGCTCTTGAAGAATTTTTAGCTCATCAAGATGATCTTTAAGAACATCTTGATGGTATTCCTCATCATTTCCATGAATTTCCTATTTTAGGTCTATAATTTAGTCTCTAATTTCATTCATGGTTGTAAGAATCTCATCCAACTTTGCTACTTACTCAGTGGCAAATTGGTTAGGATCAAATAGAGGGTTTTTTTATTGAAATCCAAAGGACCTTCACTAGATACTCTAGCTCACACAATTCTCCTTTCTAGTAAATAGAAGGATACAAAAATGTTACTAGACTCATTGACTCCAGAGTTTGATCTAAAACTCTGATACCACATATAACATTCCCATTGGGATTTACTAAAATAGCGTAATAATTTGTTTAAATTTAATTCTACATTTATTTTAATAGATTTCACCATGAGAATCTAAAGTGACCTTAGTATAACATGCTAAGTATGTTAACTACAAAATAAATATGTAACATCTACTAGTTATTGATCACTATCAACATATGAAACAAATAAGCAAAACTTAAATGCATTCATTCCATAAATTAATTACATAAATTCTAGTCATGGTTGGTAAAATAATATCAACATTATTGTCAATGTAAAAATGAGTAAATAATTACATTTCATTAGGAATAATATTTCAATTATAATAAATACAATATAGAATATAAGGCTCCATGGAGCATGAGTTCCCTAAACTCCAGCATTTATGGTAATCTCAAGTATAGTCTCAAAATAAGTACTACTACGGGGAGGAAGAGCATCATCTAAGAACTTTTCCACACCAACCACATACCATTGATCCCCCCACATAATCCCCTAATCATAGAATGGCCCTCATTTCATAGATAGATAGATAGTGATGGTGCGGGAATTCAAAGAGAAAAACTAGTACCTTTGTGTTGTAAGATTTATAATACATGTGTGTACCATAAAAAAATACAATTCTAACATGATATCTTACAAACATGTAAATCATCTATATGAAATTATAATATTCAACTAAATATTACTTTAGCCAAAGTTTTTTAATGAGTTATTAATCTCTAGGATCAATCAAATTCATACACACTACTTGATCGGATTACCTTCATCTAATATTGGTGATGCTAAGTAAGCTAGTGAAGTTAGTCTCACTACTTATTTAGTACCATCAATGTAAGATTTGTTTATTATAACATATAACCAATAAAATTAACAAATTACTTCTTACTAATAGGCATAAAACATTTTTAATATAGCAATAATAAAAAAATGCATACATTTAGTCCATCAAATGTATGCAATGAATCTCCACTATATTATTTATCACATAAATATTAAATATAAATAAGTACAATCTATACCAACTGGGTATAATTTATACTTAGATTGCCTATTACTAATTTTCAAATTAAATTCAAATGTAGTACATTCTATGATAACAACAACAATATCATAGTTTAATATTTGTATGTACATATTACTCAATTACAAACAACCAGTCATAATAATTTTAGAGATCAAATACCTCATAAACTAAGTCATATCTCACATGAAACTTAATCTTTCATTTATATAACTTGTACTTTTTGGAGGCTATGCATATAATGATAGTGTCATACCCCTTAAGATTCTATGACTTAATTTTATTAGTCAATATACTATAATTATATGCACACATTCAATGTACAAATATATTTTATATATGTGTATGAGTACCTAGGTCCTTATATAAATATATTTCATATATGCATGCAATTTTACATATTAAATATATACATAATATGTATTGCATACAAGTATTCAATCACATATATAAATACTTTATATAAATATTATTTTTGTATTAAACTAATAGTCATTTATATTCACTAATAAAAAATTCATATGTTTCTAACAAACTATAATAATTCACCTATTCACAAAATACTTTCATGATCCATCATAGGATATCAACATTCTAGAAAACCCCTATTCTTGTTTACTTATTTTATTTAAAAATAATATATAGTTATGATAAAATCCATTCAAGTCTATTACCCTTACTCAATTGAAGGTTTATACTTTTTACAAGTATCAATTAATAATTAAATCGGCATCTTTCTTAGAATCCTTGTGATTTGTATAACAATCTATTGCGCAGAATATTCAAGTAAATTAACTTACCATATCTATGCACAATTTATAAATATTAATACATTTATTATTCTAAATTTGAATATGTCACCTATTTTTCATTTAGATGGATGCACTAAAGGATTTCAAACTACACTACTAATTTATATATAGCTACCAAATTGATGCTACTAACCACTTCTCATATAGGTTATGAATATCTAAAAGGTTTTACACAATTTAGAGTTGATATAAAACTTTACCATTCACTATTTCTATTAAAGGATAATTCAATATTTTCCTTAGACCCAAATGTAACTAATAAATATAGACTTAGCTTTCACACCAAAATTTATAAGTATAAACACACAATTAATACATATATATCTTCACTATTTTGAATGACAAATATACACATAGTTCATATATCTCTCATTATTTTGAATAACAAATTACACACAATCCATACTTATTTATTCTCATGGTTTTGTGTAATAAATACATATACAGTCCACACATATATTTTCATGATTTTTAAAACAAATGAACCCAATTCATATATATATATATATGTGTGTGTGTGTGTGTGTGTGTGTGTGTGTGTGTGTGTGTGTGTGTGTGTGTGTGTGTGTGTGTGTGTGTGTGTGCTAGCCCTAAATTAACTTCATTACAAATAGTACACAAAATTTCTATGAAAATCCATTCAATCATCAATTCAACTCACATTTTGTATTTATCAAAATATACACAAGTCTTGTGTAGTATATCTATATGCTCAAAAAAATTAGACATATAATTGAGTATATATATAATATGGTTTCCAAAACAAAACTTGATATTTGTATATATCAAAACCATCTACCAAGGTTCTAAATTTATTAAGCTAGGGCATTTTTCCATCATAAAAATAAATTCATTTAACCCTATCAGATATACACACATAAAATTTGTTTGCTTTTCCATGAGGATTTAGGGAATAGATGTTTAGTTTTGTGGATGTTTGAGCCACCATAGGCTAAACCTATATTAATATTTAAAATGCAAATCAATTCCAAAAACCCTAAGAGGAAAATATATACATATATTTTTCTTGATTCAAACAATAATTAAATACATCACCAACCTTATAATAGATGCTATTTGAAACTGTATGAACCATAAAAATCCTTTTCTCCTTCGCTCTGCTCCCTCTTCTCCTCTTTATGTCATGTCATGCTCTTCTCTAACTCCCCTCCTATCATTATTTTTCTATTTATCCCTCTCATGGAGGCAATGATTAGCTTAAATCTCATATTTTCCCTAAATTCCATCATGTATAAAAGCCATCTTTTTTGAAAATTGTAACTAATCTGATTTATTTCCATTTTGACACAACCAAGAAATACCTAATTCTCTCAAAATTTCCCAAAAATTCTATAATCATTGTTTTAATATTTTATTTCTTGCATGTCTCCTTTTGACTTACATTCCCGAATATCAACTTCACAAAATTCCACTATTAATATAATTATCAATAATAACTAACATTTAGAACATCACCATTGTCTATGCATTCAAATAATGACTAGGTTTAGTTCATAGGTTAGCTTAAGATAATAATACAATTTTGTTACTAACTTATAAAATATAATCAACATCATGACTTTAGATGACAATACGACTAATGTAAGTCATTGATATTCTTTTAGCTTTAATAGTAAATCAAACAACTACTATGCCAAAACATAATGGTATTATAGCAATGTAGTCATTGTTATTACTAATTTATATAGACTATTTAATGTCTTTAGTTATCTTTTATATATTATGGTGTTAAGTCAAATAATGATATTTCTTGAATATCATAATGATAACACACTAATCTTCTAAAACATTATAAAGACATTCTGGTTAGTCTATAGACAGTAGTAAATGGATACTATTCACACATATTTACTATCTCGTAAAGCGTTAAAAATCATGAATACAATAACATGACATAATCATATATCAACATTATACACTCAATCTACGTATTACAATCACAATGAAATCACACAATATTAACTCCACATAAGCATTAAACTAAACTAAATCACAACTAACACACATAATTAATTATATAAATATAGATAACATCAAAGACGTACTAAATCTAACAAATCAAAAAATTCATATTATGAGTGCCATCTATCATGGTGTGTTCATGGGTTCTATCTATTCTTCTCTCATCCCCCAACACCTCCATGTATGCCATCCTCTCCAATGATGCTCTCCCTCCATCATGCTCTAAGGGATAAATCTCTCCTCCATCCAACTCACAACAAGAAGGTAGTTAGCCCATAAAATCATGATATATATCATAAAATATTGTTATAACATCTAATAAACATGATCATAATGTAAATAATATATAATATAGCTAACTCATAGCAATGTAATCATGTAATCAAAGCAACATACAACTATCCCATAATAGCATATGACTTATAGCTTAGTTAAAAAGTAATTAATTAATTTACAAACCATAATAATCCATAGATAATTAGGTAAATTAGGTTAGTGATAAATTAGGATGTGATATTACTCTTCTTATAAATTACTACCACTCACCACACATATTTGAAAAGGTGAAAGGACAACCCCTTTTTCAATTATCATGGTATTAATGGGCATCACAGCAATGATATTTTTATTCTAAGACAAAATTTTACACAACTCATAAATAAAGGAGTTATTACATTTTAGAAAGAGCCAACAAGGTCTCCTTCTCCCACTTCCTCTAGAGGTCACTCTAAGAGGGTAAAGACATCCCATGCCACTCCAACTAAGGAATGTATGGTATATCAACCCTTGAAGAAAAAAACCACTAGAATAAGCCTTTGTCCTATTGTACCATCTATAACAATCGATCTCTCCCACATTGGTCCTACCAAGGAAGCATTAGATGATCAAGCTCTTGCTAGAGGTGTACTTAAGGTAGCACAAAACCATAGGTTGTAAAATATAATCATACTTTGAAACATATATTTCAAATATAACAAGAATGAGTACCTAAACCAAGTATGAAAGATACATATGAAATAAATACACTTGATATTTCTAGAGACACATTAGATATTATGTTAGAATAGAAAGTAAAAGCATAATTTCCACACAAGCATTTTTATTCCCAATTAAATTCTATTGTGTATAGTGATTGGATTAGTTATGATAAACTAAATTAAATGAATCACTACCATTACATTACCACATGCAAATATCATGTTTCAAATATATTACATGAACACAACATAAAAACATTTCAAATAATAATGATAAAGCCCAATTTATTACAATGAAATATCAATAATGATATCATCATATATATGAAAGTGACCAAATGTTTATATAATGAAATCAATCATATGTAGAGGCATATCCCTAGGAGTATCTTCCATCTCTACCCTATGTCATAAGTGCTACACTAGGGGCTACCAATAATATGAAATAATAATGTTCAACATATACTAGACCACCACTGTGTATATGCATATGTTTATCTAACATCATTGACAATATCCAATGGAATAATAGGATCCATTTCCCCAACTAGGAATGGCACTATATCTACACCCATAGGGTTAGGCCATCATTCAACCTATAGTTGGATCTAATTGTCCAATGCAATGTATAGGGATCAGAGGGGACTCCCTATTGAATACAAAACTATCTCAACACTTGATCATACTAGAATTGTTTAAAAACCCCAAGAACCTAATCAACTAACCACATGCTAACACAAACTTAATATAACTCCTAAGCATCCTCAAGATACCCATTAAAGGTCTTATACTACTGCCAAATAATCTATGTGGGGATCAAATGATAAAGTATCATGCGATACTCCATAGTTGAATATAACCTCCCCTAAGGTAATACCGATCGAGTAAAAAAAACCTATGGATGGGCCCATCCAACTAAAGGTCTAGTGATGGTTTGTACAAATAAAATGTGCTCATATGCCCATACATGTAAAAGTGTGATTGTACCTAATATTCCACCTCATGTCTCTAAGTAGAATTGATATAAGTCCCTATATAAGTGGGCCACCATAGTGCACCCTCAAGAATATTTGGCACCCCACTCCTCAATGTTCTACATAATGTGATATATGTGGTAGGATATAGCCACCCCACTTCTATCCAAGGCCACAAAATATGTTAGCAGACAAAAAAACTTATGTAATTATGGGACACCAAATCTAATAATATACTATAGATAGATCATCCTAGAAGGGTCACCCTCCTATACCTGACAATCTATGAAATATACATGTGATATGTGCATATATCAAATACTACCATCACAAAGCACCTGAACCCTCTCCCCTACAATTGGCAAGCATAAGATATGATAAACATTCTATAATGTAATAGCAATCTCCCTTCTCAGGAGTTAAAATTTAAAATTATCAACAATACACCTCTTAGCTAATGTTATCATAAGATGAGTATCATAATGTATCTACCTCAATTGGCTAACATGACTTGGCCTTGACTCCTTAATAATCACCCAATATTCATTTTCTAACCCCAACTCTAACAAGGTAGATAATTTTGTCACATTCCTAAATTCACACATATGAACATCTTTTTTTTAAAATAAACAAATAAAATTTCACATTAGTCATAAATTAAATCAAAATTAGCAAGCAAAAATGACAAATTTTACAAAGAATAGTTGAATGTTATCATCAATTTTGGACAATAGCATAGGACACTACCATTGAAAAATGGACACTACCATCAAGGGATCGATAGAACCATGCAACAATTCAATGGTAATATCTATCAAGATTTTCAATGCTACAAAAGGGGCCCAAAAATTTAAAAAAACAAAACAAAATTCAAAAACATGAAAACTATTCAAAATTTTCCCTTTACAAGTTCCTTAAGGACCTTTTCTCCCAGCACAATCCAAGGTAGCTCAAATTATATTATATTAACAAATATTTTGTAAGGCATCTTAAAAATCACTCCAAAATAATAAATTTTCAAAAGCTAGAAATGAAAATGAAATGCAACTTTTCAAAATTTGCACATATATCCATTGACTTTTCAACCACCACATGCACTTGCAAACTTTGACCGCTGATATATCACATACCATTTATCCAAATCAAAAACTTCAAGTTTTTTTGGGATACTTACAATGATTAATTCTGAACCAAACTAATTTCATGAACACTTTTAGCAAATTTTAAAATGTCTAATTATTCTCAAGTTTACACCAAGGTTCAGAAAATGTGTGTACAATACAATATTATTTACAAAATATACTAAATTTCCAATTGTCAATTTTACTATGGAATAACACTAATACACAGTAGAATCTCATATACATACACAATATGGTCATTTCATCCTTTTGTGATGAGGTGACTACCATATTCTATTCCCCTCACGTCAACAAGGGGCATGTCAGTGGGGGCATGTCATAAAGACATGACTCCACACATACATTGTTAAAAAATTCATAAAAAATGATACATTTTACAAAATTTAGATATACACATGGATCAAAATCTTATACATTGGAACTAGTTTTCATAGATTTGGGATAGAGTTTTCTAAATTTTTGATAAATATCATACACAGTGATAAAAGTAGAGGTTACATTTTGACAGATACTTCAGCTTGACATATACTAGAGGTACATATGCCATGAAAGTGCACCAAAAATTACAAAATAAATATTCATAGCATACATTATAGGAGACATGAACGAGGTATGTTCCTTATCTCATTTACTAGATTTCATCGATTTATTTCTTTAGACTTACCAGATCACACATACAAACTATTTTACCAAAATGCATCAATTCTTCTAGATTACCAAATTACATACTCAATATATTTACCAATAAACATTGTTTTTACCAAGAAGCACCATTTTTCACCAAGAAACACCATTTTGAGCCTTTATCAATCTACATTAGTTACCTCTCTTGAGTAGCATAGTAAAGATTTAATGCCCTTGATGGCCTAGTACTACACTCTCTATTTAGGTTGAGTTGGTTATACCACTTAACATTAGATATATTGATTGATTTGTGTTCATCCTTAAGTTTTGTGGTTGAGATTCAATGCCCTCAATAGCCTTAGCAACACTCTCCTTATACTAGGTTAGGGGCATGATCACCTCCCAACCATTTTTTTCAAGAAGCATCTTTAGGGTGTAGCACACTTAACCACATGTAGACTCATTCTTTTCCCTAGTTTTGAAATAGATGGGACCTCAAGTTCTCCTCTATTTCACCATCTTCCATAGTGGGAAAAACACTCTAGAAAAATCACTATGCAGCATGCATATAGGTGTATTCTTTTCATGTTCTTTATTTTCTAGATGTTTTGACTATTGCTTATTTTTAGATTATATATGTTAGTTATACTTTAACTTGATTTTGGTTGTAGGATATGATATAAAGAGTCAATTTCTAACTACCATAAATCCAAGGTGCATTTACAAACCCAAGTATGAACTTCCTTTAACTCTAGTAATTTGGTTTCATGCACTTATGAGATTAAAGAAGGGGCATGTAGATACCTATATTTGGTACAAGCTTCTTTTATAATGTATTTTTATTTAGTTTAAGATATACATCCCTTTTGTCAGAAGATTGAATACTTAGTGGTGCAGTCTTGCATGGGCCCCTTGGACTCCATGGCCTTTCATTGCTTTATCTAGTATTTTACTGTTATATGTGCATTGCATTTTACTTTGGCCATCTTATGGTGGGGATCCTTGAGTTTCTTATGTTTGTTATGTGTTTTGAGCTCTCAGACACTACTATTCACCTCAGGACACTTACATTGATGATGTTCCCAAGGGTAAATAGAAGAGTCTTAGTTTATATTTTTGTCTAATTATATACTTTTTAGCTCGTGATAGTTTATGAGAGTCTATATGTTAGTTTTATTATCATATTTTACATACCAATAGGTCATAATTCAAATTCAAAAGGTTCCTTGTATATACAATACTAAGGCATAGTATTCAATTACCAATCAATCTTCTTAATTATCATATACATTTTTAATTCAAAAGCTATTGATTATACTGTATACTGAACTGCATATTATTGAAATCTAAATTATTACAAAAGGTCAAATTGTACTTGCATTGCTTGTACTAGGGGTTTTAATGGGAGAAATAGCATATATTTACATGATCACCATTACACACATACACCTTAAAGGGATAACTACATGCAAGTTTGAGGCCCTCCTCAAAGTATATGGCTATATAGGTAGCACTTAACAAAATCAATGTTGTTAGGGTTAGATCTACTCGTCTGTTAACCTCTTTTTATTGAATCACATGTGGTCAAAGACAAAAAAAATAGGGTATTGATTATTAGTATTAATTTACATGTGATTTGATCATTATCTAGAGGTATAATAGGAATATAGTTTTAAGCTCATCTTTAATAAAATATAGTCAATTATAGTACATATTCATATCTAGACACCTCTATTGAGATCAAGACACCTGCATCAATACAAGTTTCCCAAAGCTGATGTAAGTGTCTAGACAAGAAAAATAATTAAAATCTAGAACAAATAGAACATAGAGTTGGCTTGTGGCACTGAGATAAATCTAAATAATCCCTATAACCCAAAATAGATCAAGAAAAAAGATATACCCTTATAAACCTTAATTGTATAGTTGTCATTGTATTAATTCTTAATATGTTAAATTCAAATAAACTATCATTTATTACCTACACCTAAATACTACCTTATTTCACTTGAGCATTTTATTTTTATAATGGGTTCATGTGAAAAACCCATTTAAAATAAAATAGAACGTAGTCGTGACTTTTGATATTGGACAGTTGGTACCATGCAAATTTGACCTATTTATATTCAAAATTGGCTCTATGGATTTTTATGGGTCTTCTCTTTGAATATTTAAAATGTGTGTACTTATTTTGAATAATTTTCCAAGAGTGCAGGGGATCCAAGGTCTTGTTAGGTCTTTTCCCAAGTGTCTCATAACCTCATGGATTATTTTCTATACAGGTGACTCTTTGTTAATTCCCTAGCATAACTAACCTATGAAATGTAAAAGGAGACACATGTGGTAACTAACATTATTCATTAATATTCAAAGTGTCCTAAGATTAGAACTAAGGATTTGAGCTATGGAGAATGTCATTCTAGGATTTTGAAGGTGTTCCTATAAAAACCAAGTTGATCCTAAATAAATATGTTTGGTAGATAGAGGTGGCTAAGATAATGGATGGGTAAGGTGATAGAGGAAAAGTGTGCCTAAGATTAAAATATATGTACATTATCTAATTATGTTAAATTGATGTTGGAAAAGTGCTAAAGATCAAATTTAGGTGTCTATAAGAATTGATAAAAGGGGGATTTAGAGGTGTCTCTTTGATCTATGATTAACATGTATCCTAATAGAGACTAAAAATGCTAATAAGAAGATCTACAAATAGTTAATAATAGAATCCATAAATATGACTATGATATAATGATGTGACCATAGTAAAAATTATCTAATAGTGACAATCCAATATCAGACTATTCTGATAGTGATAGCCTATCCAAAGGTAGATTTTATTCAATAATGACTTTATAGATTATATCAGTCTAAAAATTTTCAAAGCCCTTCATCTATACCTACTCAATAAAACCTCTCTCAGATCATTGAAGTGGTGCATGGAACTACCATAATTCATTTTCCTTTGCTCACACCCCAATCCTCTCCAAAACCATATAAGGACATAAAAATGTCAGTGTTATTTTAGGGGATTCCCTTAGTCCCTTATTTGATGACAAGTTGGGAATAAACACTCACGTAAGTCAACAATCAAATTTGTGTGAATGATAGTCCCACCATTATCCCTATAAAATGATATTCAAAAATTCAATTTGATATTCTTCTTAACTAGTTCTTATTTTGGCACAAGTATGCAATAATAACTCTTTAGTAGATATAAATACAATAAAAAGTATTATTTAAGAAATTGTTGGATGTGATCCTTGTAAATGCACGAGTATATGATGTTTTTGAAAACTATTAGCTTATAAAATGCCTTAAGGTGCTTGTGTATATATACATCTCAAATTCAAATTAAGACCTTATTAGCACACAAGATGACCTTGTGGAAGGAGTAAATGTAACAATCAAGGCACATTGAAAAATAGTTAAAGAAACACAAGGACCTATAACCATCACAAACACTATCATAATGTTCTAGCAGTGGTCATATCATTACTAGTTTGTTCTAATAATGATTAAGGTGATAAAAACATTGAAAATAAAGACCTAATGACCTCCATGTGTATATGTAATAGATTGTAATAGGAATCAAATAGTGCAAGTAACAATGAAAATCACCACCTACAACTATTTCAATCTATAACATACCTTTGAATGGGCAAGGGCAAGGCAAGCAATGAGAAAAATAAAATAGTAAATGAAATACATAATCATACCTTACTTATGTATCTCAATCCACCTCTAAATGAAAATGATATGCCCAATTAAAAAGTAAAATACTCCTTGGATGAACATTAGATTACCTTGTATATACTCAAGTCATGCACATCATGAATGGATTATGATAACTTGATGATAGAAAAAATGGCATCATAGATTTTATCTTGAAAACTCCTTGGTTTGCATGGATATGGGCTTATGTATATATAGGAGGAGAGAATGAATTTCCAAGGAATATAAAATTCCTTGGAGGACTCTAGATAGGAATTATCTAGAAGGTTAAAAGGTGGTGGAGGATTATAAAGTGTAGAAATATTTATATTTGATTAGGAAGACTAACTAAAGATTAAAAGATGATTAGACAAGTGGTTGATAGGAAAATTGGGGGTAGGTTGGAGTTAGGTAGAAGTGAATTTAATATTTATAGATATTAGATAAGTGGGATTAGACATGATAATATAAGAATAATGGCATGATTCATTGATATGGGATGAGGGTAATGTTAGTATATGTCATGAAGGATGATTAGTAACGGGAATTAGATAAAATTAGATGAAATTAGTAATAGAGGAAGTGTGCAAATTTAGATGCATACATTTTTTCCCTATTTGAAAGGGCATTGTGACTCAAAAAAAGCAATGGTATTTGAAAGAATAAAGATGACCATGGATTTCTTATGCTCATATCTATGATTTACTTGAATATTTCTTTACCACAACTATCTCATCTAAAGCTATTTTTTTTAACCCAATTATTATGTTTGACATCTGATCTGGCCCTTAACAAAAACTTTGTACTAAATTATTGGCTCAATCCTTGGCAAAGAAACAATTTCAAGATTATATCATTTGCTTGTAAGTATTTCTATAAATAACCTTCAAGCCATTATGGATTGCCTTAGGAAATATTTCTAGTTTATTTACATAGTTATAGAGCAAGCAAAGAATAGATACATTGATTCAGGGTACCTCTATTTCTCAAAAAAATCTGACTATTTTCAATCTTTAGCCTTTATATTTATTTCCTTAATGTCTCACTCAAAGCATCAAAAATATATCATATAAATGGAGATTTAGTTCATTATATGTATCAAGCTATAGCACTACTTCACTGACATATTCTCAAAGAAATACAAGTTATTCACATCAAATTTATATATTCCAACATCACCAAATTATAATCTTCCATAATTTCTTGCAAGTCATATTTAACCTCAATACAATCCTAGTGTTGGTTATTCTCCAACTATGCCCAAATATTGTCCATATCCAATAAGCTAATATACACCATAATTTAGCATGAGGTGATCCCTTCGATAACTTGCTCAAGGTGTCTAAAAATATAGATTTTATCACAAAATTGTATTAATAAAATTAAGCATAAACATTAAATCCATTGATTTATTTTGGATGATCTACTTTTGGACCATATTATTTATTATAGTCCCTTGAACGTTGAATCAGTGACTCTTAATCACACCTAAGCATTGAACCCCCAGCTTCATTAAGGACCTTTGGCTATGTTCATTATACATTATATCCCTAAAGGAATCAAATCAATAACATAGCTTGAAATAATGTTTTACTCTTAAATATAGTGCATGATTCAAAGTCATACATATTTTTTAAATCTGAGTGTAAAAATAAGATAAGCATTTTCAGTGATTAGTGAGACATAATTGAGAAAGATATGTTATTCTTTTGCATATGGATTGACCATGAATTTCAGTGATGATTTACACAATACCTTGTCAAGAAAATTATTATATAACCAAGAGAATGCAAGCAAGGAAGCCATGAATCCTTTGTTAACAATAACTTTATCCTCTTAAAATAATAATATTACCAGCAAACAGTGATTTTTTAGTCTTGTTGTTTGACAATTTTGCTTATGGTTGGGCATTATTTTGAGTATTAATTATTTCAAGATTACAAGTTCACTTTTTGGCATTATTTTTAGAATTTTAAAAGGTCATATTGTTGCATACCTATACTCATAGGGCATATGTCACTTGTCTCACTATTGGATACTATTAGAATAGGGGAGGAAACATCAGGCTTGGTTGTGGATATCTTTGGATTCGAACTCGTGACCTTCCTTGTTACCCTACATAAAGGATGTCCCATATTTTATTTGGATTTTTATTATTAAAAAAATCATTCATAATTCATTATATAGTTCAATAATAATGTGATGATGTCCCCATAAAACTCAATATTTTTGTATGTTCTTTAAACATCGACAACAATCATGTGAAGTGTCCAAATCCAATATGCTAGTTTGTCTTCATTTACACTCCAAAAATATATCATATTAGATCCTTTAATCTTGAGTAGTATCTCTGGTCCCAGTGGAAGACAAATTTTTTCTCCACATTAGTGAAGAGTCGATCTCATTTGTGTATAGGACATGATCCCCTATCTCTCTATTAAGTTATTAAGTGATCTTGCATCCTCATTTCCACTATCTTATCTAATGTCCACTCATTCTTCAAGTTCAACAAACACAACATTCCATGATAGTGTCATAGTTTTCTAAATCTTACCACCTATAATACATTAATTAATATTTATAGTGGTGACTCGACCTTATAGAAATATAAAATAAGTGTTAAAAAGAGGCAAAATAATATTAAATTAGCATGGTGCTCAATGATTTTGAAATTAGTTGGTATTTGATTGTCTATAAAAATCAATTAAGACATTGAGTTTATAAACTATCATAGACTTAATACTTTAGAATTATATATTTATATAATAGTTTTAAAATATATATTTATCATAGTTTCCATAGATGTTGATTATAACATATAATAAGATCATTCTTCCTCTTCTATTAAAAAACTAACCAGAATTTTTGTAGATATACATTAACTTTGAAATAATATTTAGAGGTACATCTTATTTTATCAATTTAAAAAAAAAATTGTATAGATATGGGGACATTTTAATATAAAGTTGGTTAGTCAATTTTTGATTACATTTGAATTTAATGCATAGTTTTTTTTAAATGTTTTTCATTTTTAACTTTAACTTGTAGGTACATGACCATTGAATACCAAAACTATCAAACTACTAATGTCATTATTGTTAGTCACCCTTAAGATCAAAACTCAAAAACATAAATGTTATTTTCTCTATGGTTTAATTTCTAAAGAATCCGAGTTAAAACTACTAATTACTTATTTTGTAGGACATTTTTTGAAGACTTGGTATTTTGAATCCATTTGTAAATATTTGTTCATCACATATTAATAAACTTATTTTCTTTCTTATCTAAAATTGTGTTTAATCTAGCATACTTTTTACTTGCATGTTTGTCACCCAAGGCTATGATAGTGTATTATCTCCCTTTGCACCCATAAGGTGATTCTTGAGGATCAAAAACTATCAATAAACCTCATATTTTTATTTTCTAGGGGGAACATGATGTGGAATTCACACCCATGTACTTGTTTTAGTCTTAGGGAGATTATGTTGTGGATTTCATCACCATGCATAATACCATATTCCATGTTTTGGTAGAGTATAAATATTAGGGATAATTATTGTTAAACTAAGTGAAACTCCCCATACATGATTTTATGAGGTGAGGAGGTAACACTTCAACACACTGGTGTCAAACAACACCCTACATGAAATCGGGCCCCATGTATCAAAATATGTTAAGTTTAAGAACACTCATCCACAACAGGCATTATGGGCAGAGAAAATAGCATTCTCAAAGATCATTCACTAAGTATGTATGGTGAGAGAGGGTGTGGTGACACCAATCTAGGCACCTATTATTGTAAGTTGTTTAATGTTATGGGTGTTGAGTTTCACTCCTGTGTCAATCACTAGCATTAGGTTTATGGCTTGCTTGTTATTATTTATGTGTTGTTGAGGATATTATTGTTTGTAAACCATATAACCTACACACAAACCAAAATCACCTAGTCTAAACTTATCTTAGGTCAACCATCACCCTAAAAATTATCCAATCTAGACCATCATCACCTTGTCCTATCACCAATCATCACCACATCCTATATCACTTTCATCAAAACCTTTTCATTTCATCCTAGTCTAACCCTATCACCCATCATATTGCCTAAAGTGTACCTTGATTATCATTTCATCTCATCTTATTCATAACCTTATCATCCATTATCCCCA
This sequence comes from Torreya grandis, assembly GCA_037957365.1. Classification (NCBI taxonomy): domain Eukaryota; kingdom Viridiplantae; phylum Streptophyta; class Pinopsida; order Cupressales; family Taxaceae; genus Torreya; species Torreya grandis. The sequence continues at coordinate 471,388 of JARHVA010003436.1, forward strand.
TATCTAAAAGCTTAACTTAAATCAAAACCTTACCATTTATCTTCATTATATTTAAACTTAAATAGTACAATCCCAACACCCATCATCATGTCCTATTTCAACCCTCTTTTTTCAAAATCATCATCCTTCATCATATCCAACCTTATCTTAATCATGTTCACTTAGTCAAATCCTTGTCATCTCATGCCATTCCAATCCTATCATTCATCATTTTCACCTAAGCTTACCTTAATTATCCAAACCTGCCTTGATCAAAACCTTACCATTTTGAAAATTGAACTAGGAAGAAATTTGGGGAGAGATGAGAGCTGAGGGTTTGGAAGACATGACCCACCATGATAGTAGATATGGAGAGCCTCACTCCTACTGTGATAGAAAGAGCAATAGTTTTAGGGCTGGAGGAGGTGGTGGCAGATTTCAAGTGGGTGATCGACCAAAGTATGATTTCGATAGCATTCCTCTTTCTACATAGGATTTTACAAATCTCACACCCTTTGAGAAGGATTTTATGTTTAAAATCTCAATGTTGAGGCCATGATTAAAGATAAAGTCTGAGAATGTCAATTTAGATTGGATATTAATATCAAGGGACAAATTATCCCCAAGGCTCTCACAACTTTTAAGGGCACTAATTTTCTTAAGATGATAGTTAGGGTTTTGATGGTGAGCGAGATGGTAGCTGATTGAAGATGGAAGGTGCTCAAATTTCAAAAAGTGATTTTTATAAACCTATGATTCTTGAGTATGATGGTAAAGTGTTTGAAAAAATTATTGAATAGAAGAATCCAAAAATTGAACAACCAGGGTACCAATTAATGGTGCACTCTCTTTCAGGAATAACAAAATGTTTTTGGGTGAAAGGGATAGATGTTGTGATAGATTTAAAATAGAGGTCGGAGGCCTCTTTAGCTATTCTAGTTGACTTTTAGTGTTTCATGCATCAGGGCAAAGAAATACAAAAAACTTTACCATTATCTTTTTATACTCTAGGAAAAGACTCAATCATCTCCATGGTTTTTAGATTATAAGGAGGGGTGGATGGGTTAAAACAAATGTCTAACCTCAAACCTATGCCCTTCAAATATGTGGTCATAAATGTTGCTTCCAATCTAAATTCAGTGAAATTTTCTCCTCCTCCTCAAGCCTATATTGTTGATCAACTGAAGGAAGTTCCTTATGTGGAGATTAAAAATGGGGATGTGTATGATTATTTTCATTATTTAGCTAAGGAGGTAGTTATCTATAGATTTAATGGTCTATGGCCTTCTTCAATCACTTTATATCAATGGGTTTATGAGACATGGTTAAATCAATATGAAATTTCTCTATGTTCTTTAGTTTTTTTTGTTTTCCACTTATGTAATCAAAAAAACTATTAGAAATGTCTTACACAAGGCCCTTGGTTTTGGGGCAATCTAGGATTATTTATCACTCCCTAGTTTTTGGATTTTGACCCTCTCAATCTCTCAGTCACTAAGATGTTAGTTTCAATTCATCTCCCTAATCTACCTCATGTTTTTAAAGAAATATCTAATGCTTAGGGTTATTTTTAAATAATGATCATGAGAGAGTTATTTTAGGCTTGTGCACTTATGCTAGAATTTATGTAGAGAATGATTTAAGCAAAGGGGTCCTCGAAAAAGTCATTTTAAAATATGGAAAAGTTTAACATGTTTAAGCTCTATATTATGAGAATATCACTTTTAGATTCCACAACTACAAAGTGTCAGGTCATCTTCATGCATCTTATCCTCAAGGGCATTTATAAGTGGTGAAAAAAATGGAGAAAAATCCAAATCAAACAAATGGAGTGCACCAGATCCATCGCTAGTGCTTGAAGACTATTTTAAAGATTAAAAAACTCAAGAAAAAATAGATTTGATAGATAGAAAGAGAGGATAAAAAATTTATTATGATAAATAAGAAGTGCTCAATGAAGGGGTGACAAAAAATGTTTAGAATTTTCCTTTAAAAAATTTAGTAGGGGGAGTGAAGAGATGACATGAGTCTGAAATCTCAGAGTCAGATAAGGAATTATCTAAAAATAAAAATTTTAAAGCTTAGAATCTAGACAACCAATTAGTTATCGTGAATCTTGAGCAAGGAATGTGGTAGGAGGTAAAAAAGAAAAAAAGTAAAAAAGGAAAGACAACTAATCTCTTAGACTACTTTCCCACAAACTGATGACATTATTTTTGCTACCGGCTTTTGGGTGGTAAATAGGCATGTTGTTTGGTTGTTGGTGTAATTGGTTCTTCTTGGCCATGGCATTTTAACCAAGTTTTTTGTGTAATATTTTTATCAATATAAGGTAAAGTTCCCATCAAAACCAATAATTATCCAAAAAAAAAAACTTACCATTTTTATTAATCATATCTAAACTTGCCTAGTCCAACCCCATCACCCATCATCTTATTTCCCCTTTTTCAAACCTATAACCCCTCATCATAATATATAATTCAAAGCAATATTAATTAAATAAATATGGAAATAAAATTTGGAAAACACAATACAAGAGAGACATAGATTTAACGTGGTTCACTTAATATGGGCTAAATCCACATATAAATAACCAGTTCTTCTCTTATTTAGTCCAACAAATGAAGGAATAAACCTGAAATACATCCATTACAATATCCTCTTCACTCACACACAATGTGTCATCATGATTATGACCTCATATCAAAGGAGGGTTATTATTGGCCAAATTTGGCCTACATACCAAAATTTGCCTAATCCAAAATAAGAAGTTGAGCAAGGTCCTAATTGAATGGTGATCCAATGGTGGAAAGAGTAGATAGATTCTAGGAGAACATAAATTTTCATTTATAAGCTTTTGAAATACTTTAATAAATCTTAAAGTATGAATTTGGTGATCTTAGATAACTAGATTGTCATCGCATGTCATAAAGAAATAGACTAGTTAGCTTGATTGTGAATTTTATAAGTATGCTTAGGAGGCCTATCAAAGCCAAATATTGTATGGACATGATTTTTTCATGTCGATAAGGTCCCTTAAAAATTTTGTATCTTGATGAGTTCTCTATCTCAAGATATAAGCCTCCAAAGTTAAACTTGTAGAATGGGACGTGTGTGCAGACGTAAAATTTGGGCATAGTGAAATAATTATTTAAATTCAAATGTTCCAAGGATGAACACAGAACTAAAAAGTGTCCAAATATTGGAAGCTAAAATAAAATATAATGATGAGTGGTGATCTAATGAGTTAGTGAGTCTTGAAGATCCAATGGTGCACATTTCATCATGCATTCAAAGATCAATAGTGAGCTCGTAGTTAAAAGGTTAGCATAACCATAACATAAGATTAAACATGTGATTAACAAGTGGTGATATCTTAGGTACCTAAACAAAGATCCAATAGTGCATGATGATTGACAAAGATAGTGGGCCCAAGTTGATCAATAGTGTACATTTAATCATACCAAAGTAGATCAACTACAAGTAAGAAGTTAGCAGGTCAGTGAATCTTGAAGGCTAATGAGGAGCTACCAAGTGTCATGACTACAATAACTACTAGGTAAATCAATGGTATGCATTTGAGCCATGCAACAAAAGATTGATGGTACATGTAAATTCAAAGAGTTAATGTTCTTGAGGATGAATGTGAGGCTTCCATATGGCACAAGTACAGGGGTAGATGGAGCTGACAGTAGGATCTTAAGAACAAATAAAGAGATGACAAGTATCACAATTGAGGAGCCCAAATTAAGATCAACAATTGGCATTAAAATTTAAAATCTAGAAGACTTTAATAAAAATTAAATGTGATTGAGGTTGAACTAGAGAAAATATTTCAAAGGGAGGCCATGGAGGCAGACACGTTAGTTTCAATAGGTTCATCACCAAAGCTAGTAGCATGATTATGACCCTTTTTACATACCAAAGATGAACCAGTAGGGAGTAATCCATGCCAGAACAAGATCACAATAGATTGATTCAGTTGTTGTAATTAATTTGACACTAGAATTCAGCTTTCAAATGATTTGAACCAACTATTGTAATCATAAGGAGCATCAATATAGGCTATATGATACAATTGTTATAGACACCTTCCAAAAGTAAACTTAGGCATTATATCTTTTCTAATGGCATCAATGCGAGATGATTAGAAATCTCGGTCATTATTCTCCCTTCTCCATCCTTCTACACATGATCCCCATCTCTATCATCCCATTCTACTATAAATACAGGCTTCTAAGCCTTGAAAAGGATCCCTCTCTTTGGCATGATTAGAATCTACCAAGATTTGTACTGTAACACCTATTTGATGTAATAAAAGACTAAATTCCTCTATTTACAAGCTAAATTGAAGTGTGTTGTATGACTTCATTGATGTGATTAAGTGAATGTATGTTTTCCTTGCCTCTATCTGAGTTTTCTCACCTTCATGTAGTGTTTTAAAAGTCCACACAGGTCATTCTAAGTACATATATAGTATGATGGTCAGTTTGGAAGTGGATAATTGCTCTCCCATTCCAATTCAATATCTAGTCCATGCCTTTCTATGAAATACTTATGTGAGGGATAATCAAAGAGTGAGTGAAGTGATATTCTAAAAACTTTAATACATCCTATAGTGTGTCTTGTTTAAGTATAAGGATTAAAAAAATTGGTGCATCACCTCCTTTATATATGTTTTTATAGATTATTATTAATCTTTCCCCTTTTCCCATCAAGAAGCTAGTTTAGGTTTAGCATAGATGATAGACCCAAAAGGAAGCCAACCTTATTTGGAGGTCTAAACCAATATTAGGTGACCCACAACTTAGGTTCATTCCCATATTGGACTACATTTGAGTAAGAGGACCTAAACAATCCCCTTTTCAGTTAGGGTGCAACCTAGGATGCCAACAGTTCTGTTAGGTTGTGGAGCTAAAAGCTTCACTGTATGCAAACATGGAGGAGTTGCTGAGTGTCATAGTTACCGACATTGATTAGGCTGACCGACGTCAATTAGTGGTGGATAGGAAGGCAACCGACATCGGTCAAGAGTCAGCCAATGTCGATCACCTCTAGGCAGACAGGGATCGATGTCGGTCACCTGTGCGGTTCCAGAACTGTTTGTTGCATGAATAGTTAGTTCATTAAACCAATTGTTTGCATGTAAATACTATTTTGAGTCTTGAGATATGTGTCTAATTATTATAAATTAGAAGTCTAAGTTATTGTTTAGTATGGGATCTATTTATAGACCCATTGGCATGTATTGTAATTAGAGCAATAGAATAAGGCAAGGAAGAGATCCTTCCAATTGTAAGATCATTTGAATTGCAGGTTGTTTCAAGTTCATGGGATATCTACATGTGTAAGTAAGATCATTTGATTTGTAAGTTGTTTCAAGTTCATGGGAGATCTACTTGAAGTACTTTGAGTACTTGTGTACTGGCAGTGTTATTACTGACTGGTTGGAGGTGAACACCAACTCTGTGTTTGAGTTGTGTGTTAGGACCATTTTTGTTAGGAGAGTGAACTCTTGATTGAGAATTACTGGGAGCCCTTAAGGTGTGGGAAGCCTCATAGAGGTGTGAGAAGAAGTGGCATCTTTTTTATTGTATTTTCTTTCTAGATGAGTATTAATACAAGATTGTGTATTGTCTCTCATATTCTGTGTTATTTGTGAGTTCTAGTTACTTGTTCATTCTGGTATAATTTCGTGTTTAGTTGCTTATACAAGGTAATCATATGTACTCTTATTGAGGAGTAGGATCTTGACAAGTTGGTATCAGAGCATTTAAGTTCTAGAATTCTTACAATTGGTATCAGAGCTTTTGGTTGGGTTACTAACAGGTTGTATCAGATTTGGTTAGTGTTTGTTGATTACAGGTCACTCACAGGGGTTTCTATTTGAGTGGGAGTATAGCAATGGTAGAAGAAAGTAAGCTACAAATGGAGAAGTTTAATGGCAAGAACTATCAATTATGGAGGATGCAGATAGAAGATTATCTGTATCAGAAAGATTTATACTTACCATTGGGTGGGGTTGCATGCAAGCCCATGGATATGAAGGATGAAGAATGGGAGGTTCTTGATCAGAAGGCTCTGGGATCTATAAGGTTGAGCCTTGCATCGTCTGTGATTTCCAACTTATCACAGGCTAAGACAACGATAGAGTTGATAGAATCTTTGGCAAATTTATATGAAAAACCCTCAGCTTTGAATAAGGTATTTCTTATGAAGCAATTATTTAATTTGCAAATGTTGGAAGGTGGATCTGTACATAGTCATCTTAGGATTTCCATGGTTTGGTAAACCAGTTAAATTTAGTCAATATTATTTTTGATGATGAAATTAAGGCTCTCTTAATTTTATGCTCATTACCTAAAAGTTGGGAGAGTTTGGTAATGGCAGTTAGTAATACTGCATCTGCTTCAAAGATCTTAAAAGTTGATGATGTTGTGAGTGTAATATTGAATGAATAAATTTGCAAAAAAAGCACAGGTGAATCATCAGGGAATGCTTTGAGTGTTGAAAGTAGGGGAAGACAAAGAGAGAAGATCGAGCATGCGAGATCAAGGTCAAAGATAGGTAGGAGATCCAAGTCCAGGTATGGTAGAATAACTTGCTGGAAATGTGGAAAGCAAGGGCATGTAAAGAGAGATTGTTGGTTGGTTGAAGATTAGCATGAAGGACATGAAGTAACAGATGTTGTAGATATTGTTGCACAAGATGCTCTGGTATGTTCCTTGGATAAAGTAGAATCTTGGATTTTAGATTATGGTGCCTCTTTCCATGCATCCCCAAATAGGGAATATTTTCATGAATATGTCCAGGGAGACTTTGGAGAAATTTATTTAGGGGATGGTAAGCCTTGTCAAATGGTTGGCAAAGGGAAAGTGAAGCTGAAATTGCAGATGGGCAACACATGGGTGTTGAAGGAGGTCATGCATGTCCCAGTCCTGAAGCAGAATTTGATTTTTGTTGGAAATTTGGGTGATGAGGGTTGCATAGTAACTCTCACAGTGGACTCTTTGAAAGTTTCCAAGGGTGCACTTGTTATAGCAAGAGGTAAAAAAGTAGGTACGTTTTATCTATCTACTTGTATTACTGATTCTCCTTTTGGTTTATCTACTTTAGCTATAGATTTGAAGATGTGGCTTAATAGGCTTGGTCACATGAATATGAAGGGGATGCATGTTCTTGAGTCAAAGGGTATGCTTTTAGATTTGAAAAGCATGGATCGAGATTTCTGTAAGCAAAGGAAGAAAGTGATGTTTCTTGAGAAATTTGATGTTTGTGACAAGAATAGGAAAGTCTTGATTTTCAAGGAGAAGATGACAGATAGAGATCAGTGCAAGGGGCTAAAAAATTTTGAGCAGAGAAAGGTTGATATGGACAAGGGTTTGATCCAAAAAGAGCTCACGGGTAGAAGTCATCGCTCATAACTAAAACACCGAGACCGATGTCGATTAAAAAACTGACGTTGACATCTAGACAGGGACTGACATCAGCTATGTGTAGCTCAATGTTGGTGACTCTGGACAAATAAACATTGGCATTAGTCAAGGGGAATTGATGTCAGTGATGAGGCAGTCGCATAGAACTAACGTCGGTCTAGTGCAGACTGAGATGTGACTGACATCGGTCACTGAGACAGATTTTGGGTAGACAACAAGCTGTCAAGGAGTCTCAAATGCCCATATGGAGGATTGAAAGGGTAATTAAGCCTCAAATTCATCATTTCCCTTCTTTACACTACTTATTTCTCACTGATGGTCAAGAACTAGGAAGTTATTAAATAAGCAGAGTAGGTAGAATCCAAAAAATAGTGGGAGCTTGGCATGGATGAGGAATGTGATTCCTTGGAGAAGAACCAAATGGGAGTTTTTGGTGGAGTTGCCAGCTGGAAGAAAGCACTGAGAGATGAATGGATTTTTAGGATAAAGAAGAGCGGGAATGGACACGTGAGATGAAAGGCCAGGGTATATGGTCTTGAGTAAGCTGCAAGACAATGGAGGTTTAACCATTGTGTTTTCTTTATAAAGTTGGATAATATTAGCTACATTATCTTGTTACTGTATGTTGTGCTTGTTGCAGGGTCACATATGCAGGGAGTTACTGAACTAAAGGTAAAGTTAGTTCAAAGGTATGTCATGAGGAATCTGGGAGTAGTAAGATTCTTTGCCATGAGTGTGTTCTAGAGACATGGAAGGTCACAGGTTGATTTTGTCTCTAAATGATTGTGTGAAACTGGTTAGCACGCCAATGGTTGGATAGTTCTATGAACAGTGTCCTGATTCACATGATGAGGTTGAGTACATGTGTACTAAACCTAAGATTGCCTAAGCATTGGGTGTTGTCAACAAGTTTGGATCCAATCTAGAAAAGAAGCATTGGAGGGTAGTTCAGTGGGTTCTCAGGTATCTGAGAGGGACCAGCAGCAGGTATACATGTTATGCAGGGTCAAGCACTTCTCTACATGGGTATGTAGAATTAGATGTGGCAAGGGATTTGGATGACATGATTTACACTACAGGGTTTGTTGTGGTGGTTGGTCTTCAAGAGTGATCTTGAAGAGGGATACAAAGCCAAAAAACAAACTAGATGATGTATAGGTATAGGTACAAGTGTAGCTATTTATCTCCAAGTGGGAGATTGTTAGGTTATGGAGCTAAAAGCTTCATTGTATGCAAACATGGAGGAGTTGTTGAGTGTCACAGTCACCAACATTGATTAGGCTAACTGACATCGGTCAGTGGTGGATAGGAAGGCAATCGACATCGATCAGGAGTCGGCCGATGTCAGTCACCTCCAGGCAGACAGGGACTGACGTTGGTTGCCTGTGCAGTTCCAGAACTATTCATTGCACAAACAGTTAGTTTGTTAAATCAATTATTTGCATGTAAAGACTATTTTGAGTCTTGAGTTACGTGTCTAATTATTGTAAATTAGAAGTCTAATTTATTATTTAGTATGGGATCTATTTATAGACCCATTGGCATGTATTGTAGTTAGAGCAATAGAGGAAGGCAAGGAAGAGATCCTTCCAATTGTAAGATCATTTGAATTGCAGGTTGTTGCAAGTTCATGGGAGATCTACATGTGTAAGTAAGATCATTTGAGTTGTAGGTTGTTGCAAGTTCATGGGAGATCTACTTGAAGTACTTTGAGTACTTGTGTACTGGCAGTGTTATTACTAACTGGTTGGAGGTGAACACCAACTCTGTGTTTGAGTTGTGTGTTGGGACCATTTTTGGTAGGAGAGTGAACTCTTGATTGAGAATTATTGGGAGCCCTTGAGGTGTGGGAAGCTTCACAGAGGTGTGAGAAGAAGTGGCATCTTCTTTATTGTATTTTCTTTCTGGATGAGTATTAATACAAGATTGTGTATTGTCTCTCATATTCTATGTTATTTGTGAATTCTAGTTACTTGTTCATTCTGGTATAATTCCATGTTTAGTTGCTTATACAAGGTAATCATATGTACTCTTATTAAGGAGTAAGATCCTAACAAGTTGGTATCAGAGCATTTATGTTCTAGATTCCTCACAAGTTCTAGCACGCTCGATGGGACCAAGTCTCTTAAAAGAACTAAAATTTGGACCTAAGGATAAGTAGCTATAGTAGTAAAAGAGACCCATCATCATTAGGAGATAAAGATTTTTAAATTTGTAGAGTTTATAATGTTGTGCAGACAACATTCTCATGCCAAAGGTTACTACAAGCTCAGCTAGTAAAGGTATTCCCCTTGAATTCATAGATCTACCTTTTGTTTAATATAAAATAGCAAGATTCAATAAGATAAGGTCTTATCCCCAAAATCAATATTCATCTCTTGGTCATCCTATTTTTTTAGGTAGTATAATTCCCACTACCCAAATGGCCATCAAGAATCAAGTATTTATCCCATTCAATAGAGGTAGTCCAGTGAATTTGGCCCATTTTGATGACATTCATATGTCTACCCTTAAGAGTATCCCATTATTCTTAGGAGAAGGTCAAACAACTACTATTGAGCACATCTAAGATGTTGCCGACCATTGTTCTATTCATAATGTTATTCAAGATAATGTGGCTATCAAACTACTTGTTGCTTCCTTCAAAGGAAAAGCATTGCAATGGTATAGAAATCTTCCATTAAATTCTATTACTACCTAGGATGAATTAGGTGCATCCTTATTCAAACAATTTGAGGATAAATCTGATCACCTATCTTTAGTTGAGTAGTTGACTAGCATTTAAAGAGATCCCTATGAGTTCATGTATGATTTTAACCTCAGATGCTAAAACACATGGACTAGGATTCCTACAGTGATTAGATTATTCCCAAAATATGCTTTCTTGTATCATTTAAAAGCCCTTAATTATGATATCAGTGTGTTGATATAATCAATGGGTGGTAATACATTGCTAGATACTTATGAGGTTGCAATAAGAGTAGAAAATAGTTTGATACAAATTGGTAAACTTGCTCCAAAGCCTCCAATGCTTAAATTCACAGAGTTACAATCTATTCCACCACCTCAAGTTCCTGGTTTTACATCATTAGCCCTTATTCTACCACCTCACGCTCAAGTTTCAACCCCTTCTAGTCAATATAATGAGCTTGGTGAGTTGAAATCTTTGATTCAATCTTTCAAAAATGAAATAGTACAAATCAAAAGGTAATAGTATTAGACTAATAGGACCTATCAAAAACAAAATTAGACTACTTATCAGCCTTTTAGAGATCAAAAGCCTCCTTATCAAGGATTTAGAGAAAATAGACCACTTTACCAATCACAAGGAGCCATAGTTATAGCTAAACATTATGCATCTCTTGATCCTAATGTACCTTCCACATCAAAATCTATTGTTCCCATGCCACCTCAAAATAATTTTATGCGTGACTCAATTTGGCAGCCCCCCAATCTCAATAATGTTCAAAACCAAGTCTTGGTATCATGTAGCATTACTATGCCACAAATGACACAAGAAGAGTTTTCTCTTTAAGGAGGTTAGTATCAAAAGACAAATTTGGTACCCCAAGGAAAGGCTCAACAAGTTTAAGGGCAACCTAATGCCATTAATGTAAATTGGTAAATGGATGATTATGTTGATTTTAATCATGGTAGTGAGACTAGCAGTTCAAATGGTCAAGTTACAGCTATAACTAGAGCTAAAAGAAGAGACATTAAGGAGGCTCACTATGTGACTAATGCTTCAAGTACTCCTAATTTTGTTTCCAAGAGTATAAAAGATTAAATTGTTTCCCCTACAACACAAAAAAATTAGAATACAAATGCTAGGAAGGTCCCTCAAATACCTTTGGTCCGTGAACAACCAGTGGTTTAAAAGGTGCAACCAAAGGTTAGTGGAACTTCATCTAGTATAGTGGATCAAATAAAGAAATCCAACATCAGCATTAGCATGTGGGATTCCCTTTCTATTCCAGGACAAAAGGATATGCTCATCCAAGAGCTTTTAACTTTCAAGGTGTCTTCAGAACTAGTTGAGAAATAAGGAGTTGTCCTAACTAATTTAGACTAGCCAATGAAGCATCAAGCATAACAGGTACACAAAATGGAAAAGGGGGATAAATTTGAGGAAAATTCAATTAAAACTCCTCCCTTCCACCTCTCTCTAATAGTTTGTGATTGTTTTAGATTATGGTAAAAATAGGTTTTGAAGGGACCCCAAAACCCTACACAAGGAGAAAGATTAACCTTAAAGCACAACCAGGTTAAAAAAGAACCTGATTATAGAAAACTACCTAAACCAAGTTTTACAGGGACCTATTACCAACAAATAAGACCATGAAAAAACAACTATCAAAACATTGATATGAAAGTTAACCAACTAGAACAGCAAGCTGAACAATCTTCCAGACCAGTAACTAGCAAACCAAAAAAGTGACTAGTTAACATCCCCCTAAAAACCAGTCAGAAAAAAGGAACTTTGGATGAATCTTTTAAGTTAAGATTTTTCTTTTTGCATGACCGAAGATTCATTTCTAGAGGAGGGACCAAAGGCTTAGACTTCTTTCTTCTAATTGCTATCCAACCATCCTCTACCTTAGCTGCCTCAGCAACCCATGCCTCAGAAGACAATGATCTTTAGACTCCAGTGGGCATAAAGTCCTTGTGAAAGTCAAACACAGTCTGGATCTTAGAAAGATCCTCCAAAATAGGGGAAGAGACCACCACCTCCTCCTCTAGCTCAGCTGTATCACTAACCACAGCCTCCACAAGGGCTTCATTAGAATGATTCTCCAATGATTCCTCTTCATCTTCTGATTCAGATTGTGACCTTTCCTCATTCTCAGTCTCAGATTCTGTTGTTGCTTCCAAAGGTTGTTTGTCCATGCTATGTTCAGAGAAATCCTTAGGCCACCAAGAAGGTGAACGTCTGGGATTGGTTTTCCCAACAACACAACGAGCAGCAATATGTCCCGTCTGGTGACACTTCCTGCACTGAAAAGGGATCCCCTCATAATCCAAGATTTGTATTTAAGTACCCCTTGGGGAATCAATGCATATCACCTGAGGAAGGCCCTTTGAAACATCTAGATCAACTAGAAATCATGCACAAGTCAAATGGTGACACTTCGTACTGTCTTCTTCATATAAAAACTCCCCTATAGCGTTTCCAATGGTTTTAAAAACTGCCTCTTGCCACAAGTGTATCAAAAGATAAGGGAGCCGCACCCATATAGGGATCTTGTTAAAGGATTCTGAGAGAGGATTAAAATCCTTATGCCAAGGTTTGGCCATAAGAGTAAATCTTCCCTGCCAAGAAAAATTATTGTGACACGATATAAACTTTCTATTTTTAGGGCTTTGAAATATTACTATAAAAAAAACCCCTGGCGCAAGGCTGGATTTGACCGTCTTTAATATGCAACCAGTTCTTGGCAATCCAATTCTATAGATCTACAAAAGAGGGCCAAAAACCATGGAAATGAAAAATGGCAGCACAAGAGGAAAACTATTTTTCCTCTTGGAAGATATTTTTTGCTAATTCAAGGTCTAGAGTTACCCTAATAGGGTTTAAAGTACTTACAGGTGATACACGGGTAGGTCCAGATGTTGTATGAGGCAGAGCATCATGTATATCTACTACGAAGGCCTCCACATCTGCATAGGTTCTACCCCCAGGTCCATACCCTAAACCAGGAACATAGGCCAGATGCAAGGCTGTAGTATCTTCAATCCCCACAGAAGAAATCCCTTTAAGGGTATTCTAGTTCCTCGCTTTACTAGTAGAAAAAACCTCATCCGTAACGGTAGCCATAGCCACATCAAGCTGCTCGGTTCACAATAGCCGATTTCAAATTTTTAGGGTTCGCACGTGCAGGAGCCATAACATGTCTGAATAATTTTTTTTTTTTAATAGTTTGTGATTGTTAGTTCATAACTGTATGGTGGATAGTGGAGCCAATAACACTATCATGCCCAAGCAAATTGCAAACAAGCTTAGTCTTGTCTATGAACCAAATGTTAAAGGGCTATTTCAATTAGATGGTTTACCAAAAAATATATTATGCATCATTAAAGATCTAAATTTTATATTGCATGTTTGTCCCAATGTTACCATTTAATAGGATGTAGTTGTGGTGGACTTGCTCCCTATTTTGCCATGTGTCTCTCAAGGGACTTTACCTCAAATATTGGAGGATAATTATCAGATAATTGGACATATTTGATGTTCAAGACCATGTATGGTACCAAGGTAATCATACATTCTGAACCTATTTCATGGTTCCATATAGAACGATAAATGCCAAGTGTTGTGAACACTAATTGCCTCATCTCAAATGAGGTGATAGAAGATAATGTAGAGGAAATGGAATCACCTTTAGATGAGATTATATATTTTTTCCTTGATGAGTGGGCCTCTATCTCACATGAATATGATCCTTATAAGATAATTAAAGAAGAAGGACTTGGTGTTTATTGCTTGCATGAGAGAGATGCACCAATTCCAGCCTTGATGAAACATGATGAGTCTAGTGATGATCTTTGGAAATTATACTTTGATGGATCAAGGAATAAGCATGGTACCAAGGCTGGAATGATGTTGATTTCTCTATAAAATCAAAGGTATTTCTCATCTATTAAGTTTCAATTTGGGTGTTCAAACAATGCTACTGAATACGAGGTAATAGTTCATGGTTTGCAATGCGCTAGGAAGATGCAAGTCAATGCCCTACAAGACTTTTGTGATAGTGAACTTATGGTTCACAAAGTGAGAGATCTTAATGTATACAAAAAACCATTTCTTAAATCTTATAAGCATAGGGTATGGGACTTACTTGAAAAGTTTTAGTCCTTCAACATTTAGGCAATACCAAGAGATGATAACAAACATGCAGATAGATTGGATGTCATTGGGGCATAATTTAATATCCTAGCTGACATAAGAAGTGAAAGGGTCCAATCACACATTAAGTTGATTGTAAATCCTTTTGTTCTAGATAACAATGATAATTGGAAAGTGTTTGAAGATGACAATAAGATTGCCATATTTTTGCAATAGGAAGTTAAATTTTCCTCAAAATATCAGTCAAAATACTTGCAGTAGTATGGTAGTTAGATTATGAAACTGAAAACAAATAAGTTACCCAAGGGATTGATCACACTTGAAAACATATTCAGTGGTGATGATGAGCTTTGGAAATAAAAGTCATCTTTGTCAACAAAGGAATAATACTATGCCAATTTGGAAGTTGCACCTAGTAAGAACCTAAAGTTGGGAAAGATATACACTTATTTAGAAAAGGAAGCTTTCATTGAGTTACGTACAAGTTTTGTTGATGTATTTGCATGGAAATATAGTGATCTCAAGGGATTTGACCCAAGTCTATCTCAACACACTATTGAGCTAGAAGATGAAACTAATCTAGTAAGGTAAAGATAAATGCCTATTAATCCTAAGCTTGAGCCTTTGATGAGAGCTGAGCTTCATAAGCTCATTGAGTCAACTATTATATTTCCAATCAAGCATTCAAATTGGGTGGAAAACCTTGTTCCATTATGGAAAAAAATGGTGATATTAGACTATGTGTTAACTTTTGTGACCTAAATAAGGCTTCCCTTAAAGACCACTAGCCATTGCCATATATGGAATAGATTTTATAGTTGGTTGTAATTCAAAAAGGTTCTCCTTATTGGATGGATATAGTGGCTAAAACCTATTGGTTATATATTTTGTCGATCAACGTACTGATAAACAAAATAGGTCTGATCGGCCAAAGTAAGAAGATTAGTCATCCAAATGTGTAGGTTTACCACATCAAAAGGAGACTGGTCTCTCTTCTCATCAAGGGGAGGTTCCCTATAGGTATGTTATATATATATATATAAATATATATATATAGAAAATAATACTCAAGGGTAGGACAAACCATCCATCTCTCTTTCTTTAGAGATGATGTGTGTGGATCAAAGGAAAAACTCAAAGGAAATGACAGAAAGCACTCATCTTCTTTTAGAAGTACTACTTAGCAAACCACAAGAATACTCCTGGTAGTAACATCAAAATGTAGCAAAAGATGTAATAAACAGCAAATTGGGATGCAGCACAAAGTCTCCACCTGAATTGCTCAAGAGTAAGATATGAAGGACAATGAGGGCACAAAGTCATCCCAAGGTCCTTTACACATAAATGAAAAGAAAACATGCTAAAGTCAATTATGGGGGCATAAAGTCTCTCCACAGTTGACTCTTTAGGACACCTTCTTAACTATTGTCACTAATTCTACTTGTTGAATTAAAGGAACAGAAGATATATTAAGGAAAAAGACATTAGAATAGTTTCCTCAATAACAAAGATATCACAACATAAAGTCTGAAAAATCACTTGCTTTCTTATTCCAATAACAAAATATGATCAACAAACTGAGCTCAAAGTCTCAAAAATGCCTTTCATTTTGGTAGAGTTTCATTTTGATTGTCAAAAAGAGATTCATATACAATAGAAGAGAGTCCCTTATATAGCCTCTTCAAGAAGGACTCAAGAACAGTAACACATCATGTTGCATTGATATCTATTAAGAAGATAGGTTGGAACTTAGGGGCATTTACCCATTTGATTTTATCAATGTAGAGAAATAAGTACCGCTATTGAAAGTTTGCAACTTTCAATGTCCACCTGGCGATCTGATCCTACCTTCATCATTCTTTCTTCGCTTTTTGCTGGTCTTGGCCTTAAAGCCTATGAATGCATTTGGGTCTATAGATTCAAAGGATCAACAGATATTTTATGAGCTTTGAAATTGATGTTCGCACACCCATCACTATGTTTTTAATGGCTAGCTCACTGCCTTGAATTTGACGTCTTCGAGCGCGTCACTCCTTGGTCCTTCTTTGGCTTTTTTATTTGGCACTTTCTCAGAAATAATCTGCCCTTTTGGGCCTTAAGAAATGATCCACTTTGGGTCGAGAAGAGCCCCTCATAAGGGTATCTTCTCTTTGGGTGGTCTTTGAATAGCCTTAGGGCTTCTTATTTTACATCTTCTCGAAGGGAAGGTGACTCTTCAATTTGGTAACCAAGAGTCCCCCGCAAGGGCACCTGCCCTTCAAGGTCCTTCGGCAACCTTCACCTTAGAAGTCTCTCATGGCCTTTTCATTAGCGAATTGTCTCTCGGGCTGTCTCTGGGGGCATTTTCCCATAGACAAATTGTTTGCAGATAATTTCCCATGGACAAAAAGTCCACGGATAATTTCTCTGTGGGTATTATTCTAGCAGACAAATTGTCTGCAAAAAAATTTTGCGGACAAAAAGTCTGTAGAATTTCCATTTTTTTCCATTTGCCTTTGAGAATTTCCTTCGGGTTTTCTTCCCACAGTCGATTCTTGAATTCTTTCAGACTTTTGTCTGAAGGAATTCCTTCAGACAAAAGTCTGAAAGAACTATGCCTTAGACTTTTTCAAATGCCTTAAACAAAAATCTGAAAGAATTTACCTTTGCGGCCTTCTTTGAAAATGACCCTTCTAAAGGGTATTTTTGTCGACCAAGTTCCCTCCACAAGGGCACTTGTCCTTTGGGAAGCTCTCTTGAACTTTTACCTTTGAACCGCTCCTTTGAACCGTCACAGTGAACCGCTTGGCTGAACTAAGCCGTTGAACCATTTGATTGAATCAAATGTTGAACCAAAGCATTGAACCACTTGGTCGAACCACTTCATGAACCAAGGCTTTGAACCAAAATGGTTTAAGCTGATGCTTCATTTGATTGAACCGAAGCGATGAACCAACCGTTGAACCAAAAGATGTTGAACCAACCATTGAACCTAGCTTTGGTTCAATGGTTCAAATGAAGCCTTGAATCGAGTGACAAACCATTTGATTGAACCAAAGGATGAACCAAAGTGTTGAAACAAAGTGGATGAACTACCCAAGTGAAACAAAGCATTGAACCACTTTGTTGAACCAAGCCATTGAACTGTTCCTTTGATTGAACCCACCATTGAACTGAAAGTGTTGAACCTTTTAAACTTTAAACTCATTGAACCTTTGAACCAAAGTGGTTCAATGGTTCAATGGTTCAAGCCTTCTTTGCTTAAATGCTTGCCAATGGAAATTTTCAATTAAACCAAGGCACTGAACCAACCCTAAAAATGACCAAGTGTTAGAAACTAATTCTTTTGGTTGAACCTACCTACAGAAGCCTTTGAACTTATAGAAATGAACCTGCCTGCAGAGTCCATAGAGACCAAGTCTGTAGAAATCAACCTATGAAGTCCTTTGAACTTGGCCTATAGAGTCTATAGATTTAAGCCTGCAGAGTCCGTAGATTTTTGAGAATCTTGAAAAATGAGGAATTTGAATGCCTAGGACAAATTTTGAAAAGGGAAGAGACAATTTTGGTCTATAGGACCAAAATAGTTCAAATGTTGTCCCAAAAATGAGTGATATTTTTGGGGGACAACGAAACAAAATTTTGGTCAAGGAAGAAGACCAATTCAAGACAACCTTCACCATAAAGTGGGGGACATTTTCATATAGAAATATGCCCTTTGGTTTATCCAATGCTAGAGCAAATTTTCATAAAATCATGGATATGGCATTTTAGGGCCCTCTTAACAAGTTTGTACTAGTCTATTTGGATTATATAACAATGTTTTCAAAGAATGTGAGTGAGAACATAGTTCACCTTGAGAAAGTGTTTAAAAGGTGTAGGCAATTTGGGGTATCC
Source organism: Torreya grandis (assembly GCA_037957365.1). Classification (NCBI taxonomy): domain Eukaryota; kingdom Viridiplantae; phylum Streptophyta; class Pinopsida; order Cupressales; family Taxaceae; genus Torreya; species Torreya grandis. The sequence goes on from JARHVA010003436.1 coordinate 489,523, forward strand.
TTAAATCCCAAAAAGTCTGTCTTCTTTTCTATTCATTAATGTAATCTCCTTGTACATTTGATGTATCACCTCTTTTTTATATGCTTTTATGGGTTATTTTTAATCTCTCCCCTTTTCCCATCAAGAAGCTAGTTTAGGTTTAGCATAGGTGATATACCCAAAAATAATCAATCCTTCTTTGGTGGTCTGACCCAAGACTAGGTGACCCACAGCCTAGGCTCATTCCCATGTTGGACTAGGTTTGAGCAAGAGGACCTAAATAATCCCCTTCTCAGCTATGGTGCAACCTAGGATGTCAATAGTTACATATTAGGGTAAAAATACACCAACATAATTTTTATCGTTAGATATATGACCTAATAGTGAATGGTCTATCTTTACTATGAAACTACAATATTTTAAAATGCATTTTTCACAAAAATTTACTTTGAGGGTGCTACCCTCGAACCCCCACCAAGGGGGCTCCAAAATAGGTTGTTGCCTACCTAGACCCATATGGAAACCATAATGCGGGGAATTTGCCCCCCCCCCCACACCCCCTATTGGGAATTGGGAATTATAATAAGATCAAGTTCCACCATCCAATAATCATATCTCATCCTAGTCCAATCCTTTCACCCATCATCTTATCTTAATGATCACCCCATATTGTCTTGGTCACCTTATCTAGCTTACCTAAATATTATGTCATTCTCCTCTATTCCAAAACCCATCCAAGACTTGGTCATTCCTTTCAACCTATCTTGTCACTCTTTTCCATCACACTCTTGACCTAGTTTAAAACCCCTCCACATTGTAATCACCCATGTTTATTAGTCAAACATATTTATCTACCATGACTACCTTGAGAAATCTTATTTTTGCCATCCCTTTGAACTAATCCTTAAAAAAAATTTCCTATTTATGGATATGTCCTTTCTTAGTTGACATTTGGTCTAGACCTTATCACTCTATTGGTACCCATCATCATTTTAATAACACCCATCATTCTGCTAGTTTTTGCACTCATCATCATCTTGCTAGAAACCTATCACCTTGTTGGTTTAAACATAATGCCTATAAATTTATAACCCATCATTATGTTGATTTAAAACTAACACCCCTCTTTATATTTTCACTCTTCTAGTCTGAACTTATCACCCATCATCATTTCATCATTCTACTCAATTAAACTAGGCACTTGTCGATAAATTGATAGCACCCAACACTTGTCATCAACCAAATTGACATCATCTTGTCTAAATATTTTCACTTGAAATTTAACCCCTTGATTAGATGACAAGTATATCCTCATTCAAGTGTCATAATGGAAACACCTTAGGGTTATGGGTAACCCAAATTTGAGGTGGGTCTCTAGATTAGGGCTAGTTCCCTTGATGTACCACATCCACACACTACAACAACACTTTAATTTACGAGGAAAAGGGTTAAAAAGTCTAAAAATAAACCTATCTAAGGGGGTGATGCATGAAATATATGGTCTACTCACACCACTTTAAATGCACTTGGAACCAAAAGGGAAACTACACATACACTTCATCCATCAAACTAAAATGTCTTTTTCTACATCAATGTATCAAGCATGGGGTCTTGAAGAGAGTATAGGTTAGGAGGACTTAGAAACTAGGTCTCCTATAACCTATAATGAATAGACTACTCACTATACCTACAATCCACATTAGACACTCTTGCTGACCTATAGAAGAGTGCTTTAAAACTACATAAGGACTAGGAAGCATAGCATGTCAAAGTAAGCAAAATACACTTGTACAAGACCAACAACCATAACATGCACTTAATGAAATCATGAATGAGGTAAAAAGTATCTTTTTTATTAGTTCAATGAAAAATTGAGAAGGTATTTTCCATACTTAGGTGGATAGATTCATACAACAACCAAAAAGGCTAGTATATATAGAAAATGTGAGAGAAGAGAGAAAAGGTGAAGCTCAAGAGTCACTAAGACACTTCTAAAGCAAGTATAATGAGTTAAAATAGCATGGAATCAATAATGAGATATTTATTATAAGTAAAACAAGGAAAAATGTCCCTAAAACTCATCTAACACCTCTATATGTAGTGTATATGCTCTTTTGTTTGCTTGTGAAACTTCTCTCCTAATTTTCCTTCATTAGACTATCTCACCACTAAATAGGGTTAGGTCTAATGATTTATCTAAATGGTAGGGGTTATTTGAAATCCTTCACATTTATTGGAGTGGTCTCAAATAATTCATATTCTTCTATCCATGAGTAATCACTCCTAACAGTTACAAATAACTCCCTCTCATGCAACTCTCACACTTGGCACAAACAATGCTTCCAATTCTTAAATATAATCCATGCACAAGGAGGGATAACACATTTCAAGAGTGTCCATGTCATCAAGTTTATTTTTCAATCCTTAAAAGGATTCCTAATTGGAACTTTCATCTTTTTCACTAAGTGTTCATTGTCTACTCATTAGACTAGCTGAGATGAAAAAGATAACAAACACACTTAGGAGTTTATATACCTCAATATATAGACATGGGTACCTATAAAAATTAATAATATTTCTCCTAAAGGTGATTGCATCTTTTGAAACCTCTCCATACCTACAAAACACACAAATCTATCAAATAAATCCCTATTGTACACCATCTGTACAAGTGTAGTATAGCTCAACTTCATGGGGAAGATCCTTGAAGAGTTATTTGTCACCTCCAATTATCTTCATAGCCAACTTGTGTCATTTGGATGCTCTATTTGCAATATCTTCCCAATCGGGTCCCTAGAGAGGGTTTTATGAGGGTTTAGATTCATTTCAAGTCTTATCCTTTGTTCATAAAGGCTACACATTGGAATTATAAACCAATGCCACTAAAGCCTTCTTAAGAACCTTTTCTAACATCCCCAAATACCTTGAGTCTCCATGTAAAGTATCATGGGAGATACAAGCATCTTAAGTTGGCCACTCAAGTCATTTCTAAGCATTCTATAGGGTCTAAAAACCTTCAATCCAAAAAATCGATCCTTGATGGACTCCTCTACAAAAAAAGTCTCAAACACCTTTATACACATCCCAAAGACATGTTTCAATCATCAAAATAGCTCATCAAGAGCTAGAAATGAAACTCACCCCCCTTTTTATACTAGGTCTATACCTTGCTTCACAAGTCTTCCTATAACCATAGGCTCAAATGACATTATTTATGTTTTCCCTACATCAAAAAGGCTCAAACATATCTAAAATTATATCATATGCATGTTCTAACTTGTTAGCTAGCCTATCTAAGGCTAGAAATGTGAAAGGCTCTCAAATTGGCTACTAGGCCTTAATTCTGCCCATTAGGTTGAATGTAACCCTTGTAGTTTAGAGAAACCTATTAGTATATCAGCCTCTCTAATAGGTTATTCATTTTTTAATATGTGTGTTACAACTCTAAAAACTCTCCTGAAGTGTTCCCTTGGCTTTTGGCTCATGTTCCATCCTCATTTATCAAGAATCCAGGGTTCATCCAAAGGAAAAGTGCCCCTTATCTGAGACAAAATAGGGGCACTTTCCCTATTTTCCTCACAAAACAAACCATTTTTTAGGCTTATAAAAGTTTAAATGGTGTTTTTTACCAATTTTTATCTCCTAACTTATTCATTGACCCTTTAAAGACCTCAAAAACCAAGACTAAGTTTTCCAAAGTAGATTGTTTGTAGGCAGGGCATAAGGATTGTGTTTGCTTACTTTTATGCTCCTTTATTTAGTGAATTTGAACTAGTGAGAGTGCCTTCAAGGTGAAATAATCATTTTTATATGTTTATAAATCATTCACCATTTTTCATTACTATAAACCCTCCCCTATGTTCCTAAGCTTGCAAAATGAGTGATTGACTGTGACAACTTCTCCTCCTCCCCTACTTGTAGGTGTAAATACTCTTAATTAGATTATTCATGATTCTAAAATACTAATATCAAATCCCTTAAGATCACTAAATAATCTTCTCCTTTTTCAAATAATTTAAGTGCCCTATAATCACAACTACACACCAAGCTAGCTCACTGCCCACTTGACTGAGACATGCTTGTTGACCCTGCCTATAGGTGTCTATGTCTGGTTTGACTTGATCCAACATTTTAAAACCATTATCTAATAATTATTATTCATTTAATAGTGATTTTATACCCTCATTTATGTTTAGACCACACCAACTCCTATAAATTTCATCCTCACTGCTCACTGCCTACCTAATGTAGGTGCATCTCAAACCTATGTATGGAATGCAGGTGTACATGAGGGTTTAGACATAGAAGAATAGATTATCTTGGTGATCATTGGCTCAAAAAATATTGATGACAAATTTTAGAACCATTTAGGTGTGAAAATGTAGTTTTAGTTTACCAACTTTGAAGAAGAGTTTCTCAAACCCAAAACTATAGATGACACTGTAGAATTTTAGTGATTTTATGAACATTGGGCCTCCTAAACACCATTATCCATTGATCCTTCCCTTCTAAAAACATGAAATGCTCTTGTAAATTCTAATATATATAAAACACACCCATTTATATGTTTATAAATGTTAACTAACATGTTATAGGTTATCTCCAAAAAACCTCGGGACCCTTGCTTGCACTTTTTTAGGAATTGGAGGCTTGAACACAATTATATTATGCTTTGGAGGCTCTCTCACCTCAAACTACCAATCCATCTTCACAAGTCATTATGTCATGGTTTATATATCATATAAAGGCTTCAATTAAAACTTTAACTCATGTTTCAACATTTCTATATGGTCCATATACTCTCTGATAAGCTACCTATAGATGAACATCTTCATATCTTTATAGGCATTGAATGCAAACTTATACAATCAGCTAAATATATGTTCTTATGATCAATTTAAGCCTTTTCTAAGTTTTTTAATGTACTTGTAAGACTCTATAATATTTGAATCAACTATCCAACCTCATTATTATTGTGGTGATGCCAAGAGAGATCTCTGTAGATGAACAATATCTTGCATACAAGCAGTAAAAAGGAAAGGTGAACAATAAGCATCTTAGACCTCCATTTTAGATCTAGTCCTAGATTGAGGATTCCAAATGGCTTCTTTGAATTATCAAGGACATATTTAAGGATTTTAATTTTATTTCAATAAACTTATCTTGTGAGGACACCAATGGGTATGACAGGAAACAGTCTGCAAGTATAAATAAGCCTAGAAGAGGCTTCTTGAATCTTTGATACCTATAAAATCAAAAATACAATGAAAAAACTATATATAGGTCTTAAACAACCTTTATAAACACTTGAAAATAACCAACTTATCAAATCAAAGAAAAATATTCTAAAACAAGCTCAAATAAGGACCCCTCATAGATGCAAGAGCATAAAAAGCTACCTAGTTTATTAACAATGATTCATAGAGGAGAAGCCATCAAACTCAAACTTATTTCCATGGAATTTAAGTATATTAAAACCCCTTTAAAATCCCAATATCACTCCCTTCAACTCCATTTGTATGGACTATACCAAGCATTTGAAGTTGACCTTTCTTGGCTTGTGAAGGCAAGAAAGAAGGAGTAGAAGAAAAACATGATTTATCTGACCTTTTATCTACACATCAAGCATAATTAAGACCTTAGAAATCTCAATATTTGAAGTTGACCTTTCTTGGCTTGTGAAGGCAAGAAATAAGGAGTAAAAGAAAAACATGATTTATCTAACCTTTTATCTACACATCAAGCATAATTAAGACCTTAGAAATCTCAATAGACATTAGGCCCACATTTTCATCTAAAGATGGACTTCCCAAGTCCATACAAGTGCCATTAAGGACCTATTTCTAAGGAAAACTCCATATTTTTGTGCATGAAACTGCCTTTGACTACTTCTTGACATATTAATACCCCATCCACATTATAAACTTACTTAATGAATAATATTCTTGTTTGACAAATCTGTACAAGTCATTTAATGAGACAAAAATGTGACCAAAAGGCATTTTTTACATATGAAGCAAGGCAAAGGACAAATTTATGACCTAAGAACACCTTAAAACACTTCAATGACAATATTAAAACATTTATAAGATAATTTGAGCCTTTGACCATGTTTTACTAGAGTTGACTTAGGTTGACTAGGCAAGTACAAGGAATATAGGCTTACACCAAGATTAGAGCAAGGATAGGTGAGATGTTTAGACACACATGAGACCCTATTGGACATATGGGAAACTTTTAAAAGTTTTAATATGTATGGGTTGACCCAATTTAACTCAATCTCTTTGGCTAGCACCCATCTTAGTCAAACCCTCAAACTTGTCTTAGCTCGACATTGTTAAACATCAAATCAAGTTTAAATCATCAAAGGTTTAGCTAGCACACATCTTAACTTTATTTGCTCAATATTTTCCACTTAACACTTATCATACCCCATCAAACATATTACATCATATCCCATTAAACATATCACATCACCAAGTAAAATTTAAACTCCAATTCAAGCAAGCCATGGTTCCTAAATAAATTTATATGTCATGTTTGAAAAACATCTCTTTATCGACAAGGATTCATTCCTTTTATGACTCCTAGAAATGGGTGCCGTACTACCTATAGAATTTAACCCCATAAAATGTAAATTACCTCACAGGCAATCATCCCCTATCCTTCCCCCTTAGTGTTAATTACTCCTAACCTTCACACTAGCCAGTCAGAGTTAAACCCTTCATCCACTAATCATAATCTTGATATTCCATAGCATATTAGCAAAGGGAATTCTATCTTGACAGCCTCATCTAATTCCATTTCACCTCTATGTCATGTCACATACCCCAGACTCGTTAGCTCATAAAATTACTATACCCTAACTAACTATCTAATTTTGAGTCAAAAGTTTCCAATATAAACATAGCCAAGAAGAGAGGAAATATATTCCTATCCCTATCTCCTTGGAAGAAATATACCACCAAATAGTCACTACAGACATGTTTTTCCATCACCACATCAATCCCCTAGATCTAGCTAAACCTAAGCCTTCATGGTATAAAGTAAACCAATATTTTCTATATCATAAAACCTAGGGGAATTTCATAATAGATGTTGCAATTACAAAGATTATGTCTAATATCTAATCAACCATGGTGACATAAAAATTGAGAATAGAATAGATAAATCTTCATTTAAAAGTGAAGAACATGGTATATGTCATGATTCACTTCCAAATCATGATCAATATATTCCACTTCTAAACCAAGGCCAAGACAATAACCTCGTCTTTTCCAAACCCATATTTGATAACAAACCCATCATTCACCAACCATCTACCTTATATCCATTATATCACATCCCCCATTTCCAAAATCTACTTCATCCTAAAGTTTCCATCACTAAGTGAAAATTTTGAATAAGGTTCTTTTAGACCATGTTATCCAACATGCCCTCCCTATGGACATGATGAAAACAACCTATCCTAGCAGCATTTCATCATCAACGTCATCCATGTTAGAAACAACATCAGAATCAACACTAACTTTATTTGCATCAAGATCAAATCTATCATTTGTAACATCTGAGTCAGCATCAAACTCCATGCCAAAGTCATCATCCCTTATGGATGACAAATATCATATCAACACCAACCTATTTAAGGATGTTTATATTTGTAGAATCAATTCAAAAATCAATCAGCAGTAAGGCATGTCTCTTGATTGTGTTAGGGTGACAATGTCATAACATAGTTTATGAGACTTCAATATGCTTCATCAACATATGATTATCGAATTGGCTTTGATCCAAATTTGGAATTTTTTCCTATAGGTCAATACAAAATCTTAGTGATCCTTTTAAAAGTCTTGAGGAGGTTTTCTCCAAATTTGGCATTAGGTCTCCTAGGAACCTCTATGAAGATAATGTTTCCCTTATCCTCTTATTAATTCATCCCTTACACCTTCATCCATCATTCATTTTCCTATCAATAATCATTCCATCACATCCCTCAATGGGAACAAACACAAACATACATCATTGGACTCCTCTCAACATGAAATATCACGTACTAAATCTATAAAGATCCAAGATGATAATAAAATAATCAAGCATAATCATGAAGTCAGATTTGATCCAGCTATAAATCAAATTCAAGATAAGTCAAATACCTAGCCAATTCCAAAATAATTTTCCTTTAATGATGACCTCCTTGAGGCACTAGAAGACCATCAAAGTCCAAGTCAAAATAATAATCATCAAAGTCAAAAAAATCAAATTCCTCTAGTGAAACCTTCTTTAAGGCACCAAGGAGAAGTAAAAGTCAAATTAAGATAACAATTTAAAAAGACTTCACAAAACCAATTTTTGAATAAGTCATCATCAAAATTAATTTCAATATGGTTGACTATCCTCCACGTCTTTGGATCAAAGAACAAAAAAGTCTCAAAATCTTGGATCCCTTCATTTCTATTGTCACATGGCATATAAGGCAAACAACACATCTAGCATCTCCAATAGTGTTTGTGATTGCTAGTCCTAATCCTCATTAATCCATTGTGCCTCCAAATCCTATACACCACCATAAAATCCAAGTCTTAATCTAATATGTACCATACATGACCTTCTAAAGCAACATTATCTCTTGTAGGGGATACAAAGAACTTGATTGAGATGTCTGGAGGAAGTTAAATTAAGAATTAACAAAGGTCATTATAGCATCAATAAAAATAATTTAGATGACATGATCCTAATGACACATCTATTTAGAACTACTTTTTATTTAACAACATTAAATCATCATCATCACTAGATCTCTCACATCTCTAATAAACTGAGATGCCATCCAAAAAAATTAAAAAGCAAAAAATCATTCATCCAATGGTGAAAACTAGTTTTTTAGTGCCTCAGGCAAGTACCATGATGAAAATTGGTTTATATCATCATATTAAAATACTTTGTTGTCTACATGTACCTTAATACTTGGAGGGGAATTCCATTTCACCCCTACAATCATATCCTAAAATCCATTTTTCACCCCATTTACATCATCCTTATCTATCTTATCCATTGTTCATATTTAACTATCCTAAGCATCATGTGTCATCCTTATCCATATTGTTTCCCATCCTATTATGTCCATATTTTCTTACCATATACCTTCATAAAGGAATGGAAGATGTCTTGAGACTTCTTCTAGAAAAATCTTTGCATATCCTCCAAGCAACACTCGGGTGACTAGACATTTGGTTCCCACATGATGCAGTCCTTCTATATCCCTAGTCCATTCCTCATAATATTTAATCCCATTGTAGCACCATCCAAATCCTTTCATTATTACCATCCTAGTTTTAAGGCTTTTTTTCCATTTTTTAGTAACCCCCTCTGTCTGTTGTACATGCATATCCCAAAGATCCTAAAAATTAAAAAAAATCTAAAGAGCTAAAAAAACCATAAAATACCTAAAAGCCAAAAAACATCCATTAATATTGTCTCATATCCTAATAAATTCCATATCCTTGTCCAAATTCCATATCCTTATCCAAAATCCATATGCTTATCCAAATTTAATACCATAGTCCAAAATCCAAATCATTGATGTCACTTTGACATTAACATCCCAATCCAACCTTATAAGCTTAGTCCAACTCATCTCATGTCATTCCTCATAGTCCTAAAAGCTTTCTCAATGGTCAAACTCATTGCCACCCCTTTTTCATCGATTAACCTCACCATCAGATCACATTCTCAACCCCATCATTGTCTACCCATCCAAGCTTGATCAAATTGTGTCTAATTATGTAATCGAGATTGCCTTATCAAGTCAATTTGGGTTAACATGTGACTTACTCAAATCACATGTTGTCTAATTTCAAACCTAACACCCTTTGAATCATGAGCTTGTCTTAACTACCCGTCTAAGTCAGAACTAGTCACACTTAGGATTATATTACCCTACCCCATCTATCAAACTATCTCAAAGACATTATATCCAAATCTCATTACCCATTAGATTTCGAGTCCAACTTTGATCAAATAAAGATTATTACTCCCTTATCCAACACATCATCCAATTGTCCATCAAACTTAACCTCCTAGCTTGTATTATTGTCACATAGAATCATAACCTAACTATTCATCCTGTAGGACTTTGTCAAGACAACAGAAAAAAAAATGTAATATAGAATTTACATGTAAATACTTATGAGTTTTAATTGCATGATCCTTGATGATGTTTTCATGTCTTTTATCATGTATATATCTATGACTACTTGTCTATGTTTGTCTATGTATTTACATGTATTCAGTTAGGAAATTCTAGGAATATATTTGCACATCTTTTATTATCTTTTGTACAATATCATATGGCAAACACATCATCTTCATTCCCATGGTACCTTATGCCACATGTTACTTGTACAATTTTTTTGTGATCTTGTTATCTTTTATGTTAGTACAACATGCACTTTGGCAAAAATCATCATGGTCATATGCATATATCATGGTGCATACTACCTAGTGATATATTAAAAATGATTGCTTAGACTATGATGAGACTTGTTACATCAATGATGGCTTGAAAATGGACAAAATTCATCACATCCAAATCCATCACATAAATCCAAATCACCTATCCCATTTTTTAACCCTAAAATGAATATAGATTGGGGTTATCTATATGTATTAAAGGGGTATATAGAAATGAAATGGCACAAGGGTGATAATTAGATCTATAATAGGCCAATTAGATGTTAAACTTAGATATGAGCACATAGTGAATTTATTATGCGAAGATAGTCTAAATATGGAATCTACAACTGTGCTAGATATATAAATGACAAAGAAGTGATATACTTAGCTTATTTTGATGCTAATGTGGTTTTGGATTTGGAACAAGAAGAAAGTGGGCTAGAAGGATATTCTAAAATAATTTTCATATTCTAGATTTGATGCTTTTGGTGTTCAAAATAGTAATATATTTAATTGGGATGGTTTTGTTAATGCTATTAGCTAATTTTGACACTACTATATTATATGTAATATTTACTAAAATATGATGCAACCACTTGGATGCTTCTAAGATTTACTTCACCTTCACTCTAGTGCATTCAGATCTAGGTCATAAATTGTCACTCCTTGCGAAATGGAAAAAACATTAGTTTTTTATCTTCAACGTGGCCTTTAGGAAAAATGGGTTAGTGGGAACATAGTGTTGATTTACCCCAAAGACCCCAGTATCAGTGGGTACTGCCTATATGTCTAATACTCTAAAGAGGGCCTCAGAATGATGTAGTTCCCCCTATGTGTTAGCTTGTGTGTGAATCATAAAATATGTGTAAATAAATTCAATAGTAACCAAGCTTATAACTTGGAAAATTGGGCTCTTGGGCTGCTCCTTTAGTACTTTAGACCTGTAGATGTGTAGTCCCTATGACTAGTATGGAAATAGGAATAATAGGGATGTTTTGTTTAATTGAATCCTCTTTGAATGTTGTTTAGACTTTTTCTAGGTATTCGTAGGTGTTTTTATAAGAGTAGAATAAATGAGGGTTGATATTTTATTTATATCAATCCCTTTAGAGTAATAACTTGCATTAAAACACTTAGGCTGACCATTAGGATATGTTTCATTTTCAAATTGGATGACTTTAGGGCACTAAACACTTGCATCAGAACAAGATAATAATGTCAACACTACTATTTGTCCCAAATGTTAGTGTTTAGGGACTAGGAAAGTAGGTAAAAGTTCATAACTTGTAGATATGGAAGATAAGTACATTTTAAGTATTTTGGGCAAGATACAAGACATGGTTCATCAACATAAGTCTGGTCAGACAAAGAGATATAGGCCAAGGCGCATAAAGATAGAGCAGATGCAAGACTTATGAAGCAGGAAAGGTAAATAACTAAGAGGAAAAACCAAGTTATAATTTTACCAAGTGTACAAGACAAAAGTGATAAGCAATCATAAAATATCATCTACATTCCCCCACCCCTTTAATCTAGTAATGAAATTGTTAGTTTAAAGGAAAGGTATGCATACCTAGGTGTGTATGCATACCTAGGTGTGTATGCATACCTAGGTGTGTATGCATACCTAGGTGTGTATGCACACCTTATATTTGTATGTGCCCAACTTGAGTGATTTGTTGGTGAGATTTAAACCAAGAGCATGTTATAGTAAAAAATCAATGCCTATAATATGAGTTAAAATTACTTAAAATAGATTGAAATTGAAAGAGAAAGGTTTAGGAGTACACATATGTGTCAATGTAACCACCTTGCCTATTAGCAAGTTGTTTTGAAAAACATGTATCATTATAAGGATATGAAACTAAGATTAGGACAAATATAAATGAATATCTAAAGTACATATATCTAAAGATATAGATAGAGAGAGATTGGAAGGCACATGCCCCCAACTTTAGAGCAAAAATGAGTTACCACCTAATAGTTGAGATTACCTCAATTGTGTAACCCAATGATACTTAGAACCTGGTGAGGTTGGATGATCAAGTCCAACCTAAAAACTTGTAAATATTGAGTTATTTTATCACCTCAACCATACCAAAGGGTGAAACAACTAGTACAGTAGATTGGCTCAATAAAATTTTATAGAATTCAGTGGGGTATCAATATGAAAAAGTTTGTCGTGTGGTAACAGTCCATAAAAGGATTTTGGAATTTGAAACTAATTTGGAATTTTCAATATTAGGCACATGTTTCCTAGAATATTTACCTTAGATATATCTCATGATGAATTTATGTATAACAATAGTACCAATATATAGAATTTTACCACAACTATGAATCTAAATCATATAAATGTGTGTTTTGGCCAATTCAAAAAATTGTGTAAGTGTGGAGGACATGCTTACATAGCATGCCCCCACTATACATAGAGAAATTTAAAAATTGATATAAGTACTAATGTGGAGGAAATGTTTCCAAAACATGCCCCCACTATAATTTGGAGATGTTGAATATTGAATAGGTGTGGATAACATGCTTCCCAAGCATCTCCTCATTGAATTTTATAATTGTGAAAGTGTGGAAGCCATGCCCATATAACATGCCCCCACTAAATATATAAATTGATAGAAGTACCCCATATGCAATGAGTGTAGAGAACATTCTTCCAAAGCATGTTCCCATTGACTCTAGAAACTATGCCAAGTGTGGAGAATATGTCTCTATGAAATTCGTACACTAATATTCCCCCCTATGATGTGAGGGAAAGATAAGAACTAGTAGTTACCTCACCTCAAAAGGATAATATAAATTTATAATCTATGAACATAAATGTTGACCAAATATTCAGCTCATGTCAAAAGTAGTCACTCCATATAGATTAAAACTTCATAGAGGTGTCTAATATTTTTCATGGTCTTGGCATGGTCCCAAGTAGTCTTAGATAGTCCCATATGTTCATAGGTGTCCTTGTTTAGCACTATCCAAGTTTTGGTCTTATGTTCAATTGTTTAGTCCTATGGTCAAGTATAAGTTACTATATATTCAAACTTTTCCAAAGTTATAATATAGTTTAGGGTCATTATAAAAGGTTTTTTGAGGTGTATTTCATACCATAATATCATGATCCAACTTTTATTTGACTGTCAATTGTAAAAACTCACATTTTGTCCAACTTTTGGCCCATGAAGAAGAGTTGGATGTGTCATATCAAGGAGAGATAATTTTAATAAGATTCCAAATGCCCCTGGTGTCAAAAACAAGTCATATATAGTTTTAAAATATTCATATTCTGATAGAACCTATAGTTCAACACATAATCTTGGTAAAAGGACATTTTTCATGCACTTGTATGGCCTTTCAAGATCAGTTTTTAGGTGAAAATGGTTTATAAGGGTCCCTTGGACTCCCTCAGACCATTTTTATGATTTGGACCAAGTTTAAATTTAGATTTATACTCAAAACACTTTTTCTCCTTCATTGCTACCTTTACAAGCTTAGGAAGGCAAAATTACATTAAATGGTATGGCTAGAATAAAGAGAGATAGTGTTTGAAACTTTGTCCATTGTTATTTTCCAAGAAATATTGAAATTAGTGGCATTATTTTTCATATTGGTGGCCTCTTCTTTATGAATGATCGTTAAGAGTGAGAACAGGTCACTATGTCCTATTCATCTAAAAGGGGTCTTTTCTTGCACATGTTTATCCAACTTAGAAATTGATGGAGAGAAATGATTTTGAGGTTAGTTTTTATAGGTATTATATCTCCTTTTCATGGTTTGTTTATCATCCAAATCATCTCCTTGAACTACCTTCACTTGGAATAAGAATGTCTTAGTGTACAAGTTGTTCAAGTGGATTTTGTTGCAAGTTCTTATTTCTTTTTAATGGTGGTATTTCTCAAACGATTATATTACTTTTTAATTCTTGGGAGATCTATAAATATCAATTAATTCATGTGTTATTATCTGAGATGTGTCTTTTGAACATCTTCTTCAAGTGTATGTTCTTTGAGACATTATCAGTGTTTAAACAACTCTATTGGAGTTTGATTGTTAATTTAAGATCAGGTACTAGTGACATGCCATAGTTTGAAGTTCTTGAGATCACATTTCACTATTTGAGGCATGATAGTTTTAAGATTGTAGTTCAATACACCTTCAAATGAGAGGTCATAAGTGTCTCCTCTAATTGTATGTTGTATAGACTATAAGGATAGGTTTGTGATGCTCAAAACTATGGTGAAATTTTAAACATATCATAATGTCTTTATATATCCTTAACCACCTCACTTACCTCTCCAAAATTACTCAAGTTAACTAGATAATATAATCCTTTATACATAGACCTCCTGCATTACTTAACACAGGCTTATAGTTCATACATTAGCTTAAATTTGAAGGGGATGACATAATACTTGTCTTAAATATCTATAAGGCCTTGAAATAATGATGATATGTGTGTAAAGATTGATAATTTTGATAATTTTAAGAACTCAAAGAGATTAAGTGGCTTAGTAGCCTTAGACAGTCAAGTAAAGACCTACAGGCATCACTCATGTAGGTCTTATTTTGGGACCAACACTAACCTCAAACCAATTTAAGGGGGCCTAAAACATAAAGTTTCAAATCCATTACAGATGTAAAATGTGTCATCACTCATTAGATAGCACTTATTCACTTGGATAGTTAGGAGAAAGATGAAACTAGGTTGACAAGATAGTCAAACATCCACCTATAGTAGATTGTATGGACTATGTACTTGATAACAAGTGAAAAGTGATTGGAAAGTGTCATATTAGAATTTTTAGACCCTATAGTGACAATGGAATAACTCCTTTGGTCAATAAATTTAGAAAAAAAGGACAGTGAGAAGACTAGTTTCTAAGTGAATTTCACAAGGTATACAATCAATTGTTCTAAACATCACCTATAAGTGGCTTAGAGGGTCAGTTTCATTCTCAGACCTAATGGAGAGGTAGAACATATATGACATAGGGTATGAAACTAGTTTTAACTTCAGTAAATTTCAAATTCCATTGAAGGAGGTCATAAGATGAGGATAAGGTCTAAACATAAAACACATAGTCAAACCCTAAAGAACACGTACAGGATATAAGAACTCAATCTAGGCTAGTATTAAGCCTAAAGGAAAGGGGGATACATGTGTTTGAAATTAATTTTAACTCAATAACTTGAATACATATCCATGTATTATTTAAGTGGTTTTAAATGCCTTGAAGGAGAGAAATGAAAGAACAAGAGCACAAAAAGTATGCAGTCAATACCCTAAATAACTACATACATGCCTATTTGAGGATCCTTATTTTTCAATGAAAAGAGTAGTAATTGAAAGGATATTGAGCCCATTTAAAGCTAAAAATAAATCCAAATCCATGGATAGGTCACTAATCTAAGAGTGAGGTTTATAAACATAGTAAGTAATTAAGATACCTAATAGGTACCTACATGTGACTGTATGAAGAGAACACATGTTGGTTAAGCCTAAAGTGAAAATAGAGGTGTAAAAAGAGTTATAAGGCCTATAAAAAAAATTTAAAATGGAAAAATATGTTATTATGAAACCAAAATATAATTGGGTAAGTTGACCAAACTAATTTTCACTACCCATACACAATCAAACACATGTTACAGGTTTGCTTGTTCTTTGAATTTTTTTATTTGTTTTAAGGAAAATGAGGACTGTAGAAGGGTATAAGAAGATGAAGGATATTTTGTGAGTTTTCTCATGATTTATTAACACCTTAATAAATCCACTCAATTCTTATAAATGGAGGAAAAAAATCAAAACTCAGTATAAGCCTAAAACCCTGCAGTCACACTAGCAGACAATCCAAGTCATAAAGGAAATTGAAGTTTTGAAGGTCCTATAGGCATTATCATGCTTTTAAATTTGGTATATAATAATTTTAAAATTTATAAAATACATCCATGGTCTCATTAAAGCTATAAAAATACTTTAATTACTCATTATTTTGTCTTAGACCTTGCCCACTCCTTGGGCAAAGGGCAACCAAGAGACTAAGAGAGATTTGATGAATCAAAGCATGAAACAAGTTTATAAACATCATTGGGGGATATTGAGACAAAATAAAAACATTAAAATTGTCTCTATATAGTTCCAAGTGGAAACAAACTTCATTATTCAACTCAAAATCCCTTGAGGGCTAGAAAGAAGGAGATAGGCTCTAAACCCCAACACCCTTACCAATACACCAATTGCATACAAAGGGATAAAAAAGGAATACCAAAGAATAAATAATAACGGAGAGAATTTTTTTCTAGGTTTATTATCATCTCAAAATAATATAATTGACTTATGATACCCAAAACTCAAAATAGACCTCTCTTGAAACTCTAAAACGCTAAGCAAGCCACCCGAAAGGCAACTTCAGATGCTCTTACCATTTATCACACTTTGAATGTGAGTCTTATCCTTTATGAATAGTTTAAGGCATTAGATAATAATTTTTTCCAAGTGTAATAAGTTCATTTAATGATATTTTCTACATGAACAATTGTTGAAACCCCAAATAGGCCTTAAACCTCTCTTAAACCCTGATAGTGACCAATCATGGAAAAAAGACCTCAAAATCACATTTGATGACATATTTTAACCCTAAAATCTCTTTTATTTTTTTTATGACTCCAATTAGGTTAATCACATGTACTTTAATGTTGACGTCACTTGTACGGATTGCTACAAATGTCGTATTTTAAATGTTTTTAGTGTTTTGTAGGTGTTTTGAGAAGGGAAAGCTTTCAAATAATGATATGAGGTAGTTTTATATTTTTAATATATATTAAAGTCCAAAATTTTTCATTTTATATTCTTGAGGTGATCAAACCAGGCCCATTTTCCAAGGCAATCTCAAGCATGCTCAAAATGAGACTAGGTTGTAAGGCCATTTCTTGGTTTGCATACTTCCATAGGGTCTTAGGACCCCAAAATTAATGTGGAGGTTGGTAATGGACTTATTAAATTTAATCATGTGTTTTTTGGTGATTTTACACATGTGGTATAATTTTTCAGCAAGAAAATAGGGTCCTAAGAAAGGAGGCTTAACTGAGGCCTAATTTAAGAGAGAGAAGGGTAGGAAAAATGGGTTTCCACTAAGATTTTGAAGATGAAATTTTACATGGAGATATAAATACATAATGGGTCCTCTAATATTCCCTTATTTTCTCCATATCTTATGTAAAAATCCCTACACAATGAGGTTTTTAGGTTTTTAGGGCTACAAGAAAACTAGACCTAGTGAAGGCTTCATGAGCAAAACAAGTCCTTGGGAGTTGATTCAAGAAACAAAATGGTTATTTTCAGACCTAATAACATATTTTAATATCATTCATAGAGTTTATATTAGCTTAAGAAGATTCACTTGAGTTTTGAGCCACTTGGACCAAACTAGGTGTGGGAAATGAAGAGTTACAAGACATCTATGCATATGAATGATGGAATGGTAGGTCAGATGAGTTTATTAAGGAATTTTATATGTTAAATTAATTTTTTTCATATCATTTAAATAATAATTCATGTTTTTAAGGTCCATTTTTCACTCCTTTCATGCAAAGAAGGGTAGTTTCCAAGAAGTTAGTCAAGGTGTCACGCAAGTTTGTAACCCTTGCACCACTTGGAAGGTTAGAGATACTTCCCCTTTATTATGTAACTGATGGATACAGTTGTAAATCATATTCTACCACACCTCTCTCTCTCTCTTCATTATTCTCTTTACAAGCTACCGCTTTTGGTTAAGTTTTTAAGCTCCACACATGGTATGGTAAAGCCCTACTAGTTTGAATATTATTTGTGCCTTTGAATAAATATATAAAATCTAGTTTTGAGTTCATAACTCCTTATCTAAGTGTATTAATTAGTGCATAGTTGAATGACAAGTGATAATAATCTCTCCTTGTGTTCATTTTACTCTTTCATGTTTTGTGCAAGTAGTCTGCTCTCTAATAGGTCACATGAAGTGTAGTTAGTGTTTTTATTTGTCTCTAAGTGTAAGGAAGAGCATTAGTGTCTAAAATCAGACATACTTTTCAATCACCTTGAGAATTTCATTACATATCACCTTCATGTTTTAAATACTTATGTTAGAGAAACTTTAGATGTTTAAGCTAGACTTTTAAGTCATAATTCATAGTGAAACTTAATGGTAGTCTATGGAGATTAAATTTTTGCATCACCTTAGTGGATTAGGTTTATTTCATGTTCTCTCTTTCCCTTTTTATCCCAATAAAGTATTATATATGATGAGCTACAATGAACAAATATATGGAGCTAGCCCTTCAATCTGGAGGTTTATCTCTGCTATAGGTAACCCAAAGGCCTAAAGGTAATCCAATGTTCCACTCAATGTGAAAGAGGCCTTAACTAGCTATCCAATGGTGAAAATTTTATTGACAATAATTTTGGCATGCCTGGTGGTACCATTGTCTCAATCACATCTTTTTAAGGTGAATGTTGGTCTTGACAACATCACAACTACATAAGTGTTCTTGGCTACTCCACTGAAGGTAATATCTAGTTGCAGACCAAGCTTTATTATTTATTTTATTCATGCTTCGTGGTCCTTACTAGGTCAGCTACTAGTAGAAGTAACCATCCCATAAATCCACTTCCTCAACCTAAACTTCCTCTTGAAGTTCAATATATTGAGCATATCTTGAGATTTGAAGAGTAAGAAGAATTTTACAGTCAAAAAGAGCAAGAGAGTGAAGAGAAATTTGAGGGAAACATAGTTATTCAACATGATTTCCTAGCCTTTAATACTAAAAAATCCTATAAACCTCAATGAATATTATGATATCCCTCCCAATGCCACCAAGAGTGTTCCCACTTTCAATGGCAAGGTCCTATCACCCCAAATGAGCATATAAATAACATATCCAACTATTGCAATTTCCATAATGTCACTAAAGTTAATATTCTATTAAGATTACTTTCCATGTCTCTTAGGGGGAAATCCCTTTATTGGTATAAAACATTGTTGAGAGGATGTGTCACTACTTGGGATGAGTTTGGGGAGTTGTTGACTTGAAGATTTGAAGATAAAAGTGATCATACATCACTCACACATCAATTGAATGTCATTCAAAAAGAACCTAAAGAAACTATGCATGATTTCAATGAGAGGTTTTAAAGAACATATAATTGGCTACCACCTCTTATGAGACCCATTGTAATATTTGTTTCCCAATATACCTTAGAACTGTTGGGACTAATATAGCTATCATGTTGCAGTCCATGGGTGGGTATACTTTGCTTAAAGCCTATGACATAGCCATTAGAGTTGAGAATGATTTGATTAAGCCAATAAGCTTCCTCCAAAATTCTAAATTCCTCTCCTTCCTAACATGTGTTTTACTCCTCCAAATCTTGCTCCAATTTCAAATCCAAGCAATAAACCCAAAGTTGCTCCAAATAAATCAAAAGATATGAATGATTGGAAGAAAAGTATAAGGCCTTAGAAACTCAATTTAGGTAATCAAATCAACAATTTAGATCTCACTAAAATCCATACTACTACCCTCAACAATCAAATACCACCTCAATATAATGGTCAATGAAGGGGATAAGGTTAGCCTAATTTAAATAGGCCACCCAATGCCTATAATCCAAATTCTACTCCCAACATAAGAGCCATGGTTCTAGTCCATAGTAACTTGGTTCAAGGAGAAGAATGGAAGCCTCAAGGATATTATATGAATGCAAAAGAAGGTGAATGACAATATTTGATAGCTCAAGGAGGGCCTACTCCTCAATTGATAGTAGAAGATGAGAGATTCATGCAAGCATAAACAAATGGAGAGTATGGCAGTCAAGGAGTGAGCCTTACAAACTTTCAAGTGGAAGATAGACTTGTATTAAACCAAAGTACCTTATTGGAATCCAACACAAGGTCAAAAATTATGGATTTGGGAGATGTTCAAGATGTTGATACAAGTTCAAACAATCCTCCTTCAAGACAACAAGGTGAATGCAAATGTTGCAACCTCTACAAGTCCTGCACCTCTTTAAAATTAGAACCTGGGAAGTGTGACTCAAAGTACTTCATTGCCTCAAGTTAAAGGCACTTCATTTCTTACAAATATGAAATAAAATGTGAGTGTTCCTTATTTGAATATCATTAACTCTTTTAAGAGTACAAAAGCTAGTATATCTCTTTGGGAAGAGTTATACATGCCCAGTCAAAAAGAACTACTTCAAGACTAGTTGTCCCAAATCCATATCAATCCTCAACCATCAAGACATTTTAGTGTATCCCTCATAAATTAACCTACCCATATCTTTTAACCCTATACTAAATATGAAAATCCCCCACCTTTCTATCTCACCCTCATTGTGGGAGACAAGCTTGTTCATAATTGCATTGTGGATAGTGAGGCAAGTACTTCAATTATGCTCAAGCTAGTTACAGATAAGTTAAGCTTGAAATATGATCCATATAGTAAAGTATATTTGAAAATTTATGGTATGCCATAAAATTCAATATGACTCATCAAAAGTTTGAAGTTATTCCTACATGACTATCCAAGCTTTCCAATCTGACAAGACATAGTGATGGTAGATCTACCTGCACATTTTTTTTTGTCTATCAAGAGACTTCAATACCAAGATAAGAGGATATATTTCTATTAAATGTCTTTATTATACTTTATAATAAGGTATGGATCTAAGGTGACTATTAGAACATAGGCATTGTCCAAGTCTCACATTGAGTTATATGTGGAAGCTAGTTCTAATTTGAATTCTACCATCAATGAACAAGAGGAACATGTTATAGATGATGGAGCATCTTCCAAAATTGAAGGTATCTCTAACCTATTCTTGGATGAGTATGGTGATAACATTTATGAATATGATCCATATACTTTCATTGAAGAGACAAGTCTTGGCACATACATCATCCATGATGAAGGTGATAAAAATTCTGAGGTAAGCCTTAATGGTCCTCTTCAACAAGTTACAAAAGGTAACTATCTTATTCATATGTATGATGATGATGAGTTTTAAAGTGTGATATATCATAATGATAATGAAGACAATGCAATTATGCATATTCATGGATGTGACAGTCGTGAATATGAATATAGTTTATGGTAGCAGCCCCATGCCATAGTTTAAGAGTTTGAACAAGTGAGCAAGTCAACTATCCTTCCAAAGAAGAATGAACTTGAGAATGAGGTCATTTTTGAACCCAATAAACATTAAGATAAATTTAAAATCACTATCAAACAAGATTCAATCTTGAAGGAGTGTAATGAAGTCAAGGCAGAAATTTATATGGTCAAGGAGCAATCTAGGCCTCAATTTGATGTTGAGCCACTTATAGATATGATTGATCAACAAGAAGACCAATTTGATGATCCTAGACATCAAATCTATCATGTTCTAGATGAATGTGAACTTGAGATAACTTTCATGGTTCCAAAGGAGTAGAATAACAAGCACCAAATGATCATCAATGAGATCAAGTAGGATACACTATTAAGCAGTCCTAATGGTGAACTAGGAGGACCATTCCATGGAGTTTCAAATGGTGTACTTGTAGCTAGCATAGGTCCTATGAGTTGTAATTATTTTGACCATATTCATAAGAATTTTTTTTTTTGAAAATGATCCTTCATATGGTGACTTACTCTTATGGAGCAGCTATGACTCAAGGAACATTTTGTTTGATCATGGAAACAAAAGGAAAATTTATATCACCTTAAACATGTTTTGAGGTCTGTATATATTAGGTTATGTGTGTTGTTTGAGTCTTTTTTGTATGTTTTCCCTAAATTATTTGAATCATAGTGTGTTTTTCTTTATTATTGTGTGGTGTGAGTTTGAAATATTTTCAAGGCATATTAGTTTCAGATTGCAATAGAAGAGTGACTCCATAGCCCAATGGAAGGAGAAGGTTATTGGTTCATTAGCATTATAGGCATGTTACCCCTATGAATCACCAAGAATGTTGACCAAATTTTGACCTCATGCCAAAATTAGTCACCCCATATAGATTTAAAGTTCATATAGGTGTCTAATGTTTTTCATGGTCTTGTCATGGTCCTAAGTAGTCTTACATAGTCCCATATGGTCATATGTGTCTTTGTTAAGCATTCTCCAAATTTTAGTCTTATGTTCACTTATTTAGTCTTATGGTCAAGTACAAGGTCTTATATATTAAAACTTTGTCAAAGGTATAATATAGTCTAGAGTCATTATAAAAGGTTATTTTAGGTGTATTTAATACTATAATATCATGCTCTAACCTTTATTTGACTCTCACTTGCAAAAAATAGAATTTTTTCCACCTTTTGGCCCATGAGAAGAGTTGGGTTGCCACCTATAGGAGAAAACATTTTAAGAATATTACAAACACCCCTAGTGTTAGAAACAAGTCATATGTAGTTCAAGAATAGTTAGAGTCTGATAGAACCTACAGTTCAACACCTAATCTTGGAAAAAGGACATTTTTCAAGAACTTGTATGGCCTTTCAAGATCAATTTTTAGTTGAAAATGGTTTATAAGTGTCCCTCAGGCTCCCTCAAACCATTTTCTATATTTAGACCAAGTTTCAATTTGAATTGACAATCAAAACACTTTTTCTCCTCCATCACTACCTTCACAAGCTTAGGAAGGTAAATTTGAATTGAATGGTACAACTGAGAGAGAGAAAGAGAGAGAGAGAGAGAGAGAGAGTAAGAAGTTGAAAATTTGTCCATTATTAAGGGTCCATGAAATATTTAAATTAGTGGAACTGGTTTTCATATTGGTGGCATATTATTTATAAATGATCATTAAGAGTGACAATAGGTCATATGGCCTATTCATCTGAGAGGGGTTTATTCTTGCACATGTTTCTCCAACTCATAAATTAATGAAGAAGAATGATTTTGAGGGTGGTTTTTAGAGTTACTATAACTCATTTTCATGGTGGTTTCATCATCCAACTCATATCCTTGAACTACCTTCACTTGGAAGAAGAATGTCTTAGTGTACAGGTTGTTCTAGTGGATTATGTTGCAAGTTATTATTTCCTTTTCATGGTGGTCATTCCCAAAGGATTATATTACTTTATAATTCATAGGAGCTCACTTAGTTTCAAGGAATTCATGTGTTCCTGTCTGAGATGTGTCTTTTTTCCATCTTCTTAAAGTGTATGTTCTTTGAGACATTATCAGTGTTTAAATAAGTCTATTAGAGTTTGATTACTAATTTAGGATTATGTACCAATGGCATACCATAGTGTGAAGTTATCAAGATCATATTTTATTGTTGGAGGCATGAGAAGCTCAAGATGGTAGTTTAATGCACCTTCAAATGAGAGGTCATAAGTGTCTCCTCCAATTTCATGTTGTACAAATTGTAAGGATAAGTTGTAGATGCACATAACTATGGTGTAAGTTTGATATAAATCCTCATGTCTTTGTATATACTTAATCACCTCACTGCCCTCTCCAAATTTTCTCAAGTTGACTAGATATTTTAATCCTATATACACAAACTTCCTACATTAATTAACACAAACCTATAGTTTGTACAATAGCCTAAAGTTGAAGCGGATGACATAATACTTGTCATAAATCTCTATAAGGTCTTGAAATAGTGATAATGTGTGTATAAAAATTGATAAGTTTGATAATCTCAAGAACTCAAATAACTTAAGGAAGTGGTTTGGTAGCCTTAGACAGTCAAATAAAGACCTATAGGCCTCAAGCCTATAGGTCCTATTTTAGGACCAAGACCAACCTCAAACCAATTCAAGGGGTGATCAAACATGAAGTTTCAACTCCATTATAGATGAAAAAGGTGTCATAACTCATTGGAGAATGCTTAGTCACTTGGACAGTTAGGAGAAAGATGAAAGTGAGATGACAAGACAAACAAGCATCCACCTATAATAGATTATACATACTATGTAATTGAGGACAAGTGAAAAGTGATTTGAAAGTGTCTTAGAAGAATTTGTAGACCCTGTAGTGATAATGGAATAACTCCCTTGGTCAAGATCTTCAGGCATTAAGGATAATGAGAAAACTAGTTTACAAGTGACAATCACAAGGTATGTAATCAAGTTTTTTAAACATCACCTACAGGTGGCTTAGAAGGTTAATTTTAGTCTCAAACCTAAAGGAGATGTACATCATATATGACATAGGGTTTGAAACTAGTTGAAACTTCATGCAATTTTAAATTCCATTGAAAGAAGTCATAAGCTGAGTATAAGGTCTAAACATCAAACACACAATCAAACTATAAATAACACCTACAAGCTATAGGCTCTCAATATAGGCTAGTGTTAAGCCTAAAATAAAGGGAAATAGAGGAATTTACAAGTAATTTGAACTCAATAACCTAAAAACATGTCCATGGTCTATTGAAGTGGTTTGAAATGCCTTGAAGGAGAGAAATGAAAGAACGAAAGCATACAAAGTATGTAGTCAATACTCTAAATAGCTACACATTTGAGGATCCTTCTTTTATAATGAAAAGAGTAGTGATTGAAAGGATCCTAATCCCATTTTAAAATTAAAATAATTCCAAAACCATGGAGAGGTCACTAACCTAACAGTAATGTTATAAACACATTAAGCAGTCAAGATACCTAATAAGCACCTACAGGTGACTATATGAAGAGAACACAGGTTAGTTAAGCCTAAAGTGAAAATAGAGGTGTAAACAAAGTTCTTAGGCCTATCAAAAGTTTTAAAAATGGATAAATATATTATTATGAAACCAAAATAGAATTGAGGAAGTTGACCAAACTAATTTTCACTCCCTGCACACAGTCAAACACGTGTTACAGGTTTGCTTATTCCTTGAAGTCCTTTTTGTTTGTTTTAAGGAGAGTGAGGACTATAGAGGGTTATAAGAAGATTAATAATATTTGGTGAGTGTTTTCATAAGTTTTAAACACATTAATATATCCACTCATGTCTGATAACAAGAGGAAAAATATCAAAACTTAGTATAAGCCTAAAACCCTATAGTCACACTAGTAAGTAGTCCAAGACATGAAGGTAATTGAAGTTTTAAAGGTCGTTTAAGCATGATCATGATTTGAAATTTGGTATAGTATTATTTTATGAGTTATAAAATACATCCATGGTCACCTTGAAGTCATAAAAATAGTGTAAGTACTCATTATTTTGTCTCAGACCCTGCCCACTCCTTGGGCAAAGGGTAGCCAAGAAATTAAAAGAGATTTGTTGATTCAAAGCATAAAAAAGGTTTAAAAACCTCATGGGGGGATATTGAGACAACATAAACACATTAATATGGTTTTCATATACCTCCAAGTGGTAACAAAATTCATGATTCAACTCAAAATCCCTTGAGGGCTAGCAAGAAGGAGATAGGCTCTAAACCCCAACACCCTGACTAGTACATTAGTTGCATACAGAGTGGTAAAAAGGAATAAAAAAGCATGAGTAATCATGGAGAGAGTTTTTTTTTAGGTTTTTTAGCCTCTCAAAACAATATAATTGACTTTTGACACCCAAAACTCAAAGTATACCTCTCTTGAATCTCAAAAATGCTAAGTCACTTAAAGGGCAACTTCAGATGCTCATACCATTACTCACAATTTGCATGGGAATATTATACTTTTGTAATATTTAAAGTGATAAACTGAGAACTTTTTCCAAGTAGAAGGAGGTAATTTAATGATATGTTCTTTATGAACAATTTTTTAGACCCCAAATAGGCCTTAAACCTCTCTTAAACCCTGATAGTGACCAGTCATGGGAAAAAACCTCAAAAGCACATCTGATGAAACAATTTGACCCTAAAATCTCTTGGATGTTTTTTATGACTCCAAGGAGGCTACTCACATGTAATTTTATGTTGACATTAGTTGTATGGATTGTTACAAATGCCTTATTTTTACATGTTTTAGTGTTTTGCGAGTGTTTTGAGAAGGGGAAGGATTTAAAATCATGGGATGAGGTCATTTGGGATTTTTAAGAGATATTTAAGTACAAAAAATTGCATATTAAATTATGTAGGTGATCAAATTAGGCCCATTTTCCAAGGTAGTCTTAAATAGGCTCAAAATGACACTAAGTGGTAAGACCATTTCTTGGTTTACATACTTCCATAGGGTGTCAAGACCCAAAAATTGAATGTTTTTTATGTCTTATAAAAATTTAATAAAATTATTTTGGATGATTTTACATGTGGTAAAATTTTGAAGCAAGAAAATAAAGTCCTAAATAAAGAGGCCTAATTCAAGAGAGAGAAAGGCAGAAAAATGGGTTTCCACTCAAATTTTAAAGATGAAATTTGACATAGAGATAGAAAGCCATAATTGGTCATATAATATTACATTATTTTCTCAATACCATCCATACAACTCCCTACATATGGAGGTTTATAGTTTTTTAGGGTTACAAGGAAACTAGGCCTAGTGAAGGCTTAATGAGCAAAAAGAGTCCTTTGGAGTTGGTCCAAGAACTAAAATAGTTTGTTTCATACTTGATAACATATTTAAAGAAAATTCATGGAGTTTTAATGATATAAAGAAGATTCACTTAAGTTTTGAGTCACTTGGACCAAACTAGGTGTGGGAAATGAAGAGTTATGAGACACCTATACACATGAATGATGAAATGGCAAGTCAGAGTGTTTGATGGTGGATCCTAATAGTATTGGAATGCCTAGTTCCTAATGAGGGGTATGGGGAGAAAAATGGTTTCCATGGGGGTCTAGGGGTGAAGCAAAAAATTTATTAAAAATGCATTGTAAATATTGTAATTTTATAGAAAATCCAGACCATTCACAATTAGGTCACATATCTAGTGGTAGAAATTATGTTGTTGCATTTTTGCCCTAATATATAACCCTAATTTGATATGAGGTCATGGTAATCATGGTGGCACACTATGTGTGATAGAAGAGGGCATTGCAGTGGGTGTATTGTAGGTTTATCCCATCATTTATTAGACTGAATAAGAGAAGAACTGGCTATTTTTGTGTGGACGTAGCCCATATTGGGTGAACCAAATTAAATATGTGTCTTTCTTGTATTATTTTTTATACATTTTATTCATGTTTTTATTTCATTAACAATAATTTGCATTCTATATTCCTAACATAGAGGAGTTTTTTTAAGGTATGTCAAATGTTTAATGAGTTGTTTCAAATCAGTTCAATGTAAATTCATGGTTGGAAGGTCCATTTGTCACTCCATGTAAAGAAGATTAGTTTACAAGAAGCTAGTCAAGGTTTTAATCAAGTTTATAACCCCTACACCACTTAAAAGGTTGGAGCTACTTTAGGTTTTGAGACACATGGCCTTGGAGGTCTGTTTAGACTATCCCATAACTCCCCTTTCTTATGTAACTATGGAGACACTTGTCAATCATCTTCTACCACACCTCTCTCTCTCTTTCTCTCCACCATTATCTATATAAGAATCCACTTTTGGATACGTTTTTAAGATCCACACATGGTATGGTGAAGCCATATTGATTTGAATATTGCTTATGCCTTTGAATAAAGATTTCCAATCTAGTTTTGAGTTTATAACTCCTTGTTTAAGTGTGTGAAGTAGTGTATAGTTGAATGACAAGTGATAATCATCTATCTTTGTGTTCACTTTACTATTTCATGTTTTATGTAAGTGGTCTGCTCTCTAACAGGTCACATGAAGTGTAGTTAGTGTTTTTGTCTATCTCTAAGTATAAGGAATAGCATTAGTGTCTACAACTAGACCTCTTGTTCATTCACCTTGAGAACTGAATTACATATCACTTTCATGTTTGAAATACTTATGTTAGAGAAATTTTGGATGTTGGAGCTAGTCTTGTGAGTCATATTTAATAGTATAACATAATGGTAGTCTTATGGAGATTAACTTGGTGCATCACCTCAATAAATTAGGTTTATTTCATGCTCTCTCTTTCCCCTTTTATCCCAAGCAAACAAGTAGTATAGGTGATCAACTACAATGAATGAATCTAGGGAGTTAGCCCTTCAATCTAGAGGTTTACCTCTACTATAGGCAACCCACAAGCCTAGAGGTAATCCAATATTCCTCTAAATTTGTAGGAGGCTTGAACTACCTCTCCAAGGGTGGAAAATTGAGTGATAATAGTAACCATGTAACATATAGAAGGGAACATGTCTAGGTAGATGTAGCATTGAAGCACATAGAACCAATGTAACCATATGTAGGCCTAAGATGCATGATAAAGATCATGGCAACGTCTAGATAGTAACTATATAATATCAATAAGAAAATAAGCACACACACAAGAGCACTCAAAAGCAAGTCAAAAGGTAATGGTTCAAGGAGAATTCAAGTAAGGGGCATGTTTAAATGCCATATAATCAAACAAACATGACTTAGTAAAATGTCCATAAAATCAAGAATGACATATTCAAATGTCCATGCAATAAACAATGATATATGCATATGTCGATGAAAGCATACATAGGCATTAGGGTCATAAATAAAGGAGAATATTTAAATGCTCAAACAAGGAATATAATAGAAAGGAAAAACACTCAAGAAAGTGCATAAAATAAGGCATAAGTAACCAGCATAAACATGTCATAGTATCCCATGGATCAAATGTGTTAGGAAAAGTGTGTCAAATGTATAGCATACCAAGTACCCTGTGTAAGATATAATCATGGATTAAGTCATGTGTAAGTACATATGTAAGCTCAAACATGATAATGTAGAGTGGTCATCAAATAATATAACCTGTGTCTATAAAGATCAATGAAATGGATGCCCCCAATGTCTATATGACATGATTAGAGGGAAGGCCCCACATCCAAAATAAGAATGTATCATGTATCTATATATATATATATATATATATATATATATATATATATATATATATATATATATATATATATATATATATATCACACTCAAGTAGAAGTGTGGTGTTTTATTATTTTTGGAAAATTAGTGTTTAGTTCCTAAACAATAAAGGGTCTAGAATAAGGGAAAAAATCTAGTTTAATATGACAAAACATAGATTTTTATCAAATAATTTACATGAGAAAGAGAAATAAACTTATCTAAAAATGGACTAAAATGAATGATTTAGGAGCTAGAAATTATGATGCAAAATTGGGACATTATCATGAATCTAGATCTGACCTTCATTTTATGATTGGATAAGAGTGTTGAAAGCAGATAGGAGTGGCACCAGTGCTGTAGTCCACCTCTATTGCTATTGTCTAGGAGATCTAAGATTTTTAGGTTTTATCCACTACCTTAGTGTGATCTTGTGTATGAAAATTTAGAGGTTGGAAGTCAATAAAGCTAGTTGTAGATATATTTTAATCTCCAAACCCTACATTTATCTACACACATAAATAACAAATGCATCAAAATAAAAAGAGGGAAAAATTAGGTTGGGGGAAGAATGATTGCATGATCCAAAACCCCTATTATCCTGATCGTTGCCTACATCAACCCTTAAGCTAGGGTCTTAGATCAAATGTAGTTCTCCCTTAGGGAACATGCATAATCAACGTTCATGATAGATGTAAGAATGAACTTTCACCTAGGCCCCTCTTTGATCAAGCATGCATGTCTATGTGTGATGCATAATGTTGAGCTATACTATTGACTAATTTTAATTATGCAATGTGCCAAAGTAGTAAGTGCTAGATATAAAATGCTTTGTGAATTCCTTTATATAGGAGACTCATTATTTCAAATTTTAGAGCTTTGTTTACATTTGGCCAACATTGGGAGACGTAAAGGCAAAGCTAAGAAAGGGGTTAGGATTCAACTAGTGAAATAAACTAACCATTAGAGTTCAAAATGACCCTGAACAAGAGTGCTAGAAATAGACACTAGTGGCACAGATGTTGTAGTACAACCCCAATGCTCTTATCCTACAGTCTCAAGACCTAGGAGGATGGAAAGAGGATAGAAAACCTAACCTAGCTAAGGTGTAATTATTGTTTGAAAGGCTCAAGATGAATGAGAATAAGAAAAAAGGTCACTCAAGCATAGAACAAGACCCAAATGAATAAAATGAAAGATATGGCTAAATGTGAATAAAGCTCATATTCTCCAATCGAAGTCTCCTATGAAAGGAATATGAAAAGACATAAAATGTGTGGTTTCTTGACCAATTTAGGGTGTATAAATTTGCCCCCTTTTAAACTAGTGATGTAATAAAATGAAGAACTAGAGTAAAAGAAAGAAAAGAAAATGTGTATATGAACATACCTACGTGGAGATAAGTGTGTTGAAAAAGAGTCCAACTCACTTCATAGCTAAGGAAGTGGATAGAGAGATGAATAGTGCCTAGAGAAAGAAAGAATCCCTAAAATGGATGCCTCTTGTACTAAATCTGAAAGTGGAATCTATGTAATCATGGAGAAAGAGGGAAATGCTTGCCCCCTATGTTGAATCTGGCTAAAAATGAGAAATACTCGAAGACTAAAAACCAATGTCTATCCTCTGTCCCACATAAACTCATGTAATTTGGAATATGTGCATATAATATGTATATTATGAAGAGCAAAATATATCATGCCCCCCACTTTGAATAATTTAAACTGGAACTGAGAAGTGCTCGAAGGCCCAAAACCAATGTCTACCCTCTGTCCCACACAAACTCATATAGTTTAGGTCTGGGTAATGATATAGACCAACCACTATAGATGGCTATATGGTCTAACCTAGGTACAACTGGGTGTAATCTAAAACTCTACTAAATGTGTAAGAAGAGAATGGCATGTCTTTCTATTCTAATATGTATCATCTTGGATGATGAAGAATGTGAACATTTATGCCATGCCCCCAAATCTGGTATGTGAGTGATGCATATGTATAGTCTGGTAATATGTATAACCACATGTGATATGACTTATCATGCCATGTCCCATGTGTAAAATTAGAGATCAAAACACTATGCTCTACACTATACCTATAATCTACTATTTGGTCGTATAACTATGTCATGATGTATAAAGTTGTATGTGTGCAACATGTAGTATGTACATGCCCCCAAATCTAGTATCTGAGTCTGAATCTATATCAAAGTCACTATGAATCCATATAATCTGAACCACTATATATAAATAGTCTATGTATCTGTACACTGATGGTATGTAGTATCCCTTGCAAAATCTACCCTTAATTTTTGGATTTGTATACTTGAGAATTTTGTCAAACACTCGTCTTACAAACTGATATCAAAGTATAATATCATCTTCTTATTCCAAGGAAACTTTTAAGATGCAAAGGATAACTTTATACTTCAATTATAAAAATAACTAATAATAGAAGATGAAATTCAAATGTATTTTGGTATTTTTCAATGGCAATAGATGCTTAAATACTATGCAAATGTGTAGCTACAGCCATGAGACATTTTGACAAACAATTAGGATGCAAACTAAATGTTGATTATGAATGTTATAGAGATGAACATTATATCGAACACATGACATGCAACTTATAACTCCTTATTGAATGTAATTCCAAGTATAATGATAATCTGAATAGACAAGACTCTTGGCTTACAATGAATATCCAATGTCATGCCAAATCTGATTGAGAATGATTACCTACAACATCAAGACTAAATGACTGAAATGATAATGCAAACTTCTTCAAAAATACAAGAGGAACTTGATTATGAAGTCTTCTAAATTAATGTAGAGAAGACAACCTTTGGAGAATGTAATGATGATTTCTTGATGCCAAACTAAGCCTTTATATGTCACCCCTATTTTAAGACCTACCCTGATGAAATAATATTCAGCCTTAAAGACCCCACTCAAGCACTAAAAATGATTGTAGGGCCCTCAAGAATGGAGTGTCCAACCTAGTGAATAAAATCACTACCTTTTGTAGTCTCTATGAATAAAATCATGGCTCCTAGGTATGCTGACATAAGGTCTAAAAATACATCAGACTATTGTTATTAAAAAATCAAACTTTAATCTCCTTCTCAAATGTCAAAATTGATGCCAATGCCAAGCTAGAAAAATAATATAATTTATTCTCCCTGATTTCCCTAAACAAAACTCCAATTTTTTCTAATGAAGAACAAGTAGAAAGTCTAAAGTAACTTCCTCAACTTTACAACCCTTTAGAGGATCTTTCACCACCTTAGTTATGCCAATCAAAGAGATTTTTCATTCTCAATGATTGAATGTAGAAACTGCAAAAACTCTTTGTTCCACAATGGATATATCAAAAGCAAATATCAATTCTTGGATGATTAGAAGCTTAGCCAAGCCCTTTATTTACTCTTCATTTTCCATCCTTCAAGAAACTTATAGAAAATTATTTTATTTTATTTAAATCACTTTATTAAAGTCTCATCAAATACATATTATATAACTTCAGACTTTAAAATATATATGAAGATGATATTGGAATGCCTTGATCTTTAGCTCATCAGAAAGGTCTCGATGAGATGCATCTAACCCAACTCTAAAAATCTTGATCCAACACTAAACTTGAACTTACTAAAAATAGTAAGTACCTCACAAGGCACCCAAAACTACCACTGAACATGCCAACTGGATCCAAACCAAAACTACACATCCAAATGGCCCATCCAAGGCCAATTCACCATGGTTCCCTAACCAAAATGCTAATCCATGGGAAACTAATGATGGTCTAACACTATATCAAGAAATGGGACATTATAGTCTTCCCCTCTTGAAATTGCTTGTCCCTAAGAAATCTCAACTACCAAGAGAAACCCTTTATAATATCACTCCACCTAGGTCCCACAAGAAAAACTATGTAATGTCCCTGATATCATCAACCAACTCCTGTAACACCTACATCAGAATAACTAACTAAACCTACCTACCAAAATCAATCTTGCCATCAGGTGTCACAAGAATATGATCCTCAAAAGGAAGAAACTCAAAATACCAACCTTATTTATTTCCAAATTTTGTACAAAGCAAGATGTCATACAAGTTGTCCATCACATGCACCACTGAACTATGCATCTATAATAAATCATGTACATGAGGATCAAATGTAAATTTGTATGCACTCCTCACCATGTACACCCCTAAAATCTCCTCTATGAGCTCTATTTGAAATCTCAATGCATTGGAAGGATCCCAAATGCTACCATCAATGCTCATCTCAGAACTGGAGTCAAGAGAGTGGTCAACACCTAACTCAAAGAGAGGATTATCATCATGGATGCCATCTACTCCCTGGAAAGAAGTTGAATCAACATTATCATCCCATGTGCAAGTCCTAGAGGATATTATCTCCTCTCGATGAGGTTGTCCAATGACAATCTCTATAATGATAATTTAGAGTCTAATGCTCGAATTACCCATGACACCTGTATCCTGAGTGTGAATGCTCATACTACTATCATCAAAAAGTGTTTTGGCTACCCTAGATGAATAAGTCTATATTGTACATGATATGCATCTAGCCAAACTCAAATTTGACTAAAGTTCATCAACAAATCTTTGGGAATCTTGAAGTACCAATGGAGTAATCACCAAAGAATCCTTAACAACCTCAAGCTCTTGAGAGAGCTTATCAGCTTCCTCTTCTTTCCTCATCAAGGCATATAAATAGATCCCCACAAGGCTAAGAAGGGTGTCTCTATCTAAAATAAGGCTCAAATAATTCAACTTTATTATCCCCATACCTTCTTTGACAACCTAAAAATCATCATGAGAAGACTCTGCTCCAATCCCCCTTTGTCTTTTCTCTAACTGAACCACCCAAAGTTGATCCTCAATCAATTTGTGTATCTTGTCATGATGAGATAATGCTACAATAATCCCATCCTCCTTCACTATCAACTGAGTCTCCAAGATATGAATGACTTCCACCTCACATGAAGAAACCTCAATCTATTCTTGTTTCCTCATGTTGGGAATCTTATCAACCTCATCATCATTATTAAAACAAAGAGCAATTTTAGATTCAACCTCTCTTTGAATAAAGAATCTTCTAATGTTATTTGTCCTTTTTGTCTTGCTTGTTGATGATATTTACCTTTTCTTTCACTTCTTGAAGATGTTGTCATGCATTCACAGCCACTAATTTAGCCTCTTTGGCTTTTTACAACCATTTTTCGTTCATCTTTTTGAATTTCTTTACCTCTTCGATGCCAAAATATATACAATCAGACCTCTTATGCTTAATATCTTCATGTCTACCAATTGGTGTAGGGCTGCCATCAATGGTTGATATCATATCACAAGCTCCTATCTCATGAGAATGATGGGACATAATGTTGTTGTCCTCAAACAAATTAGTAATGACATCATGCCATTATAAAATGTCTCCTTCATCATGTGTAGTCAAAACACTAGTGGTTGCTCCACTAAGTAAAGGATTAACTTTCACATCCACTTTTCTATCTTGAGCCTCCAATAGACTTTTAGATATATGAATTACATTCATCAAACCACCATCTGATTTTTTACCATGATAGGATGAAGCAGTGCTAGACTCACCTAATGAAGCATCACAAGAAACCTTATCTTCATGTAGTTGTTCTAATGCAACTAGTATATATTCAAACATCACTTGTTCTTCTCTGATCTTGAAGTCATCATGAAGTGTCTTGTGCCTAACATATTTCTTAATATAAGTTTGATTTTTTCTATCCATAAGATCAGTTGTATGCTAGTCACTAGCTACTAAAAATTTATTGTAAAGATTACTATATACTTCACCTGTAGAGACCTCTTATTTCTCTTTCTTTTTGTTTTGTGATGTAGACCCTTTAAAAAAAGATGTCATATATCATGCTAATATATCTATGGTTGTAGGGTGCGAAACCAATTCATCCATCCTTTCCTAGCTTTGTCTAAGCTTCTCCAATTATTTCATTATGGCATTTGACTGCTTCCTGGAAATAGTCATGTTGTTCAGCTAAACTTCCAAATAGTGGCTGAAACTTACCCAACATGTTGGCAAGAAACCACTCTGACACCACTTTATTATCCCTTGCAAAATTTGCCCTTAATTTTTTGATATGTATACTTAGAAATTTCATCAAACACTTGTCTTGCAAACTAATATCAAAGTATAATATTGTCTTCTTATTCCAAGGAAACTTTTAAGATGCAAAGGATAACTTTCTACTTCAATGCCAATGACAACTAATAACAGAAGATGAAATGCAAATGTATTTTGGTAATTTTCAATGCCAATAGATGCCTAAATAATATGCAAATGTATAGCTATATCCATGAGACATTTTGACAAACAATTGGCATGCAAATTAAATGTTGATTATGAATGCTATAGAGATGAACATTACATCAAACACATGGCATGCAACTTATAACTCCTTATTGAATGTAATTCCAAGTACAATGATAATTTGAATAACTAAGAATCTTAGCTTATAATGAATATCCAATACAATGCCAAATCTGATTGAGAATGATTAAAATGATAATGCAAACTTCTTCAAAATTACAAGAGGAACCTGATTATGAAGTATTCTAAATTGATGTAGATAAGACATCCTTTGGAAGATGTAATGATTATTTCTTGATGCCAAACCAAGCCTCTATATGCCACCCCTATTTTCAGACCTACCCTCTAAGATGAAATAATATGCAGCCTTAAAGACCCCACTCAAGCATTGAAAATGATTGTAGGGCCCTCAAGAATGGAGCACCCAACCTAGGGAATAAAATTGCTGCCTTTTGTGGTCTCCATGAATAAAATCATGGCTCCCAGGTATGCTGACATAAGGCCTAAAATTACATCAAACTATTGTTATGAAAAAATCAAAATTTAATCTCCTTTTCAAATGCCAAAATTGATGCCAATGCCAAGCTAGAAAAATAATACCATTTATTCTCCCTAATTGCCCCAAACAAAACTCCAAAAATTGCCAATGAAGAACAAGTAGAAAGTCTAAAGTAACTTCCTCAACTTTGCAACCCTTTAGAGGATCTTTCACCACCTTAATTATGCCAATCTAAGAGAATTTTCATTCCCAATGATCAAATGTAGAAACTGCAAAAACCCTTGGATCCACAATGGACATATCAAAAGCAAATATCAATTCTTGGATGATTAGAAGCTTAGCCAAGCCCTCTATTTATTCTTTTTTCTCCATCCTTCAAGAAGCTTCTAGAATATTATTTTATTTTATTTAATCACTTTATTAATGTCCTATTAAATACACATTATATAACTTTAGACTTTAAAATAAATATAAAGATGATGTCGGAATGCCTTGATCTTTAGCTCATCATAAAAGGTCTCGATGAGATGTATCTAACCCCACTCTAAAAATTTTGATCTGAAACTGAACCCGAACTTACTAAAAATAATAAGTACCTCACAAGTTACCCAAAACTACCACTAATCATGCCAACTGGATCCAAACCAAAACTACACATCTAAATGGCCCATCTAAGGCCAATCGACCATGGTTCCCTAACCAAACCGCTAGTCCATAGGAAACCAATGATGGACTAACACTGTATCTAGAAAGGAGACATTACAAGGTATATCCCTCTGAATGTCTTGAGTAATGCTGAGTGACCATGTAATCTAAATCACTGTATACTTCATCTAATTTGAGCTGAATTTGATAGTCTAAATACTAGAAGTGTAAAAACCATGCTAAGTGACCCATGTAGTCTGAATCACTATATATTTTGACCAATCTGAGCTAAATTTAATAAATTGAATACTGGAGGTGTCAAAACCATGTTGAGTGACCCATATAGTCTGAATCACTATATATTTTGACTG
Source organism: Torreya grandis (assembly GCA_037957365.1). Classification (NCBI taxonomy): domain Eukaryota; kingdom Viridiplantae; phylum Streptophyta; class Pinopsida; order Cupressales; family Taxaceae; genus Torreya; species Torreya grandis. Next base: position 526,690 of record JARHVA010003436.1, read on the forward strand.
ATCTAGGTTGAATCTAATAATTTAACTACTGGAGGTGTAAGAACCATGGTGTATCTACCTATAAGAGTGGATAGGCATATTGGGTAATTGTAGGAATAGGAATAGTAGGAATGATGCCCCCCTTTTAGGGAGAGGGATGAGATCTATGATAGAGGAGGTTGAGCCAAAAGTAATGATAATGGCATAAGTAGAAATAAAGTTGACTTGTTGTGAGGAGATTGAAATTTTGCTTGATTGATTAGGCTAAGTTGTTTGATAGTTGAATGAGACTGTGATTGGTTAGGACAGAGTTGTATGTTTGGGTATAAAAGAGGCATAGAGATGTGCATGTGCCATAGTAGGTAAATGATGTAGTAAGAGAGTGAGGTTTACATGATTTTGATGGTGTGGTTATTAGGAATTCATGGAATAAAATAATTTGTAAAATGAAGCTATGAGGTTCTAGTTATGGGTAAAATGATGTTTTGCTTGGAATGAGAAAGTTGTTTGATATAGGAAAATTGGGTTGATTCTTGATTCATTTGCATGTTGATTAGCTTGAGATTTGGAGCTCTAGAGTAGGAGATATGTTGAGGAGATGAGCACCTGCCATGACCTAGTTTGAGTAGTTGGTAGCCCAGATTGAGGCCGGTGGTGATGTTACCCTGGTGAGTAGCTAAAATGCATGTTTTTTGCCTATTTGGAAGCCTATTTCAGATGTTTTTGAACTATTTTAAGATTCCTACAAAAATTTTGACTAGTTTTAATGCTCATGTCCTTCCTCCAATGTTGTTGTCTAGGCTCTAGTACTACTATCTAGGTTATAATGCTCTTGTCCAAAGTTATTGTGTTGTACCTAGTGTTATTATCCTAATGGCTAGATTTTTTGAGCTATTATTTTGTTTAGCTACTATAGTTTTTGTTTGGCTATTGATTTGGCATTATTGGCTGATATATATGCTATTTTATGGTGTTTTATAGGGTGAGGTATGGTAGAGGGATTTTTTTAGAGGTCAAGGGATGGAGACACTAAGATTATTACCTTTATCAACTAATGAGAGAGTTGTGATAGATAGGGCAAGGTTGGGTCATGTGTGTGACCTAAGCACTATGCAGTGGGATAGATACATGATTACCACCTTATGTGAGAGGTGTAATGTAGACACATGTACTTTTTAGCTTCCTACTAGGGAGATTATGATTACTCTAGAGGATGTGTACCATATTTTACATTTATCAATTAGTGGACTGTGTGTGACTTTGCAAGATGACATGGGTGCTCATGCTATTGATCATGCATCCTTGTATTTTGTTGGTGTGCCCTTAGGCATACATCAAATAAGTAGTGATAGTGATGTTTTATTATCAAATATTATGTAGTCAAGTGTTTTGCATATGTGGAAGTGGTTGGCTATGTTGTTCACGTCATTTATTATTGTGGATGGGAGTGGGATGTCGATTACATATAGGATACATAGGAATGTGTGCAGTATATAGGTGTATGGTACTATGTTCTCATTGGCTAGGACTATGATTTCTCACTTATATAGGGATCTTTACAGGTTTACTCAAGAGGTATTTAGTGGTGGTATGAGTGTAGATACTTTATTGCATTATTGGACATATGAGCACATAATGGTTATGCAATCGATAGGATTATCGAGGGAGAGGTGGGCACCTCCACAACTATTTGGAGAGTGGTGTATGAGTATGTTAGTTATTTGGTCTCCTAGGATAGATTACTATAGATGACTTTTAGATAGATTGGTGGCTTGAGATATCATATGGAGGCCCTATAGAGGATTCCCTGGGTGCCCTGAAGATGGAGTGTAGTTTTGGTATATGATGGTCAGTTATTGGTTACATGACCACTAGGTTGGAGTGTATAAGCACTTTTAGTATGATCATGTGACTAGATAGTTTGGAGTACCACAAGATGTTCCCCCTAAAGTATGTGTGTGGGTGAGGAGTGCACAGGCACCAGCAAGGGCAAGAGCTCATAGGAGGCCTACTGAGGCTGAGTTAACACCATTGCCTTTAGATGCATGGGATGAAGTAATAGATATTCCTAATGTAGATGATGTTGGATTCACATAGGCATATACCACATGGTGGATGAGGCATCAGTGGGCTCCATTATATCTTTTTGATGGAGGGGATGCCCTCAAGTATGAGGATCCTACTTTGATCTAGATGATAAGAGGTAAGCATTGATTATATTTGAATTGTGTACAAGTTTGTGCTTATTTTAGCTTGTTTAGAAAATATATATCTAACATAGTGTTCTAATTTTTCATGTAGATGGAGTGGGAGGTGCTCAGGATGAAGAACCTGATGGGGGAAGAGGTGGAGATGATAGGTTCTGGGAGACCATCATTGAATTGACACGTTGAGAGTGCATGTGGTATGTTCTTGATGATGTAGTGGATGAAGGGTTGATAGAGCAAGTGACAGTTATAGCTGGTGTTTATGCTCAGTTATTTGATATAGCTACTATAGTGATAACTACATATGTTAGAGTAGCGAGAGAGAGAGATGAGTTGAGGTCTGAGCTAGATAAGCATATGATGCCTCCACCTAACTATGGTTTTACTAGCACTAAGATCATGGATGAGTACATAGAGCTTCAAAGGAAATATGTGGACTTATGCGAGGAGCATGGTCAACTATTACACAAAGAGAGTCATCTTAAGAGGAATTCAAGAGCTCAAGGAGGTGTGGGACCATCAAGTGCTAGAGTGTACTATAGGACTAGTACTAGAGGGGAGAACAAGATGGAGAGTGAGAGCATGACATCCATTCATGATTGATTATATCTTGATATGATGTTTATGTTTTGAAAACATTAATATATTTATGGATACTATTTTGATTTTGACTCATGCATATTGTGCTATATGATTTGAAAGATATTGTTATATTCATTGCATATGGTTGTTTTATAAGTAGTTGATTTGGTATTGATTTTAAAGGTCATTTATGCTTGGTAAAATGGTACTTGGGATATGTGATTTGATTCTTTGTTGATAAGTGTGATGTTAGCTTTTTGATTTGTAATCATATGTAAGCAAAAATTTGTGGGTTGGTTTCATAACTGGTAAGTTGTTTAGATAGATAAAGTGACTTGGTATAATGTTGGTAAAAATATGGTTTGGTAAGATCTAGATTTTTGATAAGCTGGTTTTGGCTATTGATAGTTATTGGGAATTAGGAATGTTAGTTGTTAGTATGTAGGGATGTAAGATAACACATTGTACATATTACTTCCCTGAGAGTGGGTCAAGAATATAAAGGCTAGCTAGACCTTTGGCTCCATCATTGCCCTATTAAGTGAAGCTATGAACTATTATTAGTATGAATGTGTGTCATATTACTTTATGCTATGTAACTATCTGAATCCTGATGGCCAACTAAACAAGTGTCCATACTGCTCATGTTATGTAGGAATATGTTATTTATCTGATATTGTCTATTATGTACTAACTATAGTTGGATGTGGAGATTCTACAAAATGTAACTTTATTGGATGTGTAATGAGAACTATGTGATATGAAGAAGGCTCATCTATCCCTATTCATATGCCCTATGGCTTCTATTATGATGTGTATAACTGAGTAATAGATTGAGATGGAGCTAAAACTTGTGATGGGGGCTCATTTAATCTCACTCATACTAGGTTACTACATGAAATAGGTCCCTAAAAATTTGGCCAAAGTAAATCTCTTTGGATCAATACTCTATGATGTGGTTTCATTTAATATTAATCATAGTGGATTGCTATGTGAGATAGGACCCAGAAAATATGGCCATAGTGTATATTTCTCTTGAACGATATTGTGTTGTGATGCCTATAATTTTGTTGGATATGTATATGGAACTACAATATGTACTCCTCAGACTACAGTGATATATGTAGGCTTTTCTCATTGTATAGGTTTCCAAACCTTTTGAATAGGTAGAATAGGGGATCTCCTATGAGGCTCTATCCTAAAACCCATATTACTCTCATGATGAGTGATCGATGATTCCTGTAAAGGAATGTCTTAGGATGATTCAATCATGGAAGAATGAGATCTAAGGTTCCATGGTGGATGAGATCTTGATGCCCCTTATGTGAATTATAGAATGCCATTATCAACATATCTATTAATGCAATCCTTGAGTCCAACACAATCATTATCTCTGTATCCACGAATATGATGATAGTTGTAAAAGGGTTGATGTGGTTGTCTATGTAAGAGATGTGGATCTCATCGATGAGTAGAAGGAAATGTGATTAATCTCCTATCTAATAATGTTGATAATATGACACATGAGCTATCCCACTCTGAATCAAACTATAGTGGTGACTTGTTTCTATTCTCTTAGTGCATATTATAGGTTATGCTTTGGAAACTAGATCTTTGATCTAAATTGGTTGTTTTTTTGGTTATGGTCTCCTATCTTATTTAGAACATGGTGGATGCTAGATTCTATGAGCGGTAGATACTATTGTGAAATCTAGAGTAATCTGATCAACTGCATCTACCTCAATCAACCCCAATTTCTTATCCAAAGCTAGAACTGTATAGCATAAGTGCTTGAAATAAGACTCTATCTGATATAGTAGATGCTTGAGGAGAGGTTGGCAAATCCCCTTAATAAAGATATGCTGAATCTCTAAATATATTGGTTTGTATATCAATCTTAACATGTGATTCTTGAATCATAATATATAATCACTAACTAGCTCTGAAGTATCATGATGTAAAGTTGCAAATTTCTTATATGTAACATGAGGGCATGTGTTTGTTATGTAATATCTAAGAAATGCCTCTTCTAAGTCATCATATGTATGCAAGGAACCAATGGGGAGTAAATGAAAGAACCAATTTGGTGCTTCCCCCACTAATGTCTACTAGAATAACTTGAATAGAATCAAAGGACTCGCATGAGATGGCAAAGCCTTTTGAAAGGCCTGAAGGTGTATGAATGGATGTCCAGTTCCATCAAAGTGAGGCGATGATGGTATCTAAAAATGCTTAGAAATGAAGATTTTATAAATGTCTTCGAAATAGGGTTACCATGTAAATCATTAGCATCCATCCAAGACTTATAAGCCTTGTTTTCCAAGGTAAGGAGATGTACTTGGTGTTGTAATTCACCAATTGCATGCATTAAAGAGATAATCTCCTGGGATGGTATATTAGCAACTTGAAGTGGTTCATTTGATCGTTGAATTTGATTGTTAATTTAATACATGGGAATTCTACATTTAGTAATTGGATCAAAAAAAGGGGGTGTGCTCACTTGAACATTGGGAGTAATGGTAACTTAGACCTTACTAGAGGGATGTTGGCTACCATTCTCTTTAGGTGAAGAGTGTGAACTGGGTTCTATTGTAGTGAGGGGTGGCTTGGAAGATTTATTGGTATCTTTATGTTTTAGTGTATGATCCGTAAACACCACTAATAAACTCAAAGTGAAATTTTAAAAGTATGGATTATGAATTTCTCAAGTTATAAGATGTTGGAATGATTAAAAATTGATGAAAAACTGATCTAAATCAAGTTTCAAAACTGAAATAAAGGTGAATTGATAGATCACATCAATTATCCATTGAAACCGTCATATTTTTCAAATTCTTTATTTTATCCAATTTCTCGTAAATGATCAAATGATTAAATTTTGCATTCTGATATAAATCTAAATTATAATCTTCAAATTAACTGAAACTGAAATGCAAAAATGAATTCTAAGATCAAAACATAGAAATTATTTACAGGGTTCGAAATTCCTACGTCCTCGGGTTTGTATCGAACTGATCCATTAATTATTGCTAAATTTTCAAGCTAAATAATACTTAAAAACAATAAAAGATCATATCTCTCTACAATAATAGTGATCAAACCTTCGAAATACCTTGGCTGACTCAGCTCGTCCTTCACCTTCCTGAATCTCACGCAGAGGCTTCTCCAAATCAAAATTGGAAACTTCTATAGCTCAAAATGGTATCACCAATTCTCCAAAATGGGTAAATGAATATACTTCACAGAGTGTATCAGAATTGCAAACAATTTTTTAGTTTACTTTGAGCTCTAATTTAGCCTCTAAGGGCTCCAAAATGACAAAATATTGTAAGCGGGTCTATAATCTCCCATACACAGTCGGCCAGAAGCTTCCCTTTAAATACAAGTTCGCTCCTTTGAAGTCACTTAGAAGTCCATGGCATAAGTGGTCAAAGCTAATCACTTTTACACAAGAGTTCTGAGGTTCAAGACTCATCCCTTCCTTATAGGGCGCGCTTAAGCTTATCCTTTATCCCACATGCACGGATTTGGAATAAGACTAAGCTTTAAAAAGCCTTTACCCACCCACTTATCACGTGGATTCAGCCACCTAAGGGGAATTATGTTTGGGCTTGGGCTTGGTCTCTCCTTCGAGTGCTCACCACATGACCCAGTGTATTTTTCCTTAGACTCAGACTTGCCACCTTGCTCGGGCTTCAGCGTGTGGACTCCTTTGAACTCACCACATGGCTCGGTCAATGAGCTTATCTCACGCTTAGTCACTTAACTCCACATGGAATGTTGATGATGTGGCATGTCATCGAACCAATTTTTTTAAACCTTTAAATTTTTCAAGTGTTGACCTCTGATAGGTCCAAATGTTGAAATAACCTTGAAACACGTGCCACATGTTGCAAGTGACATTTTTTGACCAATCTTCAAATGGCCATAATAAGAGCTCCCAAACTCATATTTACGTTTCAAAAAATACATCAAAAAGCTCTCAACGAGCTCTACGCTATGAAATTAGTTTCATCATGATTTGAAAACTTGTTCCAAAATGAACTCTGGATCACACCTCCCTACAAAAGAGGCCTTTGGTCTCCAAAAGTCGACTATCCCCTGAAATCTTATAATTGGTCTACTGCATCCATGAAAATAAAACCCAATCATAGCAAGAGATATAAAAAATTACATTAAAATGATTCACAATCAAACTATAAAAATGCCTAATCCAAAGGCATAAGTAAGTGAATCTGCAACTGCAAAAGTGATTACAACATATCAAGCTACTTGCCTGAATGTCACATCCTGTAAAGTGGTGAATTGCCAAAAATTGAAACAACTCCCAATGTAACTGCAACACAAGTTTATAATGCCAACAACATACAATTAATGTTGTAGGCATGTTGAAATACAATGCACTAGTATGGGACTTATATGCTAAGCAAATGCAAATAACCAAAAGTGTATGATGCCTAACATCTAAACATGCCCAAAGGGTCTTTTAATGCATCTATACATCCATGTGCCAAAAATAGATACATTCTAAAAAATAGTAGTCTAACTATCAAATGCTGTAAGAAAACAATTCACAACATCACTCTACTATATCCCCAACTGTTTCCAATGAGTTAATGTCTTATCCATTATTAGACTACCCATACAGTATATTCCAGAGATCAAAAACTTAGAGTTATCAAAAAGTGAGAATAGAAAAACTTCATATGGTAAACCTATCTTGAAGTGTTCCCACCAACTCTAATCTACATATATCAAATCTTGTTCATTCCCTTAAGTGAATTCTTAACCATGCTTTGCAAAAAGAATGTAGTGATAATCCACTTAACCAATTCTTTCTTCCTAGTGAAATTGATTATCTCTGTGGATTCATTATCAATTACATATTGTTGACTTAACCTCTTTAATGGATTTTCACTTGTAGGTTTTACCTTATCCTGGGTTGTATTGTCAACTACATTATGGATTGAATTAGCTTTATTAACCATAGTGAGAGGTTTGTAAATCATCTTAGTTTTAACATTACTTGAATGTGAAGATGAATGAAGCTTAAAACATCTATCAATCCTATGTCCACTCACTTTACAATGAGTGCAAACATCCTTCTTAGGTGAGGGTCCCCTTTTGCCAATTCCCAACTTAACATGACAATGGTCTTTCAAACATGCAATCTTCTTCAACAAAGCATTTCGTTTCCAACAAGTTTTAGCACTATGGTTATTCATCCCACAAAAAATGCATGGAAATGATTGCATTATCTTCTGTACATTATATCCAAACTTCTTAAAAGTATCAATTGGTTTAGAAGATTTAGTGTAAGAATCAGGAGGTGGAATCTCAATACCTCTCTTACCTTTACACCTTTGAAATAGCGGCCTAGAATCTTCGCTATTGGAAGCTCACCTTCCTTTAGCCATGGAAGAAACTTCTCCAACATCCACCTGCACACTAGTATAACCAAAATCTGCAAGAAGAGGTCTATGCTCAACATGAATTGGGTTAGATATACCTTGGCTATCTCTACCAAGTACTCCTCCATTATAACCCATTTTAAACAACAATTTATATCCTATGCCCTTAGTGTATCTTTCAAAATCACCAAAAATAATATTACTAGAATCTGAATCTGAAATGGTAGAAGAAGATGAAGATTCATGTGGTGAAAAACTTATAGTGCACTCAGTCATAGTCTCTACATCTGAAGTTAAAGGCTTTACATTTTCACACTCACCACATTGAAATCTAATCAAGAGCTCATCCTTGGATTCAAGCTCCGATTTTAGCTTTGCCACTTGCAATTCAAGTGCAAATTTTTGACATCTCAAGATTGCATTTTCATCTTTGATGACCTCAATCTGTGACAACTTGCCCATGGTTTCCTGCAAACACCTTATTCCACACTACACACTATAATATAATCAATCTGCAAACCAATAATCCAACTATTTTGGAAGCAACTGTCAATACACAATTAGAAGCAATCCCTACATTCTAACCACTCTGATACCAACTTAATCTATAAACACCACTGATAAACTCAAAGTGAAATTTTAAAAGTATGGATTCTAAATTTCTCAACTTATAAGATGTTGGAATGATTAAAAATTGATAAAAATTTGATCTAAATCAAGTTTCAAAATTGAAATAAAGGTGAATTGATAGATCACATCAATTATCCATTGAAACCGTCAAATTTTTCAAATTCTTTATTTTATCCAATTTCTCGTAAATGATCAAATGATTAAATTTTGCATTCTGATATAAATCTGAATTATAATCTTTAAATTAACTAAAACTAAAATGCAAAAATGAATTCTAAGATCAAAACACAGAAATTGTTTACGGGGTTTGGAATTCCTACGTCCCCGAGTTCGTATCAAACCGATCCATTAATTATTGCTAAATTTGCAAGCCAAATAATACTTATAAACAATAAAAGATCATATCTCTCTGAAATAATAGTGATCAGACCTTCTAAAGACCTTGGCTGACTCAGCTCGTCCTTCACCTTCCTGAATCTCACGCAGAAGTTTCTCGAAATCAAAATTGGCAACTTCTATAGCTCAAAATGGCATCACCAATTCTCCAAAATGGGCAAATGAATATACTACACAAAGTGTATCAGAATTCTAAACAAGTTTATAGTTTACTTTGAGCTTTGATTCGGCCTCTAAGGGCTCCAAAATGACCAAATATTGTAAGCGGGTCTATAATCTCCCATACACAGTCAGCTAGAAGCTTCCCTTTAAATACAAGTTCGCTCCCTTTAGGTCACTTAGAAGTCCATGGCATAAGCGGTCAAAGCTTATCATTATTACATGGGAGGTCTGAGGTTCAAAACTTATCCCTTCCTTATAGGGCGCGCTTAAGCTTATCCTTTATCCCACATGCACGGATTCAGAATAAGACTTATCCCTTCCTTATAGGGCGCGCTTAAGCTTATCCTTTATCCCACATGCATGGATTTGGAATAAGACTAGGCTTTAAAAAGCCTTCAGCGGCCCACTTATCACGTGGCTTCGGCCACCTAAGGGGAATTTTGTTCGGGCTTGGGCTTGGTCTCTCCTTCGAGTGCTCACCACATGACCCGATGTATTCTGCCTTAGACTCGGACTTGCCACCTTGCTCAGGCTTCGGTGTGTGGACTCCTTTAAACTCGCCACATGGCTCGATCAACGAGCTTATCTCACGCTTAGTCACTTAACTCCACGTGGCATGTCATCAAACCAATTTTTTTGCAAACCTTTCAATTTGCCAAGTGTCGACCTCTGATAGGTCCAAATGTCGAAACAACCTCGAAACACGTGCCATATATTGCAAGTGACATTTTTTTACCAATATTCAAATGGCCATAACAAGAGCTCCTGAACTCAGATTTACGTTTCGAAAAATACGTCAAAAAGCTCTCAATGAGCTCTACGCTATGAAATTGGTTTCATCATGATTTGAAAACTTTTTTTGAAATGAACTCCATATCAGTGTATCACATTCTAATTGAGTAGAAGATGTGTTATTATCATGAACATGTGCATTATTTGAAATAGAATCATGCATAAAAGTAGAAACAACATTTTGAAGTGAATTATGTTTGAGAGGAGTGAGAGAAGAGTTAGAAACATGAGATGCATAGTCTTATTCACTATGTGTATAATAACCATCATTATTCCATGCATTGTCATCATTGGAATATTGTTCGTAATCACTCTCATTTTCATATTTGGTTGCATGTTCACTATCATATCCATTACCACTTTCAGTGTAACCAGGGAGAGGTGTAAGAGAAGAATTTAATTCTTTTCTAATATGCAATAAAGTATCATTTGAAATTGGAATATCATGTGCATCTATGTTATCCATGGATGGATTACATGCATTATTTTCATGTTAAGTAAGAGAAAGAGAGTTATCATTTAGACATTCTTTTGACAAAGTAGAGTTAATAACATGAGATGTATCATTTGAACTATGTATTGGCAATTTGATTCTATTGCATTTATATTGTTGTAATTTGAACATAGAAGTAGCAAAAGAGAGAGAGAGAGAGAGATTAGGTTTAAATGGAAGAAAATTATCACCAATTATAGGTTCACTTGGAAGTGCATGACTAATTTATTCATTTGATGCATTGTGCATAAGAGAATGAGGTGAAAAGTATCTTTCCCATTTATCAAAATTATTTTTTTTAGAAGAGGAAATAAAAGAAATAGGTTTGAGAGAAGAAGATGCATCTACTTGTACTTCATTATCACTATCACATATATCATCATATTCCTCATTACAATAATATTAATTATCTTCATTGTAAATAAAATCATTTTCCACATTTTAAGCTAATGTGCAATTTTGCAAATTTGTCCATTCATTGTCATAATTATGAGAAATTTTATAAATTGATCTATGGGATAAGAGGGAAGAAGTGCCTTAGTGGCCATTTTTTTTCTTTCACTAAAGATAATATTTAAAATTACTATCAAGGAAATAAATGCAAAAATAAATATTAACATAGAATTTATGAAAATATTTTTAGCACTTTAAACAATTTGCAAAAATTATAAAATGTTTTTCTAAAAATTGTAAGGAAAGAAGGTTTCATATATTTAGGACCTAGTTTAGGAATCTAGGGTTTTGAGCTAGGGTTTTAGATTTTTTTTTAAAATTATGAAATAATTTAAATTTTAAAAATAATTTTGAATAAAATTAATGCATGAAAATTTGTAAAAATCAGAAATTTGAAATTTAATTTTTTGCACCAAGTAACTACTAATATTGAAATTTTGAAAATGTTTTAGACACTCTAAACAATTTGCAAAAAATCTAGAATAGTTTTCTAAAAATTGTAAGGGAGGTAGGCTTAGGGTTTGAGGACCTAGTTTGGAAATCAAGGGTTTTTCGTTAGGGTTTTAGAATTTTTAAAAATTATTGTAATAATTTAAATTCTAAAAATAATTTTGAAGAGGATAAATGCACAAAAAATTTTACAAAAATCAAAACTTTGAAATTAATTTTTTGCACAAAATATAAAGGAAAAGCCCTAAGGGTATCTAGGATTTTAGATTTGTTCGAAGTCGGGTTCACCAAATGTTTTATTATTTTTTGGAAACTAGTGTTTAGTTCCTAAACAATAAAGGGTCTATAGTAAGGGGAAAAATCTAGTTTAATATGATAAAATATATTTTTTATCAAATAATTTACATGAGGAAGAGAAATAAACTTATTTGAAAATAAACTGAAATGAATGATTCAAGAGATGAAAATTATGATGCAAGACTGGGGCACTATCATGAATCTAGATCTGACCTTCATTTTATGATTAGATAGGAGCGTTAAAAGTGGGTAGGAGTGGCATCGATGTTGTAGTCCACCTTTACTAGTGTTGTCCAAGAAATCTAAGCTTTTAGGTTTTGTCTGTTGCCTCAGTGTGAGCCTGTGTACTAAATTTCAGAGGATGTAAGTCAACAGAGCTCACTATAGATCCATTTTAATATCCAAACCTTGTATTTATCTACACACATACAAATAACAAATGCATCAAAAGCAAAAGAGGTAAAAATTGGGTTAGGGGAAGAATGATCACATGATCTAAAACCCCTGTTGTCCTGATCACTGCCTATATTAACCCTCAAGTTAGGGTCTCAGATCAAATGTAGTTCTCTCTCAGATAATGTGTATAATCAACACACATGATAGATGAAAGAATAAACTTTTACCTATGCCCCTCTTTGATCAAGAATGCAAGTCTATGTGTGATGCAGAATGCTAAGCTATACTATTGACTGATTTTAATTATGTAATATGCCAAAGTAGTAAGTGCTAGATATAAAATGCCTTGTGAAGTCCTTTATATAAGAGACTCATTATTTCAAATTTTAGAGCTTTGTTTTCATTTAGCCGACATTGAGAAACTAAGGGTGAAGTTAAGAAAATGACTGGGACTCAATTAGTGAAAGAAACTGACTGTTGGAGTTCAAAATGACCTTGGACAAGAGCACTAGAAATAGACACTAGTGGCACCAGCGTTGTAGTCCAACCCCAACACTCCTATCCTATAGTCCCAAGACCTAGGGGATGGAAAGAGGATAAAAAATGTAACTTGACTGAGGTGGAATGACTATTTGAAAGGCTCAAGATGATCGGGACTAGGCAAAAAGGTCACTCAAGCATAGAATAAGACCCAAAAGAATAAAACAAAAGATATGGCTAAATGTGAACAAAGCTCCAGTCAAAGTCTCCTATGAAAAGACATGATATGTGTGATTTCTTGAAAAAATTAGGGTGTATACATGTGGCATATATGTGTATGTAAGAGTAACTTATTATGTCATCCATCAACATGGAACTAACACATGGATTCCAATGAGCCAATATATCATATAAGTGCCAAAAGCTTTTTTGGATGTTTTTTATTTTTTTGGAATTTTTGGAATTTTTTAAGAGGAAAGATCACCCTATGATGGCATCCAATTGATGGTCATAATATCGACCCCACTATGAACATTACAACATTAACTTGGATCTTTTGCATTGTTTGTGTCATGATTGGATGGGTTAAAAAGGTACATGGCATGTTCCTCATATTTTTCATGTATAGTAGAAGTAATGCTATCATTTGAAATATATATTAATTTACCTTCATGAGAAAAGGAAATACCTTGCTGAATTTAATCAATCTTTGCTTCCATTTGGTATAGCCAAAGAGTTCCTAATGTAAGTGCATATGGAGATGTGGTAGGCATAACCCATTTAATTAATTTAGGACCACAAGTAATTGGTAATATTATGTTTCCTAAGGAGTCTTTCCAACCTCATTTATTTTTTAATTTTTTTAGATTGAAGCCCATTTATTGTAAGAATCTTACATTGAAAATAGTTTTTACGTGTGTAGGATCAATATAGTTATGCCAAAAATAAGCACCACCTATGTATAAGGTAATTATTTACTCTTGTTGGCATGGATGCTTTTTGTGTTGTTCACTTTGATATTCTTGCATAAGATATGGACCTTGGATTGGCCCCATGTTGAGTAACATTTGCAAACTCATCATATAGAGATTAGGAATACCACTTTTTTGTTCATAATGCTCCTTGGGTAAGTTATCTCAATCCTTTGTGTGAGGGATAAAGCTTTTGTATTTAGAGGGAGATATAAAAAGTTCCTTTGAATGAGTAATTATTAAGGAAGCATATCTATGCACACCATTATATAAATGGGTAAATGATTCATATTATTTATGCAATGTATTTTCCTTTAATGGGGAAATAAGATCTTTACTAAAGATAAATCGCAATTCTAAATATGAGGGTCTAAATTCTAGCTCATATGATGTACTTTTGAATCAAATAGTATAATCTTGAAGGGACTTGTCATCACATTGTTTGAAATTGTGTAAATGTTCTAATGTAAGTTTTGGCACCTTGTGGATATTTAAAGTCGTGAAAAATGCTTCTTCCAATTGTAATAAAATATGTAAGGAACCATTTGGTTAACTATGGAATGAATCCTGAGTCTCATCAGAAATACTCATATGGAAAACTTTTAGAAATAATTTTTCATCTTGTGCCCATTGACCAAAAGTATGTGCATACGTAATCATGTGGTCAAATGGTTCCTTGTGTCTCAAAAAGATAGGTAAATCTAGAAATTTAAAATCTTGGGGATAAGAATATTCAAGTATACATTACATAAGAGGTTGATTTGAATGGGGATAGAGGTGTTGGCATTGGTTACAACCTACCATCTCTTTTGAATCTAGGCATATGAGTATCATCATCCTTATATATAATAAGTGCATGTTCATGATCACTAAATTTACAACATTTTGGTAATGATTTGGGATCTTTGAACTTTGGTACACTTGGTATATCATTTGAATAGTTTTTACCATTTGAAGAATTTGTTCCATTTTCCTTTGGTAAAGGTATACCAATTTTAGCTTTGGAAAATTCTGATAAGGATACATTTTTTGATATATAATTTGTTTTAAATGAAGGTATGAAAAAAACATCACCCTTGAATATAAGTATATTATTTTGAAATATAGGAATGTTGGGGGGTTTAATTAATTTGTTTGAAGACATGTCCCCTTATTAGTTGTTTGCACATCAGCCATAATTTCTTTTATGTAGATGTCAGAATTTTTGATGATCAAATGAAGGACCTCTTGGTCATATGTACCCACTTTTTTTGAAAAATTCACATGTTTAGTTGGCTTGAATGGTTGGTTACTCAAGGATGTTTTTAAAAATCCCAACACATGCCTATCTATATTGTTATGCTTAAGAGATTAGGGTGGGTTATACCTTGCTCATGTTTGCCCAATCCTTAGCCTTGGTATCCATACTTTTAGAAGTATCAAATGCCATAGTCATATAATGGTGGTATAGGAAGTATGGCAAAAGGTTTTTTATCTTCTTTAAGATGGATGGACTTATCATGGACCTAATTAAAGGGATAACAACTACCACCATTCAAGTCTTTTATATTACATGCTTTAGCACTTACAAGAAAGCAAGAGTAATCAATTTTAATTCCTTCCTTAAGGGATAATTGGATAGTTTCATAATCATAGTCATCAAAGCAATAAATATCATCCATGATAAAAGATATGAAGTAAATAAAGATTAAGACAAATTAGGTAATAATCATCTGTTGGGTGAATATTTTGTCATCAACTAACTGAAGACAAAAGTGTTATATCAATCATAGCATGATGAGATAAATCTCTCCTCTAAGCAAGGGGAGGCTCCCTATAAACTATTATAAACTAGACCTATACTAAATACTAACTTAGGGGTGAGATCATACCATCCATTTCTTTTTTTTCAGAAATGATGTTCACAAAGTAAAGAAAAACTCCTATGTAATAACTGAATCCATTTCTCTTTTTTTAGAAATGATGTTCATGAAACAACAAGAAAACTTTATGGGTAATAACTTGATCCATAAGAAACCCATGAAAGCACAAAGTCTTTCATTGCTTCTCTTACTGATTAAGTATGTAGGACACCATAGAATGAAGTGTAGCCCAAAGTCTCCACCACAATCTACAAAAGAATAAGACAACAAAAGATAAAGGTAGTTCAAAGCCTTTCCCAATATCTTCTATTCTAAGGCACGAGAACATGGAGTAAAGATAATTATGTAGCACAAAGTCTCCACAATCAGCTTCAGGACATCTTCCAGATTATTTTCACTTGCTCTGATTATTTGATCAAATGGATAAGATAGTATTTAGGAAAAAGACATAAGAATAATTTCCTACATAACACAAGTTATTTCAACACAAAGTTTGAAAGGTCGCTCTCTTTCTCATTCACCTGATAAAATATGATTAACAATCTGAGCTCAAAGTCTCAAAAATGCCTTTCAATTTGGGTAGAGTTTTGCTTTTAATAATTCAGAGATCCCCCTCATTCAAAATGAGAGATTACAATATATAGCATCCAAAGAAAGACTTTGGCACTTGTTTTCACAAAATGGCCCATGCTACATTGAATGCATTGGAAAGAGGAGATTATGTGCAGGGGCCATGCTGGAGAAGGTTACCAGTCCTGACTTTTGTGTTTAACTCATATCAAATGTCTTCTCCAAAGAATGGGTTGCCTAATCCTCTAAAAGGCAAGGCCACTCCTCTTTATGATACTTACATGACTGTCCACTTGTCTTTACTCAAATGAAGAAAAATAGGTTGCACCATTTAAAGCCTGCGCTCTCTGGTATCCACCTATTGGACTGTTCCACCCACTGGAATAACTCTTCCACTGATGCTTCTGGATTATCTATTTGATTCCCTCTTTCCTTGATATATTTTGTCTCTTCTTGGTGATCTGAGTTTTTGGGGCTATCTTCTCACCTTCTATTGGCTTCTTCGGCTCCTTTCTCAGTGGATCGCTGAGTTTGTCCTTGGGTTTACGTTATTCAAAAATCAATGGTTATTCCATTATCCTAAATTTGACATCTACGGGGATGTCACCGGTCACTTGAACCATTTTGAACCTTGAACCATCTTTTTAGAGTTCACTGGTTCAATGGTTAAACGATTTAGTGGCTCAATATTTTATGTTTTACAAAGAGTCACGTTCACTCAGTCTTCTTATGAATTCAATTCAATGTATTATTGAACCAACTGTTTGAACCTTTCATTGGAACCTTCCACTCAAACCGTTTTAAACCTTTAAACCATTTTGAACCTTTGAACCATTTTGAACCTTTGAACCATTTTGAAGTGGAGTTTAATGGTTTAACAATTTAATGGTTTGGCGGCATTCATTTCAAATCATTGAACCCCACTATTGAACCATATATCAATTTTAGGAAATGCCTTCAAGTGTTTTGTAATTTCTTCTTGCAAAAATCCACCTTTTGAACCTACAATTTCCTTAGCTAAAAAGGCTTGTGTAATTGAATAACTTGATTGCTCAATTTTTTAGAAAGAAGGAGACCATTTTTGGCCTACAAGACCAAAATGGTCAACAAGTTGTCCACATAAACAAGTGACTAGTTTTGGGAACAATAGCTGGCTCCAATTGAGGAATTTTCATCGATTGTATTTTGAAACGATCGAAGGGAGTAGAATCCAGACTCTAAGTTCCTTCATCCATGTCATTGGACCATAGAGTCAAGCCACCCAAAAAGAGAAAGATGCCAAAAAATCAAATGAACAACATAAAACAAATAAAGATTATACAAATGTACAATTGGACTTATCTGATACCTCAAAGATTGAAGTGCTTTAGATGCTGCCCACTGTGAGGTAGTGAAAATAACATTCTATCTTTATATATCAGCAAGAAATTATTTTTGCCCTAGAATCAATGATTGGCGAATGGACATCTCCACCAGGAATCCAATTTTTTGTGCATTCCTCTTGGTTCTCTCCTCTTGGCCCACAACAAGACTTGATCTCCAATCTAAAAACTATGAATCCTTACTCTCTTATCAAAGAGTTTCTTTACTTGATTTTGATGTGTAACAACATGGTCCACTACCATGGTTCATTTCTATTCTAGTCCAGTCAAGCACATGATTTGATGGTCCCCATTAAATACCTACCAATGGTTGGCATTATCAGGTACACTTGATCGAAAGACCAGCTCAATAGTGTACTTATTCCCTTTAAAATCTTTGTGAGGAATCATGAGGGTTGCAAAGATAGCCAATAAATTTTCATGATCATTAAACTCTTTAGGCACTGTAGAAATGTTGAAAGCATCAAAACTTTCAATGAAATCCCACACAAGATTATGATAGTGTCACAGTCTTTCATTCCTGGTTCGGTACAGGCTCCTCACTTGGTAGACCACCAATTCAGCATCTCCTTAAGCATGAAGAATCTTAACACCTTTAGCATGAGCAGCTTTTAATCTGAGCAATAAAGATTCATACTCAGTGGTGTTGTTGGTGTTGTTGTACTATTACTTATATGAAAAGGATAAAATATCTCCTAGTGGATATATCAAAACAATTTCAGCTCCAGAACTGGTAGAAGAGTAGCTGCCATCAAATTCTAGAATCTAGACATCATTAGAATATGATCTTCTTAAATATTTCTCTTCACTAGGGAGGGAAGATCCTTTTTCACCTAAACTTTGCTCAACCAATTCTTCTGATTTTTTATCTAAATTCTTTGAATTGTCACCCAATGAACTTTCATCTGATGAAATAGAAACATCTTCAGTGGACAGAAAGTAATTACCCATTCCTAACGATTCAAACAAAATTTGAGCTTCAGGGTCTGACATTTGGGTGACAATATATTTTGACTCCTTCTTAGGAAGCAACTTTCTCATGATGCCCTTAATAGGTATCCTTGCTTCAAACATGACCATATTGAACTCACCACCTACATCCTTAAAAAAATTATGTCTGAGTAGACTGCCATAAGAAGCTGAAATATCGACCACTAAGACTGTCATCTTAATCCTCTTATCTGGAAAAGCCAAAAATGCAAATTGGGCATCTTTGATTTGACCCAGAAGTGGCACTTGCTTGTTTTCCATGGAGAAACATCACCCAAAAGTTTTAGTTAAGGTAAGACCGAGAGAGTCTGCCACCTTGGCGGGCATAACATTGTTAGAGGCTCTAGAGTCTATTATACAGTTACTCAACTTATGACCATTAATCAAAAGGGAAACATAGAAAGGTTCTATTTTTCTAGGGGCAATAGGAGGAGTAATGACAAGATTATTTCAAGTGGCTTTGTTCTTTATGGGATCATGAGCCACTTTTGAAAAATCTTGTCCTATAGGGATGGTTTTGCTTTTGATGCATTCAGTCAACCTATCCAACTGTTCAGGGTTGGCTTGTAAGTATTCAAACTCAGACATTTGGATCTTGGTCTTCCTAATACAATCAATTATGTAAAATAACTGAAATTAACTACAAATAGAGGAAGAAAGTCCATCATTTTGGGTTTTATTGGGTGTGGGACTAGTTTGAGAAATGGAAGGAGAAGGTACAGGGTTGTTTGAGGTACTTACTATCTTATTGATCATTGGGTCCTTTGATTGGAAAGGCAGTGAAGTCCTTGATTTATCAATTGAAATTATTGGCTAAGGTTCTTCTCCTACTTTTCCCTTATCAGCTTGTTGAGTCGACTGGTTCTGGGACCTAGTAAAAACAACGTATGATCCATCAAACACTTCTCCCTTTCTTCTAGCTTCATCTTCGTAACTTAGAAAACTAATGTTGGAGTCACCAGTTAATTCTTCTTCTCCTTCTGCAAAGAGATTAGCGTCATCTTCTTGGTCCAACTTAGGTTGGAAAGAGAAATCATGTTTAACTTCATGATAACCAATTGTTGAGTTAGCTGGTGATGCTTCAATGGCAAGCTTCCCGCGTGTGGGAGGAAGGTGATTGGGTTGCCCTTGATTCTTGGCAGCATTGCTTTGATATGAATGGTTAGGGAATGTCTTCCTTGGTATATCTTGATAAGAAGGAGGAGAAGACATTCCTTGGGGCATTTGTCTTTTCAGAGCTAACAACTCATTTGCTAACTTTCACACCATAAGATCAGTGGAGCTTGTAGAAGAATTTTCAGCAGGTGAAGAAAATTTATTTCTATTATGATCTCTTCTTATCTTACTTGCAAGGATAAGATCATCTTAAACCTCAGTAGCCAAAATCTGAGCTACAAAAAGATCTATATGGCCAACCCACCTCAATAAAAAACTCACCTTGGGAAGTTGAGAATTGATGAAGAAGCACTTAAGATTTTTTGATGTTGGCTAAGCAATTATAGGAATCCTATTAACAATGAAGTCTTGCATAGGCTCATAAGGCTCCTTCTTCATTTGCTTAAGTTGAGCCAATAAGGCATGTGCATCTTCTGTGGATTTGAACCTAGCCTCAAACTTGGCCTTGAGAGTGTTTCAGTCAGTTATAGTCTGAGCTTGAATATGATAAAACCAATCTATGATAGTGCCTTGCAATGTTTCTACGAACAATCTTTTCACTCTATCTTCATATTCAACACCTATCACACCATAGGCTATGCAAAAAGCTGCAATATACTCATCAGAATGAACTTTCCCATCACCATAGAACTTGGGAAAATTCTTTTTTGAAATACGAGGTAGTTCATGTAAAGGTGGGGTTAGATTTAGGGGGCCTTAGGCTACCATGATATGATGATTGAAAGGAGGGATAACAAACCTTTGTGGAGTATGTATAGACAAAGCTCTTCTAGCAAAGGAAAGAGAAGCTTTGCCTGGTATTGGAAACCTAACGTTGGTAGGAGGAAAACTCTTGGTTTGCTAGAGGCGAGCTCATGGAGGAGAAAGATCAAAATAATTTTATTACACAAACTCAAATACAGGATCAACAATACCTTGATCTCTCTGGCTTCACATATATAGTGGATCTGCCAGAGTATAGAACGGAAAAGAAATGGAAATGCTTCAATTTGAAGCTTGAGACTTCAAATTGCACGTTCTTCCCCAGTGAAGTCACCAAAAAGCTGTTGGGTGAATATTTTGTCATCAACTAACTGAAGACAAAATTGTTATATCAATCACAGCATGATGAGATAAATCTCTCCTCTTAGCAGGGGGAGGCTCCCTATAACCTATTATAAACTAGACCTATACTATATACTAACTCAGGGGTGAGATCATACCATCCATTTCTCTTTTTTTAGAAATGATGTTCACAAAGTAAAGGAAAACTCCTATGTAATAATTGAATCTATTTCTCTTTTTTTAGAAATGATGTTCATAAAACAATAGAAAAACTTTTCAGGTAATAACTTGATCCACAAGAAACTCACGAAAGCACAAAGTCTTTTGTTGCTTCTCTTACTGATTAAGTATGTAGGACACCATAGAATGAAGTGTAGCCCAAAGTATCCACCACAAACTACAATAGAATAAGACAACAGAAGATAAAGGTAGTTCAAATCCTTTCCCAATATCCTTTGTTCTAAGGCACGAGAACATGGACTAAAGATAATTATGTAGCATAAAGTCTCCATAATCAGCTTCAGGACATCTAGATTATTTTCACTTACTCTGCTTATTTGATTAAATGGATAAGATTGTATTTAGGAAAAAGACATAAGAACAATTTCCTACATAACACAAGTTATTTCAACACAAAGTTTGAAAGGTCACTTGCTTTCTCATTCACCTGATAAAATATGATTAACAATTTGAGCTCAAAGTCTCAAAAATGCCTTTCAATTTAGGCAGAGTTTTGCTTCTAATAACTAAGAGATCCCCCTCATTCAAAATGAGAGATTACAATATATAGCATCCAAAGAAAGACTCTGGTGCTTTTTTTCACAAAATGGCCCATGCTGTATTGAATGCATTGGAAAGAGGAAGTTCTATCTAGGGGGAACGCTCTCTGACATCCACCTGGTGGACTATTCCACCCACTAGAATAACTCTTCCACCAACACTTCTAGATTCTCTATTTGATTCCCTCTTTCCTTGTTATATTTTAGCTCTTTCTAGTGATCCAAGCTCTCAAGGCTATCTTCTCACCTTCTGCTAGCTTCTTTGGCTCCTTTCTCAGTGGATCATTGAGTTTGTCCTTAGGTCTGCGTTATTTGAAAATCAACAGTTATTCCATTATCTTGAATTTGACATCCGCTGGGATGTCACTGGTCACTTGAACCATTTTGAACCTTGAACCATCTTTTTAGAGTTCACCAGTTCAATGGTTCAATGGTTTGGTGGCTCAATATTTTATGTTTTGCAAAGAGTTGCGTTCGCTCAGTCTTCTTATAAATTCAATTCAATATATCGTTGAACCAACTATTTGAACCTTTCGTTGGAACCTTCCGCTCGAACCGTTTTAAACCTTTCAACCATTTTGAACCTTTGAACTATTTTTAAGTGGAGTTCAATGGTTCAATGGTTCAGTGGCATTCATTTCAAATCATTGAACCCCACCGTTGAACCATATATCAATTTTAGGAAATGCCTTCAAGTGTTTTGTAATTTCTTCTTGCAAAAATCCACCTTTTGAACCTACGATTTCCTTAGCCAAAAAGGCTTCTGCAATTAAATAACTTAACTGCTCAGAACGTTTTTGAGAAAGGAGACCATTTTTGGCCTGCAAGACCAAAATGATCAATAAGTTGTCCACAAAAACAAGTGACTGGTTTTGGGAACAACAACATCCCAAATGGTATGCTTAGGGTTTTTCTATTCAAAGATTGGGTTCACCAAATGTTTAATATTAAAATGAATCTATATTGGGGTTATCTAGATGTATTAAAGGGGTATATAGAATTAAAATGGCACAAGGGTGATAATCAGATCTATAATAGGCCAATTAGATGCTAAACTCAAATATAATCATACATTAAATTTATTATGCTAAGATAGTCTAAATATGGAAAGTAAAACTTTGTTGGATATAGAAATGATAAATAAGTGATGTACTTATCTTGTTTTCATGCAAATGGAGAGAACATATAGAAAGGAGGCTAGAAGGAAATTCTAGAACAATCATCAGATTCTAGATTTGATGTTTCTAGCACTCTGGATAGTAACAATAACCTCAAATAATTTCATTGATGCTACTATTTGGGTTTGATGCTAGTGTCATGTATGAAATATATATTTAAAATTAGATGTGACCACCTAAATAATTTTGTGCTTTACTTTTCCTTAGCTCTAGTGCATTTAGATTTGGTTCATGCATTATCGTTCCTTGTGAAATGGCAAAAACCCTAGTTTTTCATCTTAAATATGACCTAAGGGAAAATAGGTTATTGTGCACATATTGTCTAGTTACCCCAAAGACCTCACTCTCAATGGGTGCTACCTACATAGCCAATACTTCGAAGAGGGCCTCAAACTAATGTAGTTTTCCACTACATGTTGGCTTGTGTGTGAATCATACAATATGTGCAAAGCAAGTACAATAGTGACCTAGCATCTAACTTAGCAAATGGGATCTTGGGTTGCTTCTTTAGTACTTCATATGTGTAGATGTGTAATCCCTATGACTGATATGGAAATATAAATAAATAGGGAAGCTTTGTTCAATTGAATTATCTTTTAATGTTCTTTGGTCTTTTGCTAGGTATTTGTAGGTTTTTTTCCAAGTGTGGAATAAATGAGGGTTGATATTGTATTTATATCAATCCTTTTGGAGTAATAACTCACACTAAATCACTTAAGTTGACCATTAGGATGTGTTTTATTTGAAAATTTGATGAATTTAGGGCACTAGACACTTGTGTTGGGATAGGACAGTAATGTAAATACTACTATCTATCCCAGATGTTAGTGTCCAATGAGCATGAAAGTACGTACAAGTTTAAAACTTGAAATCTGGAAGATAAGTACATTTTAAGCATTTTGGGCAAGATAGAAGACCTGTGTCATCAACATAAGACAAGTTAGACTAAGAGATATAGGCCAAGAGGCACAAAGATAGAGTATATGTGAGTCTTGTGGAAGTAGGAAAGGTAAAGAACTCAGAGGAATAGCCAAGGTTTGAGATTTCCAAGTTAGAAGGTTGAGGTGCTATACAATCATAAAATACCATCTACACAAGATCTAACATTTATATCCTCTAATCAATCATATATCTAATCATCTAATCCAATCATATCGATAATATCCAGCCTCTAATATTTAATCATTTCTCCAATTTGTCTATTATTTATCTAATCATATAACATTTGCATCAAATCATCATGTCTAACATTTGAATTGAATCATATACCTAACAACTAACATATGTAACAATTCATCATCTTCATACTCAAGTCTATCTCATTGTATATCATCTTAAACTCTATTGGCTTGAGGTATTTTTAGACTATGTAGGCAACACTCGGTCACATGGTGTGTTTGAGGTCAACTTGGCCACTATCACATCAACATATGTCATCACATTCTTTAATATTTCACCTTCATTCATCACCACATATATCTCATCATCAATCTAAATATTTCACTCTTATACTCCATCTCATCCATCTTATCAAGTCCTTAATCATCATCATCATCATCTTTAGCTTATGCATCTATCAAATCCTTGAGGTATAATGTCAATCGTCATTAATCAATCAATCAATCACCACCCACTCAATCACTTCCTAATATCTTGCACCTATCTATTGGGACAAAAAAACAATAACACCCATATTTTATTCCATCAATCATCCATTATTCATAATTGATAAATCCATCATCTTAAGACACATCAATCCTCATTGATTATTTAGAATATGAGACTCATAGCTCTCCCAACCATGCATCCTTACGTGGGATATGTCACAAGATAAATACTTTCCTTGTCATTTATAAGTTTATAGTTTCCACCCTCGATTTGGGCACATCTAGGGCCATAATTACATCATCAAATTTATCTCTCAAATGTGTATTTGCTAAGGGCATCAGTGATATAAATCATGATCATCAATAACATAGCTCATCGATTAACAACTTTGAAGTCCATCCATCACTATCACTTGCATCCAACACATCTATTTCAATATCCCTTTTCATCCATTAATATTTTTTTCCTTTGTCTCTCCAGTAATTATTCCCTCTTAGGGATAATTACATTAGCCTGAGGTCCCTTAGGGATAATGAGGCAGTGCTCAGTCACATAGAGTGTTTGAGGCCATCTTAGCCACACTAATAAAGTCTTCCCCCTTTATCATTTGGTCACTCGATCATATCATTTCTTCTCCTTCATCTTATAGCTCACCTTAAGTTTTGAGCTACACCCATCAAATCTTATCAAATTATTATATTATTTCACCCTAAAAATCTTCTAGCATGCATCATTGCTTAAGATACATCAAAATATTGTGGCCTTCTTCATTTTGGTCCACAACTCTCCCTAACATGCATCCTTACTTGGAACACATCTAAATATTGTGACCTTTTATGTTATCACCATCTCATTCTAGTTTTTTCCCATTTGGGGTAGGCTGACAACTATGACCCCATCATTTTTGCTTCATGTACATATGTATTTTCCATGGATGTTATCAAATTTGTATCTCATTGATCATGTTAATTTTATCTTCTTCATTTCATATTCATCATAACATCCCAACCGATTTTTGTATTTTCACACATCTCACCCCTTGTTTCCTCTTTTAAGTTGTCATTTGTCTCATTCCTCCATGCATGTCCCCTTGAGGGGGAATCATCTATCCTAATTTACTAACATCCATGAACACATTTCTTCTTTTAAAAACTATTACTTCTTCAAGTCATAGTTCATGTTGATATATTTCTCTCCTTGGGCTCAAAAGAATCAACCCTCGCTCAAAACACTTGAACTTGCCCTTAGTAGTCTTCATGGGTCCTTGAGATATCTTGACAATATAAGAGAGGTTCAATTGTCCTTAAGATTAGAGGCAGCATGTTCAAGAAGTGAGTCATGTCAAAAAGTGTCATGGTGTTCCACATCTCACATTATTTAAATTTGTGTCAAGGCATCATTTTGTGCTAATTGTGTATAAGAGTCTATAACAAGACTTAAGGTGGTCCTTATGATCTAAAACCATGCACGATAAGCTGATCTATAATATTGTAGTCCATAGCCAATCATATGTCCATTTGCACATGCCAAAAACCTACATAAATGGGGGCATAATTTAGGAGATTAGGGGCTAATATGAGGAAGGATGGTGACCCTTGTTTAAGGCCTTAGTATACTTTAAGGTTCTTTAGTAGATATTAAGGTATTTTACTCAATTGATGTTTCATTTGAAATCATGCATAGTTTGCCTTCTAGGGGTGCCTAAACCATGAGAATAGTATTTTTATGATACCTAATACATCATTGAGTCATTATCAAGGGTTAAACATCTCCAAAATGAGATTATTTCCATCATAATGTCATTTTTAGGTGGTTGCATATGTTAAAAAAGGTCTCTTTAAAAGTTAAATGCCTTTTATTCACCAAGAAGGGGCCCACACGAGTGAAAAAATGACCTTTCAGCTTCCTTCCATCCATACTCTCTAATTTTAAATCATATTTAACTCCTCATTTCCTTCCTCTTTCCCTCCAATGGCCTTACAAGATCTCAACCCTGAGAAAATGTAGAAGAATGATGTTTTGTAGGTGTTTTCAAGACTTGTACAAATTTGTATAGATAGGGAAGAGTCAAAAGAGGTTAGGAATTTTATGGGGATACCTTAAAGACACATCATAGGAGAATACATGTCTCAAATGTGTAGAAAAGGGTAGAAAGTGTAGTGGAACCTCCATTGAGCTCTTTGAAAGCTCACTAGAGCCAATTTGAGTTGGATGGTATGGTCTGTACAAGGGGAGTCATAACCCAAGATCTCAGCCATAGGTAGGGTCCCTAGTGGGCTTGAAATTAGTAAAATTGGGTTGAAGATCAAGGCCTTGGGATTTATGAACAATCACTAAGACCCCTAGGTTGTCTTAAGCCCTTTGCAAACCTCATAAGCTTAACTACATGGAGATTTATCTAAAGTTTGAGTTTGTTGTGATAGCTTGAGCATGGAAAAATGTATCTAAAGGCATATTAAGTATATTTTACCCCTAGGATCATGTTCTCATGGCACTTTTAGGGTTAAATCAACACATAATCTCCCTTATAGGTAGATTATAATCATATGCGAGGTTCCTATGTTTTCATGAAGGAATTCTAACATAAGGGTGATCAATGCAAGTTTTCATTACTTCTTCCATATTCCTCACATACTTAACCTAGAAATCATATGGTCAAATCAAATATCCTTCAAGTTCATCGATGCTCTCAATGTGAAGGAAGGAGAAAGGCTCCAAACATGACCTAGTTGTTCTCATGGCAACCCATCTCCAAGTTGAGAGCATATGACTGATGCCCTCTTCAGGTTGTAGGGGTGGCTTAAGATTATTTAAGAGCTCATTTTTCAAGAGAAATAAGTCTCCATATGGACCTCAAGACTATCACACACAAGCTAGCTCCAAAAGAATCCATTGGCCTTTTAGCAGGGTTTAAGGCTTCTTAGAGTTGTTTAAAGTTTTTATGGATTCCTAGGTTTCACTTTCTCCCTCAAGATGCCTGATACACTAGCTCCAAATGCATTGTCTTATTGAGTATTCAGATAGGCATGTTTAAGATCTCAATAGGTAGCCTTAAGTGGGGAGAATTAGTCCACATGAGGTCTCCAAAAGACATCTATTATATAATGACATCATCAAGCCATTTTTACCTTATGATGGGTTTTGGTTTTCAGACTCAGATCTTCAAAAGGATTATGTAATGCACCTATAGGTTTAAGTCCTCATGCACAAGACAATGAGTGAAATTGAGACCAATAGTTTGTATAATTCCATGAAAGGATAATGAAATCATGATATAATAATCTTAGTCAAGTTTGGACACTGTTAAGAGGTCAATGACATAGTTTAGAAGGTCAAGTTCAGGAACAACTTTCAAGAGTTCTCCCAAATCACCACCTCCAATTGAGCCTGGGTAGATACAAGAAAGTGATATATACATGTGAAGATTATTGTATTAAGGAAGGATATTGAATCTCAAAGGAAGCCAACTACATTCCCTGTATGGCCTAGAGAACCTTTCTCTTGCTCATTGACCTGTGGGAAGGCTCCAACTCCAATTAAGTGCTCATAGTCATCACCTACAGGGCTATAGTCAGGTTGTCTTCAACCTTGGGATTGAAATACCACACATACATTGAGTTTGGGGATCAAAAAAATGAACAGAGCAAAGAGGTTCTTAAAAGATAAAGGAATATGAAGGAATAACTAAAACAATCTAATTTAGGACCCTCTAACTTTGCATATACAATTGGCTTAATGCATACAGGTTTGCCTAGTTAGTTGGAGTACCTAGTTGGTTTGAATCATGGAGGTAACAAACTATGTGAAAGTTATCTCATGGTGCTGTTAGCATCTAGACATTCTTCAAGACCTTTAAAGTAGAGTTAAGTTTAAGAGAGTTACCTAGCCTGACTGAGCATTCATGACACATAGGCTTGTGTGTATGGCTATAGAGTGAAGTGTGTTTGATTTCAGGGTATGAGAGAGACCCTAGCCCAATAAGTGTTGATAAATCCTATGATGACACTCCATGACAGTTCCAACTCCCTCAATAATGAGGAAAATATAAATATAGACCACTTAGTCTGAGTACCCAGTTTGGGCCAAGGATGGTCATGGCAGACCTAGAAGGGAAGAGTGATAGAGGTAGGGGTCTGAGCAATTGTGAGACTATGTAAAATTTTAAATTGAATATAAAATATTATAATAAAGTCTTGAATCCACCACAAGCACCTAACACTAGTTTAGTGTCTTGAGGTTCAATTCAGGCCTATAAAGCTTAAAACCCTACTTAAGCCCTCAAATCCCCAACTTAATTATTTTGAATTGACAAGTTGTTCAAGAATATCTAAGATAATAAAAGAATTAATTATGTTAGTATAGGTATTAATAGAGTTTTTTAAGGCAAGAGAAGATAGGGGAAGTGGCAATTTGGCCTAATATCCCTCCTCGAGCTCCATCATCCCAGTCTGCCAATTCAAGTTGCTAGTTTAAATGCTTGTATATTACATGACAATATACATGTGTCCCAATTATATTAGGTTAATTTAGGTGCCCTAATTCACTTTACATCCATGGTCGAGATATTTTGTTTTAGTGGGGTAGCTCTATGAATAATCCTTAACACTGTGAGAATGCCCAAAATGTTGAGTGAAGACCTAAAGGATACCAATTTTTGCTCAATATTAATCATACAAGGTGCTTTGGGATAGGATATATTAGGTAGATTTTGGGGGATTATAATCTCAACATTCATGTCTTTAATTTTGTATTCCAAGGCCTTTGCTTTATGAACCATTATTAAGATGGTAGGCCAATCTAAACCCTCCTAAATCCTCATGGAGAACATGATAGACAAGAAAATCTTCCTAATGATTCTAATTACCCTTAATACACCATGAAAGCATCATAAAGACACTCATAGGTCATATGTACTCTCTATGCACTAGAAATCTGGCATGTGTGAAGCAAAATGTGCAAGAAAATGGCTTATAAGGACTAGTTTTGAGATTGTTTGTATGTTTCCAAAGCATATTTGAGTTCTTGAGTGAATTGAAAGGCTTCTTGGGCCTATGTAGAGGTGGTATGGTCTTCAAAAAATCATATTTTAACCCCTACATATTAGAGGAGACAAACATATTGGTGCATCACCTCCCATGGATTAGGTTTGTTTCATGCATCCTTATATCCATTTTCATTAACAAGCAAGTAAGTTTAGGAGTTGAGTTTAGATGATGTACCAAGTAAGATAGCCCCAAAACTAGAGATTCACCTCACTTAATAGGCTACCCAAACCTAGAGTTGATTCCATTATATCAACTAGATGAGCAAAGTTTGAAACATCTTTGCCTTAGGGGTGCAATCTAGATTGATAATAGTGCCCTTTCAAAGAGTGGGAAAATTTATGCATCTAAATTTACTCAATTCCTCCATCACTAATATCATCTAATATCAAATAATATCATCAAATTCCTCTTACTAATAATTTTAGTGATTGGTCAAACACCCCCTTCATCCTTCATGACATATACTAAAGTCACCTTCATCCCACATCAATTAATCATGACATTATTATTTTATTATCACATCTATTCCCACTTATCTAATATTTGTGAATTTTAAATTCACTTCTACCGAGCTCCTACCTACCCCAACTTTATCCTACTAACCACTTGTATAATCATCTCTTACTATTGCTTAGTCTTCATATTTGAATCTAGAGGATTCTATACTCTACAAACCTCCACCACCTTCCAACCTTATAGAGAATTCCTCTCTATATTCCTCCAAGGAATTTTATATTCCTTTAAAATTCATTCTATCCTACTATATTTACACAAACCCATATCCATGCAAACTAAGGATTTTTCAAGATCAAATCTATCATGCAATTTTGTTTATCATCAAGTTATCATAATCCATTCATGTTTTCCATAACTAGAGTCTATACAAGGCAATCCAACATTCATCCAAAGAGTCTTAGAGGTGTGATCACTGATAGGGGTGTGAATCAGTGATCCCATATATTTCAATTTTAATTCCAATCCTTTTAAATTATTAAATAATCAACAAATATCAACTTCATAAAGAAATATTAAAAAGAGAGCTCAATCAATAAATACATTCACAAGATAAAACACACAACACATTGTTCATATGGGAAACCCTTATGGGAAATAAAACCCACTCTCAATCCTGCAACACATGGACTACTTGTCCTATAAGAGATTACAAATAAGAGACTAGTTAAGGCCTTTAGACCAAAAACCTTGATCAAGTTATCCTGACCAAAGACCTCTAGTGAAACACTTGTTTCATAAGGAGAAACTACCCCTAAGGAATATTAAGTCCTATAGAACCTCCTTGAAGTGAACACCTCCACTTTAGTATTAATGTCTTCAACACTTGATGATGAAACTCTGATTGTCTAACCCCTGCACAAACTCCCTTTATATCTCATAAAATCCTCTCACATAGGTATGCCAAAATCTCTCTCCTTCACTCAAACTATCCTCATAGTCATGCTCAGACCTCTTTGTATCTCCTCAACCTGTAAGAGCACTATTCTTACATTAGAAATATGACCTACAAGTCATACACATAGTCCTCTTCACATATCCTCAATCTACAAGATCACTATTATGACATAAAAAATATTACCTATAGGTCATACACATAGTCCTCAATCTTCTATTCTTATCAACCCATCCACTGGGCACACCTACTCTTCTTTTCCTTCACTTTAATGCTCACTCATCACACACAAGCCTTGCACAAGTGTTACACTAGAATAGAAACCATCTCATTTGGTTTCACTATTTATATAAAATTCATGAATTATCAAGTCAAAAATATTTCATTGTCAGCCATAACACATGCCTTCACCCTTAAGGCATCTTACATGGGTCACACTTAAGCATAACTCTATCCAATAGGCCCAAGTCACCTTTTAGGTCCTATGATGACCCATTCACTTCTTTAACCCTTATCTAAGAAAACTAAGAACCTAAAAACACTTTCTAATTCATTAACCCATGTCATATGATCTATAGGTCCTCATTAAGTTCCAACATCTATCATAGCATGCTTTTGTTAATCCCCAATTAGCTCAAACACTTCTTTGTACACACAGTCATTATGAACAAAAACATAGTCAAATTCTAACCCTTTGTTTATATTGCATATGATTGGTCAAACCTTCAAAATTCACATAGATAGTACTCATAGATTCTACAACACACATCAATATCTAATTTATCAACAAATATCAAAACAACATAAAAACAAGCTTAAACAATCTTCTTGGGTCACTTGCAGGACATACATGAAAACATAGTCAAATTCAAACCTTTATAACTTTGATTGTACACACTTTCAAACCTTTAAATTTATATTTTTATAATCATTTTGGAGTCCTATACAATTTTAATTTTTACACCATGAGAAAATTACGCGTATATAAAAAGATATGGCCCAAAAACTAGACACTAGTCTTTCCTTTATTAAATTCAAATATTCAAATACAAACGGTCATAGTTAAACCTCAATCACTTTGTTCGCATCTCATTTCCTCACATCTTCAAATTAAACTTGCATCATCTATCTTATTTAAACTTTAAATTATAGTGCACTAATTCCCAAATTTTAAACTTTGAATAATTGACCTCATCTCGTGCAATCTTGTAAGTTTGACCTCATATGCTTTGTCGATCTCTTCAAGATTGTCCTCACTTTAGCAATGCTAGACAATAGTCACTTTGACCTTTTGAATTTAATGCACACCATTGATATCAATTAGTATGAACACCCTCTCACTATTTATCATTGGAAGAATCTTGATCTTTTTCTCTGATCAATGTTAAACATCAAACACTTGGCACCATCTTGTTGCATCTTGACATCTTGGATTAAACACACTCCATTGATCCTTTTGTAGGGAGCTCAATCTTTATCTTTATCAACCAATGAAAAATTTGACCCATTTTACTTAATACACACCATATATATATATATATATATATATATATATATATATATATATATATATATATATATATATATATATATATATATATATATATATATATATATATATGAGCACCTGTCAACCATTTGATCTTAATTTGGTCCTAATCTTTAACATCATGCAAAATAGACTAAGTACGAACACCCTTGCTTATCTGCTTAGAAGGCCAACTTTAGACCTCAATAACTTTTGTTGTGCTTAGTCACATGATCTAAAATTTGGATCATATTATATAATAACATATTATATTCCAACCATATATCAATCTGCTCCTAAAACCTTCATACATTTAAGATATAATGCCATTAATTTGCTCACTCAAATTTTTCTACCACATAGCCAACTATGTCAAAAACTGCCTGAAAGGCCAACTTTGAACATACATATGTTTTGTCATGCTTCATTGCATGACATAAAATTTATCACATATCAATTAATCATAAAAATAAATAAATCCGTATGATCAAATTCTCTTGAAACTACCACATGTTCAAAATATGATAACACCAAATTGCTTACTCGGCTCTTTTTTGCCTCATGCAAATTTGGCTAAGTATGGGAAAACATTGTCAAACTACTTGGGAGCCCAATTTTGCACTTTCATATCTTTTATCACACTTATTTTCATGACATGATATTTAGCACATAATATCTAGGCATAAATTTGATGACAACCATATGACCAACTCTCCTTGACTCATCTATACGTGGCAATGGTGATGTCAGCAAACTGCGTGCTCAAATTTTCTGCCACTAGACCCAAAATATCTAGATTAAAATAATGATCAACCAGATGAAAAAAAATCACGCACACAAATACTCAAAGCATATAAAACCTCTTATAGGACCCCTTGCACATTTTTAATACTCCATACTCATCCCTGAACATTTCTAAATAGTCAAACTCTGAAGATCAACCAAGCCTACTTTAATCATACTAGGATAAGCATATTGCACACTTTATCATTGTCACTTAGGTTATTAAGGCACTTCATCCACTCATCAAGACACCTTCATGACATCACCATGACATCATTGAAAACTCTCCAGCATGTTAGTGCTCTCTTTTCCTACCTTGACCAATCAGAGATATGTTCTAGACCATGATGGTAATAGGTGATGATCTTAGTTGTTACTTGCATTCTTTGATTCCTATTTCAATCTATTGCATATACAACATGAATATATATAAGGAATTTTAATTATAAAAATTATATATTGAAGTTGTTCAAGAGTAAATGATGATAAGGTAAGTCTATATGGGGCCCAACACAAATGAAAACATGCCAATATAAACCTGATTTGAATGAATGATATGTATGTATCAAAACATGATGATAAAATTGCAATTACAAGGCCCATACCCAAATCAAGTATCTACTCTTAAACATCTCATTGAAAAAGTATGTAACAAGGGGAAGAAGTTTTTTGTTGTTGTTTTGACTTCAATAAAGCTTTACACACAGTTCCTATAATGAAACTATGCATAGGATGAAAGAGCTTAGATTTTTTGATGAGTATGCTTTATGACCAAGTTTGAACCAAAATCAAAATAGGTAAATGATTAATTTGAAAGTGTTTTATCAAAAATGGACTTTTACACAAATACCCTATAGGAAGAAAACATTTGAATGTAATAATCTATAACTTAGATCTAGGTAATATATGACAATAAGTGGAAACTAACTCATTCAAACATGTGTAATAAATATAACAATAATTATAAAACTATGTGACTAAGGGTAAAGAAAGAGGATATGTTATTTATCTATCTATTTTGGATTGTTATTATGGACATTCTTTATCTCAATCTTACTACTCGGCTCTGTGTTCCATTCATTCAAGGTTTAATTACCTTTTTAGGCATGGACACTGGCATCAACATGGGGACACTAACTAGCATTAATGTTTATATCTATGTAGTGAAGATATGATTTGGCTCTGAATATGTACTATAACTGATGCCATATTTTACTGAACCTACACCTAATTTTGTATTCCCATTTCACCTTCAGATATTGATCAGATTGTGCATGAAACACTTTTAATAGTTAAAACCCCTAATCCTTGAACTTTAACCACTCGTGACTCAATAAAAAGGGGTTAGCATGTAAATCAAGCTAACTTAAAAACTCCATTATTGAAAAGTGTTGCCTACATGGCCATATACTCCACAAAGAGCCTCATATTCACATGTAGTTCTCTCTCTTAGTTGTGTGTGTAATGGTGATTATGCAATTATATGTCTTTTATCTTATTGCAACCCTTGGTACAAGTAATGCAAGTGCAAATTGATATTTTGTAATATAACTTTCAAATTTAGTAATTTAATATGTATTATAGTTCAATAAATTTTTGAATAAAATAATGTATATGTTGATTGAGAGGCTTGCTTGAGAAAAAAATACTACGTCCTAGCTTTCTATATATAGGAACCCTTTTGAATTTGAATTAAGACATAGTGACACATGAAAATCTGATAATAGAATAAACATATGAGCCCTTTATAATGGTCAAAAAGTGAAAAAAATGAAAATAAATAATATAACAAGGCTAGACACTAACGTTAGCCCTCAGACGCTATCATTGACGTTAGTATCCCAAAGTGAATGCTAATGTCTAGGAACTTAAAACATAAAACATATAATGAAACTCAAGAATCCCCACCCTAAGGTGGCATAAGTGCAACATAATGAATAAAAATTGACAAAGACTAAACAACAATATAAAGTCATGGAACCCAAGGGGCCCATGTAAGACCTTATCACTAAGTACTCAATCTTACATCAAAAGTATTATACATCTAAAACTAAGTAAAAGACATCATATAACAAGTCTTGTACTAAATACGGGTATCTACATCTTTCCCCCTTTAATATAGTAAGTGCATGAAATCAAATTAATAGAGTTAAAGGAAGTTCATCCCTGGGTGTATAACCACACCTTGACCTTGTGGAGGTTCTAGCTTAAATTTGTAGCTCATCTCCTACAACCAAAGCATGTTATACTAAAATTATCTTATATAATCTAAAAAAGAGCAATAAATAAAAGCATCTAGAAATAAATCACATGGAAATAATGCACCTATATATATATTACATAGTGATGCCTCTAAAAAATTATCCTCGTCATGGAAGATGGAGAGATAGAAGAGAAATTGAAACCTCGTCCATTTTTTGAATACAAAAATGAATGAGCCCATAAGCGATCATGTGTACTTCATCCTAGAAATGTTTCTAAAAAGGAGAGTTGGGGGTGATCATGCCTTCAACCTGGTATAAGGGGAGTAGTACCATGTCCATTGAGGGCATTGAATCTTGACTGCATAACTTAGGCGTAATATATAATCTAAATCAATCTAGCCAATATATCTAATATCACCCAGGTTAAATGGTATAACCATCTTAACCTACAAAAGGAAATAGTGGCAAAGTCATAGAGGGTGTTGAATCTTGATTGCACTAATCAAAGGATCTAATTGTTATAGATAGATAAAGGCTCAATTGGTGCATCTTGGTAAGGTTGGTGCATTAATGTGTAAATGAGATAGAGATAATAGAGTGTGTTCATGTCATTACCCCCCTCCTACCAATCATGCATGTTTTAAGTGATGGATAATTTATATGTATATCTATAATTTGGTGTATTTGATTAGCATATGCACCTCGAATGTGTCTCAAGCTAAAGTATCTATCAAAATGTAACCTCTATTTTATATAATATGCATCACAAATCTAAAAAAATATGTCCCAAATACATGAAAATTAGTGCTAAATATATAATATTATGTCATAATTATATATTTAAATCATATAAACTATATCAAATTCTACCAATTCTACCAACTATGTTTATGTAGAAGCATGTCTCTGTGACATGCCCCCATTAACATGCCCACCTTTTAGGATGAGGGGAATGTACCATAGAAAACATTGTATCATAAAAGGATAAGATGGCCATATTATAG
Source organism: Torreya grandis (assembly GCA_037957365.1). Taxonomy (NCBI): domain Eukaryota; kingdom Viridiplantae; phylum Streptophyta; class Pinopsida; order Cupressales; family Taxaceae; genus Torreya; species Torreya grandis. The sequence continues at coordinate 562,950 of JARHVA010003436.1, forward strand.
ATGTATCAACCATATATTAATCAATTAGATAATTGCATTATAGCTTTGAAGACATGTGATTGTAATATTTGATTTTTTTAATTATCTTGTAAAAATTATTGTATTTTTCTTATAGATTGGATTACGTTATTTTTAAAATTGTAAATACCATTTATGAAAATGAAATAGCATGGAATAATTATTTGTTTAGGTTCCAACAGAACTCATGATATATGAAGGCCAAGATATTATAGTTTAAAATTTATTAATGCACGCAACCATGGAAATGTCAACTAATGTGTGTGTGTGTAGAGATTTTCCAAAATGATTTATATTTCATTTTCAATTGTATCTCTAGAATTTTTCCATAATGCCTTGAGGGAGAGCAGTGCATTAGATGCAATTTGATGTCCTCTAGACTGCATGGGGGCAAGACCTAGAGGATTTGGTAAGTAGTAATTTTTGCACTTTATCATGTATTAAAATTTTATTTTTTCCTTATTTTGAGCCTGATTTTAGGTGTCACATAATGGACACTATCATTGGCATTTGGGATGGTATTGTCAAACAGTTAATACTAGTGTTTACTTCTTTGATGCTACCATCCAAAATTAACATTAGTGTCTATCTATGTGTCGATTAAATTATCATATTTTCATGTTAATATTGGATGGAATTTACAACTAGTGTTACTCTTTTTTCTTGTTTATTTTTACAGAAAGACATTCCTATCCATGAGTTCAAGCATGGGAGACATTTATATAGCTTGGTGGAGTCGGGTATAGATGTCATAGACATGGCTATTATTGATAAGGTCAGGCTTGGTTAGGTGGGTATATTAGGGTTTATTCATTATTATATTCACTTGATGACAACATTATTTGAGAGGTAGAATGATGATACATATACCTTCTGACTCTTGACATGGGAGATGATGATCACCTTAGAGGATGTGTATTATATTTTTTGCTTTCCCATTAAAGGGGAGAGGGCCTAAGTATCATGGGATAAATGTAAATATCACATTCATATTTTATAGGTCATTGAGTAGATGCTAGAGAGCCCTCTCGCATAATTTCTTTGGAGGACATAGTCAGATCTGATGTTCAATGATTATGGAAGTTCATTTATTATTTGGTATCTTTATTTATTATTATAGAGGGTGGTGGGGTGGCTATTTATTACCATATGTATCATATTATTCAAAAAATTGAACATCAGAGTGTTAGATATTATTGGGTCCATAACATTGTGGCCCATTTGTATAAATATTTATACAAATTTTACTTAGAGACACATGGTGGTGGATTGGGTGCAGCCACACTTCTTCATGTGTGGGTATATGAGCACATTTTAGTTGTATGGGCCATTAATGGACCCCTTTTTGGATGGGCCCACCCATAGGTTTTTGATACATGATGGGTGTTACCCCGACATAGGGTACACTCTACCATGGAGTATCATATGATACTTGATCAGCTGACACTAACATAAATTATTTGGCATCCCTATAGGACATTTGATATTTGGCTTGAGGATCGGTGACAGTTATGATGGTTCTGTGTTATCATGTGGTTGCTAGATATATTTATTATGGTACATGAGTGGTTCTAGTTTGATCATTTATTACACCAATTTGGTATTCAATAGTGTGTCCCATCGGATATATATCCATGACACCATATTATGAAAGTTAGTCATAGGTTGAATGATAGGCCTACCCCCATCAATGTAGATCTAACATTATTTCTAGATGGGGAAATATATTCTTGTTGTTTCATTGGTGGATAGAGGTTATGTAAGGTGCTCAGAGGCTTACACACAATGATGGTCTGGGGCTTGATGGCCTTTATTATTTCATGACATTATTTCCCCCTTGATTTAGTACCTATAGCATATGGTAGAGGTGGAGGAGGTAAATATGCAGCTTCTCACATAGGCCCACAACCATTAGATGAGGTAACCATCAAAGCAGCAGCATATAAACACATTATAATATTTTCTTTACTTTTTAGCATATTTGGTAGATTATACTAAGAAATATATCTAATTTAGAACTTGTTTGTTTTGATTGTAGGCAGCTAAGAGTGGGTGATGATGGTTGATTATGTTGTGTAAACTCTGACATGCATTGTGCCAATGGAAATTACAAATGATAGTTTTTTAGAGTATATTACTAATATTGTTGGTACACATGCACCTCTCTTTGATCATGTGGCCATGGTTGTGGTAGCACACCATATGGTGCCCACCTATTGGGATGAGTTATGCATAAATATGGATAGGCAGGATGTTTTTAATAGGATTGATACAAAGATCATGTAATCATTGATTGACATATATGATGACTTACAACATGAGCATGAACAAACACAATGCCAGCTAAGACCCATTCATGAGAGATTGTGAGATCATTCTCGCTCTTGTGGGCCTAGACGAGATGTTGGAGCTTCCACGCCAAGAGGTGTGTGGCACATGGATGTAGATAGTGATGATTTGTACACTCCTATGAATATGCCCCCAACATATGATTGACATGTTGTATTGACATGATAGCAATGTTCTTGGAATTTTGAGCACAAGTGTATGATGTTATTATATTGCTTTAAGTTATTTATAAGTTTGACTTCTATAAAGTGGTTTAAATTTATGTTTGTTAATTATATTATTTGATTTTAATTATAAAACAATTTTTGTATATCATGGAATCCAACTAGAAATAATAATGTTTGACCATAATGCATATGTTATAATGGGATTTTTAATTTTTGATTTACTATTGGAACTTCTTATGTTCATATGGAAATCATATGTGCCAATGCATGAGTAATTTATATAATATTTGGCTATGTGCTTCCCACAGTAACAAGAGATCAATCAACCAATGGTTCCTTAGTAGGACCACTATGGGAAAAATCTATCATTGTAATGTGGGTACCAGGAGAAGAACAACTTCAATTGATTTATTTTAGCATAGGCTGATAGACCATTTTTTATTTGGTAGGAGTGCCATGGGATGTTTTTATCCTTTGAGAATGACCTATGGAAGAAGTTGGAAAAGGAGACCTTGTTGTCTCATTCTTAAATTCAATAACTCCTCTATCAACCAAATGTGCAAACTTATGTCATAAAGCATAATAATTATTGTTATGATGTTTGTTGATACCAAGATAACTACAAAAAGGTTGTCATTTGAGTCTTTCAAATCTATGTGGTGGATGGTAGTAGTTTAGAGGGAGAGTAATCAACTTATTGTCTAATAATACATTCAATTTTTCATGTGGTTGATCCTTAGTGTGATCAAACTAAATTGGTTGTCTCTTACTAAAATTAGATTCTCTAACTATAGGAGGTACTCGATATGTTGATTATTTTACTTTATAGAGTATTTTTTCTATTTTTGCTTCACTATACAGACTTGTAGATGGCTTAGGAACCTCCTTGATTGATTTTTTTACTTTATAAGAATTGTTAACGAAAAAATTTCCTTTTAATGGGGGCACATTTCATTATGTGTTGTCATTTATTAGGTCACATGAATACTTGTGAACATCCATATACAAGCTATGAAATGAAGTGTAAGGCATATGCAAAGCTCTAACTTTAAGTGGAGAAAGAAGGACCCTACTAAAAAATAATTCTAGTTCCAAATCTAAAGGTTATATGTTAAAGAATATGAAACATTCTTAAATTGGATAGCATAATCTCAAATAGATTAATAATTTTTTTTAATTTAAGCCTTGAAAATGTTATAATGTGTGTTCTAAGTTGGCATCATTTCATTTTCTAAAGGTATTGCATAAAGTAACATTCATAGTGTTGGGTGAATATTTTGTCACAAGCTAACTGATGAGCAAAATAGGTGATTTCAACCACATCATAAGGAGATTGGTCAGCCAAATGTGCAGGTTTACCACATCAGAGGGGGACAAATCTCTACTCTCATCAAGGGGAGGTTCCCTATAAAATATGAGGTGCTATATACTATATATATAAGCAAAAAATAACACTCAAAGGTAGGATAACACCATCCATCTCTCTTTCTTCAGAGATTATGTTCACAAATCAAAGGAGAAATCTTAGGTGATTGTTGGAGGTACTTCTCTTTTTTCAGAAGTAAAAATCAGTCAACAGCCAGAATCCTTCCTAGCTAGTAAAAGTAACTGGAACAAGGGCGCAATAACCAGCAGAAAGAGGTATAACACAAAGTCTCCCCCTCAACTACCAAAGAGTGATATACAAAGGATAATGGGGGCACAAAGTCATCCCAAGATCCTTTACATAGAAACAAATAGAAAACACACTAAAGATAATGGTGGCAGCACAAAGTCTCTCCACAGTTGGCTTCAGGACACCTTCTTGATTACTTCCACTAGTTCTGCTTATTTCATCAAAATGGATAAGAATGCATTCAAGAAATAGACAAGAACAATCTCCTAAATGACACAAGCTATTATAGCACAAGGATTAGAAGTAACATGCTTTCTCATTCATAAAAAAAATATGATCAACAATCTGAGCTCAAAGTCTCAGTAATCGCCATTCAATTTTGGCAGGGTTTTATTTTTATAACCGAAAAGATCTCCTTTGCATAAAATAAGAGATTACAATATATAGTAGCTAAGAAAGGCTTGGCACTTTGTTTCATGGGATGGCCCATGCTACATTCAATGCCTTGAATGTATTTTTAGTTTTGTCAAATAGGTCCATGCTAGAACAGGGTGTTTGCCTTAACTGTGGCATGTTGTTTCATCTCAAATGTCTTCTCCTCAGCATGGGTTGTCTGGTCTTTCACCGAATATCTGTGCAACTGTCCACTTCACCTTTACTCCAAGGGAGAAAAATAGGCCGCACCTTTAATGTTTTCAAGCTCAAATATCTATTTGGTGGACTGTTCCACCTACTGGAAATAACTCCTATGTAGATATTTTTGGTATTTCCCTCTTTCTGTTGCAATTTGAGCTCTCGGGCTATCTTTTCCCTTTCTGCTGGCTCTTTCAACTCCCTCTTTAGCTGGTCATTGAGTTTGCTTTCAAGTTCCATGCCATATTTAAAAATCAATGGACATTTCATTACCCTAAATTTGACGTCTGTGAGGACGTCATCAGTTCACTGTTTCAACGGTTTGGGTGGCCTTCTCAGTTCCTTGATTCCATTACTTCTCTGGTTCATTCACTTTCCTTTGCTCAAAGCTTTCTTTGAACCATTGAATCTATTGAATCCGTTGAACCTTTAAATCATTTTATTTCAAGGTTCAATGGTTCATCTTCTTTCTTAGAAACTTTTGTTTTCTCTAAGTCTCTCGATCTTTGAAAGAATCTGTAGAAACAAACCTGTGGAGTTCATAGAAATAAACCTGTGAAGTCCATAGAAACATGTCTACAGAGTCCATAAAAATAGGATTGAGGAGTCCGTAGAAACAAGCCTACAAAAATGAGTCTACAGAATCTATAGAAACATTGCGTAGAAACAGGTCTGTAGAGTATGTAAAAACGTTCTTGCAGAGTCTGTAGAATCAAGTCCATAGAAATGGGTCTACAGAATCCATAGAAACATTCCTTCACCTTAATGTCTTTGGAACCTCCCAAAGGGAAGGTGTCCCTTCGGGCCTTGAGAAGATCCATTTCTTGGTCACTAAGATCCCCCTGCAAGGGTACCTGCCCTTTGGGGTCCTTCGAGTGGTCTTTATCTTCAATTCCTTCGGACAAAATGTCTGAAGAAAATCTTCCCTTGCCTTAACCACTTTTTGTCGGGCTTTTAATCATTCCTTCAAACAAATGTCTGAAGGAATTCCTTCAGACATTTTGTCTGAAGGAAACCTTTTCTTTACCTTGTGAAATTTTGCACGGAAAATCTTTCTGAAAGATATCTCTTTGTCCACTTTTGTTCACTACCCTCCACAAGGGCACTTGGCCTTTGGTTCACTGCCTTCCACAAGGGCACTTACCCTTTGGGCTTTGGGGCACTCCTTTGAACTGTTCAATTGAACCAACTGATTGAACCAAATTTGGTTCAATTGGTTCAATGGTTCAATCTTTTGTTTGAAGCTTGTCGATGAACCTTTTGGTTGAACCTCGGTGTTGAACCAACCTTGAAATTGCCCTAAGTGTTGGAAACTTGTTCCTTAGAGAGAGCTCGCCTGTTGAAGTCATTGAACCTGTTGAACCTGCTAGTCCCTTAACTGAAAAAGCTTGAATAATGAAGAATTTGAATGCTCAGAACTATTTTTGAGAAGGGAAGAGATAATTTTGGCCTGTAGGACCAAAATAGCTCATATGTTGTCCTAAAAATAAGTGAGATTTTAGGAACAACAGTTGGCTCTAGTTGGGGAACTTCCTTCAGTTGAAATTTTGAAGCAGCTGAGGGGAGTAGAAACTAGAATCTCCAGTGCCTTTAAGTATGCCATTGGGCTATGGAGTCATGCTACCAAAAAGAAAGGCACCAAAAATGAAAACAAAAAGCACAAAAAAGAACTAAAGACTATACAAATATACATATATACAGATGATCTTATTTGATACTTTAAATATTGAAGTGCTTTAGATGCTGCCCATTGTGAGGCAAAGAAAAGGGCGTGCCATCTTGATACTTCAACAAGAAACTATTTTCACCATTGACTTGATGGAGAGTAAATGGGCCTCTCCATAGGAAATCAAACTTCCCATGCATTCCCTTTGGTTTTCTCCTTTTGTCCCATAATAGGACTTGATCTCCAATCTAGAAATCATGGGTTTTTGCTTTCTAGTCAAAGAGATTTTTCACCAGACTTTGATGCACAACAATTCGGTCCACCACCATAGTTTGTTGCTCATCCATCTCAGTTAAGCACATGATCCTCTTATCGATGGAGCTTTCATATGTCTGATCTTCGACTACCTTTACCAATTTCAATGCTGGCAATTCTAGGGTGATTGGTATCTCTGCATTGAGACCATACAAAAGTTAGAAAGGTGACATACCTATCACCCTCTTGGGTGTAATTTTGTCTGCCCATAAAGCATCAACCAATGCTTTATGCCAGGTTCGTTAGTTGTCATCCCCCAGCTTCTTGATGATGGTCACCAGGTTCTTGTTGCTTAATTCAGCTTGACCATTCCCTTGTGGAAAATAATCAGAAGAGTGGGAGACGGTAATCCCATAGTAAAAATAGAACCAAGTGATCTCATGAGAAGAGAAATAGGTTGCATTGTGTGTGACAATCTTGGTTGGGACCCCAAACTTGAACATAATGTTTTTCTTAAAGAAATTGCATACCACTTCTGAAGTAGCATGCTTGGTTGGAATTGCTTCCACCCATTTGGTGAAGTAATCTATGGCTGTGAGGACATAATCATGTCCAGTGCTTGAAGATGGGTTTAAAGCACCAATGAAATCGATTCCCCATTGTTGAAATGGCTCTTCTATCATCACTGGCTTAAGAGGCAAAGCTGCTAACTTGGGTCTTCCAACGAACTGTTGGCATAGTTCACATCTTCATAACCATTTGTATGCATCTTGAAACAAAGTAGGCCAATAATACCTCGCTCACAGAATCTTATGGGCAATTATAGGAGCAAAAAAATGTCCTCCACAAGCTAGATTATGGAAGGAACTCAAAAGTTGGTTTTGCTGCTCTTTATCCACACAGCAAAAGAACACTTCATTAAGGCTCCTTTTATACATGTCATTGTCTCAAAGGATAAAATTGGTAGCTTTTATTTTAACAGTCCTCTTTTCTTTACAAGACAGGTGAGCGGGACACTCACCATAAGTAAAGAAATGAGCAATACTTGAATACCACTCATTCGTGGTGGAGACAAAGAGGACTGTTGGTGTGTCTTTCACTTCTGTTTCTTCATGCCCTACTTCTTTGGGTTTGTTGTTAGTAATTAATTAGTAGAGGCCCCTTCCTCATACAAGCTTTGTTGGTTTGATAATGAGATCAAACTCTTGGATTTTAGCAATCCAATTGCCCCTTTTGGTTCCAAACTCCTGTTGAGTTAATATGGATTTAACTATGGTATTAGGAACCATGGCAGTAACTTTTAAATTCAAGATGTAAAAATGGAAATGCTTTACTGCCTTCACCACTGTATAAGCATGTTTCTCCATGTTTGAATACTTCAGCTCATGAGCTTTGATATGACAACTCATGAAGGATATGGGAGATTCCACACCTTCATTCTATTGAACCATAATTGATGAAAGTGTGTGCTCAGAAGCATAACTATATATGGTGAAATCTTTAGTATAATCTAGACAAACTAGAATTAGGGCATGAGCAATAGTTGTCTTGATGCCTCGGAATGTCAATTTGCCTTCTTCAGTCTAGCTAAAAGTGGCCTTTCCCTTCATCATTTTTACAATGTGGTGAGTCTTTTTAGCAAACTCAGGGATGAACCTTTGTAAAAAATTCACTTTTCTGAAGAAAGAGTGAATTGCAGTCTTACTCGTGGGCAGGGTAAGGTACTGGATGGATTTGACTCCTTCTAAGTCAGTCTTTATGCCTTCTCGAGATACAATGTGTCTGAGAAGTTTCCCTTCTGTTATTCCAAAAACTGACTTCTTAGGATTTAGAGAAATGTCATTTTGGAGGTAGCATTCCAGCACTTTTTGCAAATGGTGCACATGGTGAGGGCGATGCTTGAAAAAGATGGTCAAGTCATCAAGGTATAATGAGCTTACCCATTTCATCTTTGAAAGCAAGGTCCCTTGCTCTCTGGAAAATGGTGCCAACATGTATCAAGCCAAATGGCATTCTTTGATATGCAAAGGTGCCCCAAGGTGTGGTGAAAGCAGTCTTATGCTAGCTTGCTTTACCAACTTCAACTTGATTGTATCCAAAAAAGTCATCTAGCATTGATAACATCTCTAAACCGGTCACTGTTTGAAGAACTTGGTCCATGATGGGTAGAGGATAGTTATCCTTTAAGGATGACTGATTCAAATTTCTAAAATCCACGTAGAGGTGAATTTTGCCATTCTTTTTCCTCACAAGTAATATATTTTCAATCCATGTGGAATGATGGATTGGGAAAATTATCCTAGCATTCAGTATTTTCTATATTTCAGACAAAATAGTACTTGATATCTTCAAATTGTACTGCCTAGATTTTTGCTTGTAAGGCACTGAATCACTCTTGAGAGGGATTTCATGGCAAATTTCATCAATCCTGAGTGACTTCAGATCATCATAGGAGTACACCAAAACATTTATGTACTGGCAGAGTAGAGCAATGAACTTGAACTTCTCTTCCTGAGTGCAACACTTTCCAATGTTCACCATCTTGGGATTTTCCTTGGTACCCAAATTAATCTGATCAAACTCCTGGTAGGAGCTTGAATCCATTTGTTGATGTTTGATGAACCTATCATGCTTGTCAAATAGCTTCTCAAGGGAAACCAATCCTTTGGTAATTTTATTCCTTTTCAGCTGTAGGAATTCCTCACCTGCGTCTGAACTTGATTCACGGGCTGGTTTAAGCTTCTAAGGCTCACTGCCTTCGAAGTGAAGCTGTTAAAAGCTATCTTTTTGTTCCATAAAGGTGATGATTTGGTTGTCACCATTGAATATCTGCCAATGATTGGTATAGTCAGGCACACTTGGTTGAAAGACTAGTTTGATAGTGTACCTCTCTCCCTTAAAATTAGGGTGAGAAATCAATCAGCTCGGTCATTGAATCCCCTAGGAACTGTAGAGATGTTGAAAGCATCAAAACTTTCAATTTGATCTCAAACCAGATTACTTTAATGGTGCAGTCTTTCATTTTTAGTTTGGTATAGGTTTCTCACCTAACAAACCACTAGCTCATCATCTCCTTTAGCATGAAGGAGCTTGACACCCTTGTCTTGAGCGGCCTTTAATCAAAGTAGCAACAATTCATATTCAGTAGTATTATTGGTATTGCTAAACTGTAATTTATATGAAGAAAGAAAAATATCTCCTTGGGGAGATATCAACACAATTTCAGCTCCTGAACTAGTAGAGGAATAGCTACCATCAAATTCTAGTATCCATACATCATCAGAAGCTGACCTTACCTTAGATTTTTCTTTGTTTGGAGGGGAAGATTCTTCTGCATTTGCACTGCGCTCTATCCTGTCTTTTGCTATTCTGTCTGAACCAATTTTTAGATTGTCACCTTTAGGAGCTTCACCAAACACCTCATGAACTTCCTCTATGGATAAGAATTAATTACCCATGCCTGAAGACTCAAACATAATTTGAGCTTTAGGCACTGATGTTTGAGTGACCACATATTTTGCTTCCTTCTCAGGGAACAATCTCTACGTAACACCTTTGACTGGGATCCTTACCTCAGACAGGTCCATGCTCAACTCACCACCAACATCCTTACAGAAATTTTATCCAAGAAGGATGCCATATGAGGCTGGGACATCGGCCACCAGGACTGTCATCTTGATCCTCTTGTCTAAGAATGCTACAAATGCAAATTGGGCATCCTTGATTTGTCCCAACAGTGGCACTTATTTATTCTCCATGGGGAAGCATCTCCCAAATGTCTTGGTCAGTGTGAGACCAAGGGACTCTACCACTTTGGTAGGCATGACATTGTCAGATGCACCTAAGTCTATGATGCAATTATTCAGTTGATGACCATTTATTAGCAGGGAGACATAAAATGGTTTTGTCCTTCTAGGGGCAGCTGGAGGAGTAATGACAAGGTTATTTTAGGTGGACGTGGGGGTTACCTTTGGAATAGTTGATCTTGCAGGGATGGTTTTATTCTTTACATATTCCACTAACTTATCCAACTGCTCAAGGTTAGATTGTAGGAAATCAAAAATAGACATTTGAATTTTAGTTTTCTTGACATGGTCGACTATGTCAAATGTTTGAAATGAATTATGAACAAGGGAAGGGAGTTCATCCTTCTAGTTTTTAGGAGGGGGAATACTGATCTGTGAACTTGAAGTTGAAGGTGAAGGCATGTTTGGGGTACTTACTTTTTTATCAATCACCGGGTCCTTTGGCTAGAAAGGTCGAGAAGTTCCTCATTTGGCAATTGAAATTGTAGGTTGAGGTCGCTCCTCTATTTTTTCTTTATCAGCTTGTTGGGTTGACTGATTCTTGGATCAGGTGAACACAGCATATGATCCCTCAACTGCTTTACCTTCACTTCTGGGTTCATCCTAGTGATTCAAGATACTAATGTTGGAGTCCCCAGCTAATTCTTCTTCTTCCTTTGTGAAGAGATTAGCGTCATCTTCTAGGTTCAACTCAGGCTAGAAGGAGAAATATGATTTTGCTTCAAGATATCCAACTGTTGAATTGGTTGGAGGTGCTTCAATGGCGAATTTTCCATGAGGGGGAGGAAGATGATTTGGCTGCCCTTGATTCCTGGCAGCATTTCCTTGGTATGATTAATTGGGGAATGTCTTCCTTGGTATATCTCTGTATGAAGGAGCAGAAGACATCCCTTGTGCCATTTGCTTTCTGAGAATCAGCAACTCATTTACCAAATTTTGGACCATTGGATCAGTGGTGCCTATAGATGGATATTCAGAAGATGAAGAAGATTTTCATCTATTAGGATCTCTCCTTATTCTGCCAAGATAAGGTCATCTTCCACCTCATTCACTAGGTCTTGAGTAGTAGCAAGGTCTATGTGGCCAGCACATCTCAACAAAAAACTCACTTTAGGTAGCTGAGAATTGATGAAGAAGCATTTGAGATTCTCAGTTGTTGGCTGAGCAATTATGGGAATCATGTTTCTCAGCTTGTCGAATTTGGCTATGAAGTCCTTCATAGGTTCATGAGGCTCTTTCTTCATTTGTGTGATTTGGGCCAGTAGGGCATGCACATCTTCTACAGGCTTGAACCTTGCTTCGAATTTAGCTTTGAGAGTGTTTGAGTCAATCACTGACCAAGCCTGCAAATGGTAGAACCAGTCTACAGTAGTGCCTTGTAGTGTTTCCACAAACAACCTGACTACTACGTCTTCGTATTCCACACCTATCATGTCATAGGCTATATTGAAGGCTGCAATATGTTCATTAGGATAAACTCTCCCATCACCAAAGAATTTGGAGAAATTCTTCTTTGAACTGCGTGGTAGCTCATGTAGAGGTGGAGTTATATTGAGTGGGCCAAAATAGTTACCCCAGGGGCCTTGAACCACCATGATTTGATTATGGAAAGGGGGGATAACAAATTTAGGTAGAGTATGTAGAGGCAAAGCTTTGCTAATAGCAGAAAAAGAAGCTCTGCCTTGTATTGGTGATTTGGTGTTGATAGGAGAAAGACTCCTAGTTCATTGAACTTGAAGTTGTGGAGGGAACAAATCAAAATTGCCTTTTTGCACCAACTCAAAAATAGGGTCAACAACACCTTGGGCTCTCTAGATTCTTGTATAGCGTAGAGTTTCCAGATTGTAGAATAAAAATGGAAAAGAACTGTACCTACTTCAGCTTAAAGCTTGAGGCTTCAAACTGTGCACTCTTCCCTAGCGGCTCTAGTTTTGCAGACCATATAATATAATGGAAATGGATAAGGCTAAAATGATAATGGATAAGACATAAGTGATGCTTCAATCTGAATCTTAAGGTTTAAAATTATGCAAAGTTGTTGTGTCCCCAATGGAGAAAATAGATATTGGAAAAGAATTGAAACTGCTCATTCTTCCCCATTAGAGTCACCAAAAACTGTTGGGTGATATTTTGTCACCATCTAACTGATGAGAAAAATAGGTGATTTCAACCACAACATAAAGAGATTGGTTGGCCAAATGTGTAGGTTTACCACATCAGAAGGGGACAAATCTCTCCTCTCATCAAGGGGAGGTTCCCTATAAAATATGAGGCGCTATATACTATATATATAGGCAAAAAATAACACTCAGAGGTAGGATAACACCATCCATCTCTCTTTTTCAGAGATGATGTTCATAGATCAAAGGAAAAATCTTGGGTGATTGCTAGAGGTACTTCTCTTTTTTCAGAAGTAATACTTAGTCAACAACCAGATTCCTTCCTAGGTAGTAAAAGTAACTGGAACAAGGGCGCAGTAACCAACAAAAAGAGGTGTAGCACAAAGTCTCCCCCTCAACTACTAAAGAGTGATATACAAAAGATAATGGGGGCACAAATTCATCCCAAGATCTTTTACACAAAAACAAACAAAAAACACACTAAAGATAATGGTGGTAGCACAAAGTCTCTCCACAGTTAGCTTCAGGACACCTTCTTGATTACTTTTACTAGTTCTGCTTATTTCATCAAAATGGCCAAGAACGCATTTAAGAAATAGACATAAGAACAATCTCCTAAATGACACAAGCTATTATAGCACAAAGACTAGAAGTAACCTACTTTCTCATTCATAAAAAGAAATATGATCAATAATTTGAGCTCAAAGTCTCAGTAATCACCTTTCAATTTTAGCAGAGTTTTGTTTCTATAACTGAAAAGATCTCCTTTGCATAAAATAAGAGATTACAATATATAGTAGCCAAGAAAGGCTTGGCGCTTTGTTTCATGGGACGGCCCATGCTACATTGAATGCCTTGAATGCATTTTCAATTTTGTCAAAGAGGCCATTGTGGAACAGGGCGTCTGTCTTAACTGTGGCGTGTTGATTCATCTCAAATGTCTTCTCCTCAGCATGGGTTGTCTGGTCTTTCACCAAATATCTGCGTAGCTATCCACTTTGCCTTTACTCCAAGGGAGAAAATTAGGCCATGCCTTTAATGTTTGCAAGCTCAAATATCTACTTGGTACATTGTTTCACCTACTGGAAATAACTCCACAGATATTTTTGGTCTTTCCCTCTTTTTGCTGCAATTTGAGCTCTCGGGCTATCTTTTCCCTTTTTGTTGGCTCTTTCAACTCCCTCTTCAGCTGGTCATTGAGTTTATTTTCAGGTTCCATGCCATATTTGAAAATCAACAGACATTTCATTACCCTAAATTTGACATCCATGGGGACATCATTGGTTCATTGTTTCAACAGTTTGGGTGGCCTTCTCGGTTCCTTGATTCCATCGCTTCTCTGGTTCATTTGATTTCCTTTGCTTGGAGCTTTCTTTGAACCCTTGAATCCATTGAACCTTTAAATCATTTTGGTTCAACATTCAATGGTTCATCTTCTTTCTTAGAAGCTTTTGTTTTCTCTAAGTCTCTCGAGCTTTGAAAGAGTCCATAGAAACAAACCTATGGAGTTCATAGAAACAAACCTACGGAGTCCATAGAAACATACCTGTAGAGTCCATAGAAATAGGCTTGAGGAGTTCATAGAAACAAGCATGTAGAAATGAGTCTGTAGAGTCCATAGAAATGTTTCATAGAAATAGGTCTGTAGAGTCCCTAAAAACATCCCTGCAGAGTCCGTAGAATCAATTCCATAAAAATGGGTCTACAAAATCTGTAGAAACATTCCTTCACCTTAATGTCTTTGGAACCTCCTAAAGGGAAGGTGTCCCTTCGGGCCTTGAGAAGATCCATTTCCTGGCCGCTAAGATCCCCCCGCAAGGGTACCTTCCCTTTGGGGTCCTTTGAGCAGTCTTCGTCTTCAATTCCTTCGAACATTTTGTCCGAAGGAAATCTTCCCTTGCCTTAACCGCTTTTTGTCAAGCTTTTGATCATTCCTTCAAACAAAATGTCTGAAGGAAACCTTTTCTTTGCCTTGTAAAATTTTGTCGCAAAAAATCTTTTCGAAAGATCTCTTTGTCTGCTTTTGTTCACTGCCCTCAGCAAGACTTTGGTTCACTGCCTTTTGCAAGGGCACTTGCCCTTTGGGCTTTGGGTCACTCCTTTGAACCGTTCGATTGAATTGACTGATTGAACCAAATTTGGTTCAATCGGTTCAATGGTTCAATCTTTTGTTTGAAGCTTGCCGATGAACCTTTTGGTTGAACCTCGGTGTTGAACCAACCTTGAAATTGCCTAAGTGTTGGAAACTTGTTCCTTAAAGAGAGCTCGCCTGTTGAAGTCATTGAACCTGTTGAGCCGACTAGTCCCTTAACTAAAAAAGCTTGAATAATGAAGAATTTGAATGTTCAGAACAATTTTTGAGAAGGGAAGAGATAATTTTGGCCTGCAGGACCAAAATAGTTCATATGTTGTCCTAAAAATGAGTGACAGATTTTAGGAACAACACATAGTATATGATGCATGTAAAGAAGCAATTATATCATTTTAAACATTACAAATATTGGCATGACTATTATGTAAAGAATCATTGATTATGAGTTCAATTGACATATCATGCATACCTACCATGTTGGTCAAGGATTTTATTACTTTAATCTTCATTACATGAGATAAATGAAAATCCACTTTTTTGTTCACTATGCATCAAAGAGTTATAAGGATAAAACATTGTATGAAAGTATGCTTCTTCATCACTATAGATGTTGTGATAATGGTCATTCCAATCAAAGGTATCACAATCATTTGATTCACTTGCACATGCATCATGTATACTAATTTGAATAGTGCTATAGTTTTCATATTTTCATTCTAGAAGGAGAGGGAGAGAAGATTGACACACATTTGTATCATTGAAGTTTTGAGAGATAAAAACACATTTATTTTTTGCATTTTATAAAAATGGAAAAGAATCTTCAAATTTTGTCATATTAGAAATATTTGGCAAAGAAGGAATACCCTCGACATGTGTATTATTTGGTAAAAGAGATTTGAATTTTTTTACACACACATCATGTGAATATTTTATCCATGGAAAATGACCATGATAAACATTTTGATTAATATTCTTCTTTTTTTTTGCATCATGTCCATTTTATAAGATTGAATGTGATGCAATGCACTATCAAATGGTAAAGAAAAAATAGGTGTTATCTTAAACAATACATCATTAGATTTTAAATCAAGCAACGTGGGATAAATAAGAGAGCTAGGATCCTCACACCCACTTTCTAAATACGTAGAATAATTATCATAATAGTAATCATAATTAGTGTTAAAAGTCTCTATATAATCATCACTATTTGTATTTACATTGACTACATCATTTGTCCATTCATTAACATAATTATAACAAAAAGAAGGATTTTTATCACATTTATTACTAGTTATTAGATCCTTATAAGCAATGTATTGATCATCAGGAAAGTTGAATATGAAATCCAAAGAACGAGGCTCCTCAGGTTCCTCACTGTGGGGACTCATTTTGAATTTTATAAATCCAAACACACCCAAAAGTAGAAGCACAAAATATAGGGAAAGGAGAACAAACATCCCTTATGCTAAACCTAGAAAAAAATAGATCTGGAACATAGATGCAATAATTTAAAACTCTAAAATTTTTGAATCCTAGGGTACGTTAGGGTTTTGGTTTGGTTTTAGATTGGAGGGCAGGTTCACCATAATTTTTTAAGCTAAAATGGGCTCATACACAGATACCCTATAAGAATAAAACATTTGAATGCAATAAAGGATAACTCAAATCTAGGCAATATATGACAATAAATATAAGCTAACTCATTCAAACCATGCAATAAATATAACAATAATTATACAACTATGTAACTAAGGGTTAATAAAGAGCATATCTTGGTTGCTAATCTATTTTGGATTGTCACTATGGACAATGTTCATCTCGGTCTTGCTACTCAACTATGTGTTCCATTTGTTCAAGGTTTTACTTCCTTTTTGGGTCTAGACACTAGCATCAATGTTTGTGTCTATGTATTGATGCTTTTATCCAACTTTGAATATGTATTGTAATTGATTCTATCTTTTCTTGAACATGCACTTATTCTTGTATTCTTTTTTCACCTTCAAATATTGATCAGAATGTGCATGAAACACTAGTAATAGTTAAAACCCTAAGCCCTTTCCCTTAAACCACATATGACTCAATAAGAAGGTGTTAGCACATGAGTCAATCTAGCCCTAACAACCCCATTATTTCTTAGTGTTGCCTACATAGCCATATATTCTAAAGAGGGATTCAGACTCGCATGTAGTTCTCCCTCCTAGTTGTGTGTGTGTAATGGTGATAGGTAATGTAAGTGTCAATTGATATTTTTTAATACTTCAAAATTTCAAATATAGAAATTTAGTATGTATTTTAATTCAATATATTTTGAATAAAATAATGCATATACTAATTGAGAGGATTTCTTGATAAAAAATACTATGCCTTAGCTTTGTATATATATAAAGACTCTTTTGAATTTGAATTAAGACCTAGTGGCACATGAAAACATGATAATAAAACAAACATACATGCCCTTTACAATGGTCAAAAAGTGACAAGAATGAAAATAAATAAGATAACAAGGTTGGACACTAATGTCAGCCCTCAGACACTAGCTTTGACGCTAGGGTCCCAAAGTGAATGCTAATGTCTAGGAATTTAGAACACAAAACAAACAACAAAACTCAAAAATCCACACAAGGTGGTCTAAGTGCAGTATAATGATAAAAATGTAGTAAAATACTAGACAAAAATATAAATCCATGGAGACCAAGGGGCCCATACAAAACTACACCACTAAGTACTCAATTTTCTATCAAAAGGTTTATACCTAAAAAAATATGCAAAATACATCATACAAGTCTTGTACCAATTATGGGTATCTACAAAAAGTGCCATCAGTTTCAAGTAAGGATGTTATTTGTCCCACACCTTGTTTAAGATATACATTAACAATTTAGAGGAGTGGATTAAAAAAGTTGGAGGCAGGGGTTTCCACTTAGCTAGTTATGTGATAAAGCTACCCCTGTATGCAAATTGCCTTGTCCTAATTACAAAAAGAACCCACTATTTGAGAGAGCATTGAAGGGCCCTATATTTTTTTTCAAAGAGTTTGGGTTGCAAGTTAATACTATCAAAATTAAGGTCATGATAATTTCCTTGTGAATTAAAAATAAGTAAATAAAATTTTTATTTAAAGGAAGCCCTTTCAAAGTGGTGAATAAATACAAGTACCTTGGTCTTGATTTCCTCACCAAACTTATATGGGAGACTTGTATTATATAAATAATACAGGGAGTATGGTGTAGATGCATAAATTTGGTCACAAATACTTAAAAGTATCAATTATTGACACATTTCAAACCACATGACTTGCATACAAATACATTACTCTTATTCACTATTCCTCTAAGCCATTTGACTATATGTGGGCTCGACCCTTTATTTGTTGTTAGTACTATACACAAATTTCAATGTCAAATGCTTAAGATGTATAAAATCACCTTTAGATTGTCCCAAATAGAGGACAATTGTCTCTAATCCTTGTAGACAAGTCTCTGCTAGGCAGATAGAGGTGCAATGCACCCCTATCCACTTATAGTAGTCATGTCTAGTGCCAAATAAGCAACTAGTTTCCAAAATTGTAAACATCATTTTGTGTCTTACTACACATTTCACATGGTTGTCTAAAGGAAATTTTCAAAATATTTGCATATAAATACATTTCAATAATCACTCATTAAGGACACTTTTTATTCACTTTATTCAAGCTTGCACACTTCTACACATTGAGAAAACCTGCCCAAATTTTGAATCATTCACAAGGAACAATCATAAGTTAAGTCAAGAGCCATCTAAAGTAAGTCACGAGCTATCATTTTCAAGTATATAATCCATCTTTTAATTGCATAAACATTGTCAATGGAGCATAATTACAAATTCACTCTAGCTGGGAGAACTACTTGGGCTTGATTTCCCTCCTTAGAGTATTGGATACGTAGGTAATGATCAATCATCAATAGGACGATTGAGGTCAATTTAGCCCATTATACTCCACTCTTTTTCTTGTAGGTTTTCAAGCTATCAAAGTGCCATAAGGGTTTTAAATACAAGGGAAGACAAAACATAAATTCTATGTAGCCAAATCCTAAGTGTGATATATTATATTACTTAGCATCCACATGCACAGAAGGTGCATCGATCAATTTCTACACACAATCAACCTAGACAAGTTCATGGTCAATAAACTTGGGTGCATTATGCCCTTGTCCACTTACAACACTAATGTCCACAAATATCTTCTGCTTTTACTTGTGATTTGTCATTTTAATATTTTTACCTTCTCTATCCTTTTTCTATCTACAACTTATCATAGTCAAGTGAGACAAGCCCGCAGTACTAGAGTGCATTGTGCCACTATCCACTTATAATAGACCTATCCATATTCTATTTATGTTCTTGATTCTGATTCTAAGCTTATGCAATCATCTCTTCTTTTTATTTCCACTTGCAGACAATCATAATAGTCAACACAAATTAGTGTGCAATCTTAATTTATTTATTCTTACTACTTTCCAAAATAATAGTTTTCAATATTTATAAATTTGTCAAAATCAGATTAGTTAATAATTGTATATCTTTAACATTATGATATTTCTAATTTTACAACTATATAATGGCATAAACAATCTATTGTGTTTTATCAAAAATAGGGTAAAACAGATGAAAAGATTTATACTTGCTATAAAAAGATGCATAAATGTTGAATACTGGGACTAGAAAATCATGAGGACTATGTTCATGTTTTTTTGTAATGTAAGTGGTGATATATGGTTGTGAAATTTTTGGCAACAATATGTTAGAAATAAAATAGAGATAAATAGAGATAATCCAAAAAATATTAATCACAAATGCTCTCAAAACTTAAAAATTAGTTCCGTATGATATTTAATTAGTTGAGGCATATAGTTTCCCATTCAAGGCCTCAGCTATTAGCTATATGTTAATTACTTAAATAATACAAAGAGAATGGAAACTCATCATTGCCCTAGAATGGTAATGGGGGAAGAGTTAAGCAAAAGGAATAACACATTGATGAAACAAAATAATAAGTGGCTAAGTAAATGAGACATTAGCCTATATGAGTGTCCAAACACCAATGAGGAAATAAAAATGTATGTGAGAAATTTATTCAAGGTAAATATGTGGACAAAGCAACTCAGGTAGAAAAGAGAGTATTATGTCAAAGAACTCAATCCTACTTGTGATCATGGCCAAAAATATTACATAGGAACCTAAATTAAATGGAAAGAGGCAATGTTGGTAGTTAAAATAAGGAGTAGCTCACACCTTCTTAGGTGTAATACTAGTAGGTATATTAATGCCTAAAGAATATTGGAAAAAGAAAATTACATTATAGATACTATTAACTACCTTACATATAACTTATCCAATTTACTAGTGGAAAAATTATAACCATTTGTTGGGAAGACGTCATATTTCATAAAAGACTCCACATAATTCTTAAATAAAATTAAGGACCAAAACTTTGCAGCCAAGAACTTCTCATTAGTTTTGATGTGGTTTCACTATATAAAAAAAATCCTCAAGGCAATAAACATAGTCAAAGAAGTGACATATGGCGAGATTACAAGGCTCATTGAATTTTATATTAGATCAACATTTTTAGTTTCTTGGGTGAGATTTATGAATAAAAAGAAGTGTCACAATGGGATTTCCTATACCACCAATAGTTGCTAACTTGTTCATAGAAAGTGTAGATACTAAAATCTGGACTTATATACTTGACAGTGACAAGCTTGATACACATTTAACACACATGACTTGAACACTCAAACAAGGTCATAATCCACCATTCTTTCACACTTGCATGTTATCTTATGACTCAACCTTTCCAATTTGTTGTTACACACCTACAATAACTTCACTATCCATTTAAAAGCTACTAAATGTCCTACATAGACATCTCTAGACTCTCAACTTAGTTTGCATGTACACAAGTTGATTCTTCCAAACTCAGTATCACTAGTTGATACTAACCTGATCTGGTTGTTATCAACCCACTCCTAGTAACAAATATTTTACAAAATCAAACCTATTCTTAAGGTTGACCCATTTTCCTAGTGTGTCGGTGGCATGAGAAATTATCCAATTGGATCCATATATAAAAAATCAAGGTCTCATTCAAAAGGGACTTAACACTTATCTAGAACACATCTATATACTATTACATGTTGAGAAAATATGTTTTATGTTTCTCAAATCACAAACCTATCACTAGGAGTAGTCACAAGCCAAGTCTGAAGCATTCTAAATCCAATTCAAAGCAAATATTTCCAAGTACCAATTTCCAATCATTAAGTGCATGCATATAATGATGGAACACAATTACACAATCACACTAGGTGGGAAAACTACATGTGGCTTGACTTCCCTCCTTGGAGTATTGGATATATAGGCATTAGTTAATCATCAGATGGGGGTGATTGGGTTTAGCTAAACCCATAACACTTTCCCCCATTTTGTAGGTTTATATCCCTCATAAGAACACTTAGGGTTTCAAGGCAAATGAGACTGATTTTGGGAGCTGTGCACATCATCATAGTCAAGGATCACAAACACAAAGCAAACAAAGATAGTCACAAGTGACCATACAATCATTGTGCCCTACTTTCACATAAGTCAATATTGACTAGTAAGTCAGTATAGGTTGGTGATACTAACCTAATCTTACATAATCAACCCAATGCAAATAACAAATAAGATTTGAAATTGAATGGATCACATGTTTTTTTATCCTTGATTTTCAATTCTAGAATATAGTCATAGTTAGATAGTAAATCAAAGAAGCTAAGTATCTTGATCTCCAGAGTGATTTTTATATTTAACATATGCCACTTGTCAAATTAGAAGAAACACATTAGTCTTTTACATTTAGTGTATGCTTGAATGTTATATCTTAATACCTAAATTACCTTTCAAAGTTATATCTTAATTATATTAATTTCATCATCTTAATCCAAATCAGGGTAAAACAAAAAGATTTGAAATTAAGGCCTTCGAGTCATTCCATCTAAAACCTAAGTCATGGTTTAAGTTTATATATGATACACATTTTCAATAGAAACATGGAAGATAAAATCTTAATGATTTCCTAAATCATCTTAACTCCATAATTAAGTATATCCAATTCAAAATGGGGATAGAAGGAGGAAACTCCCATTCCTAGATTTATTAATCACAATAAAATAAGATGTTCCCTCTCACATCATGTCTATAGAAATAAAAATCATATGAATGTTTACATCAAGGCAAACTCACATCATCATCCATCCCAAAAGGCAGGGGTACTTAACACATTGTTTACTATAAAAGTGTTAAAAAATAATGGTTATAAGAGTTGGAAAATAAGAAAGGCCACTAAATGAGAAAAATAGGTCATAAGGAAAGGGAGGTTAAAGACACAAACAAACAATACAAAAATGCATTTTTTATTGTATCTATAAGGTACCTCTTAGAAATTAGTAATAATATTAAGAAGGATCCGAAGAAAAATGCTTGTGATCATTTGTGATTGTCTCCAAAGAATAGATGGATCAATCTATGATATATGTCCATATCTAATAGATGTAGTTATGGCATCTCATCCACTCTTTACTCTTTCTTTCTACTGCTGCAACAAGTATCTCTTTGTAGTTAGACTAGTCCATTTTGTTTTAGTAACTCTTTCCCCCTCCTCACCGAGAGGGAACCAATGATGATCTAATCCATATCCATAAAAGTGATGAATTTTTTCAAAGACTAGGATGATTATCCCCCCTTTTTGATAGAAATCAAGTTTATACCCATCCATGGTCAAGTAAAATTCCCTTTCTCTTCCTCACCTTGCATTCTTCACTCAAATCTATGTGTGTCTAAACCCTATCTTGAATTCTCATAGTAGGACCCTTGGGAGCACCCTTTCCCGCATATCCATACATTATCAAGTAGGTAGGGTGTGTTAGGCACCCACTACCTATTCTAGAGCACCCCATGATCCCAAGACATAGATGGATGTCAGTTAGGGAATGTTATACCTCCACACAAGACTACCATTCTTCTCGAGAGCTTCGTAGGGGACTACCCATAAGAGGTTTACTACACAAGACTCATACAAAGGAAGAAGCTCCCAGTGAATAGGAATTCTTATCCACACAACCTAATATGATCACACTTTTAGGAAAACATGGAATGGTAAAATATATGGTGCGCAAGACATAATGATCATGAAAAATTCATGAATTGGAAATACCATAACACACTCTTTTCCATAATTGTCTATAATGGGCCAACCCACTGGAATGTGAATAGGGATTGGAAATGTGGTCAATACCACAAATAATGAGGGGATACCATCTAGACCCATGTACAAATTGATGTTCTCATGAAAAAGCCATTGAATGGTTTACATGAATTAGGATTCAATCGTGGAGGAATTAGATTGATCCAAGAAATGAGGGAATACAAGGGAGTGAGGAGAGAAATGCATGAACCAATGAATCATATCAGTCGTATTCTTGAGTTTGGAATGAAAATAAGGATAATGCTCCCTAGCATAAAGGCAATATTCAAACTCATCCACACACATAGGAGAAAACTAAGGAACCCTGATGACCTAATTGATCCCATGTAAGAAAAGGTGTATGTGTAATCTCACGCTCACGTGGAAAACCATATATTGGTAAAACTAAATATTCACTAAAACAATACTCAAGGAACACCATTTAGATTCACAATAAATGATCAACAAATCAACATTATTAGAACATGAAGATAAAATAAAAACATGAGATATGAATAATCAATTTTAAAAATTTTGGCTTTTGAAAATAGGCTCACTAAAAGAAGGATAGGGAGGAAATTTAAATTGAAAAACACCCTATTAACTTGAAATAGGGATGATGGTTGTAAATTTAGCCATAATTAGAAGCCATTATTACATAAAGTAGCAATCCTTGATAACCACCTTATCCTTCCTCATACTTCATGTTTCCCCTGGTGTCTCAACAATGACAAATTTTCAAGCATACACTAGTTTCGTGCGATATGGTTTGATTTAAGGTTAATTATATATTTTGTCAACCTATAGATACTAAAATATGGTTTTTGGTACTTAATAATGATAAACTCGACACACATTTACCACACATGACTTGAGCACTCAAACAAGGTCTAAATCTGCCATTCTCTCACACTTACATGTTATCTTATGATTCAACCTTTCCGTTCTACTAATATACACCTATAAGAACCTCATTGTTTGTTTCAAACTTGTTAAATATCCTACATAAACATCTCTAGACTCTCAAATTTATCTGGCTGTACATAAACTAGTTTTGCTAAACCTCGTCAGTATAATAGGTCGATACTGATAGATATAGTCCGAATTGACCTACTCCTAAGAACATATATTTTTAAAAATCAAACCCATCTTTAAGGTTGGCCCATCACCCTACCATGCTAGTGGCATGATAAATTATTCAATTGGATCAATATATAAACAAATCAAGGTCTCATTCAAAACAAACTAGGCACTTATCTAATATACATCTATACACTATTGCATACTAAGAAAATATGCCTTATTCCTCCCAAATTATAAACCTATCACTATGAGCAATCACAAGCCAAGTATGAAGCATACTAAATATATTCCAATGCAAACATTGACAAGTATTAAGGTCAATCATTAGTTGCATACATATAACGAAGAATAAAAATTGCATAATCATACTAGGTGGGAGAACTACGTGTGGTTTGACTTCCCTCATTTGAGTACTAAGTATGTAGACATCGGTTAATCATAAACATGAGTGATTGGGGTCAACTCAACCCATTACACTTTCCCCCCATTTTTTAGGTTTCTAGTCCTCACAAGCACATCTAGGGTTTCAAGGCAAAGGATGTTAATTTTTGAATTTGTGTGTGTCATCAAGGTTTGAGATCGTAAACACAGAGCAAACAAAGACTATCACAGGTGACAATACAATCACTATGCCATAATTCTGTGCAGGGCAGTATTAACCAACATGCCAACATCAATAAAAATACTGACCCAAATTTGCATAACCAACCCAACAAAGTTAGCGAATTAGTTCCATAACCAAAAGAACTACAAACTTATTTTATCCTAATTTTCACTTTGCAAAATATAGTCTTTTTTATACAATCGACCAAAAAATATAAGTATCTTGATCTCTTTAGTACTTTTCATATTTAGCTAATGCCACTTGTCAAATCAAAAGAACCAATATCAAACATTTATATTTAGATGTATGCTTGAATGCCATATCTATTAATCTGAATTACATTTCAAAATTTTATCTTACTTAGATTAATCTCACCCATTAATCTAAGTTAGTGTAAAATACAATCATTATAGTATTATTTAATTAAACCACCTAATGTTTTGAGGTGGGAGATTTGACCTCCCTCTCTTTTGCCCCCTTTTGTTTTCCCATTGTGTAAAAATTGCATATTTAGTAAAAATGAGGTCCTTCATCCCTCCTTGATTATAAGCATCCTCCCTAATGATGGGTCTAGTATGAGACTTGAAACGTTAGAAATTATAGTTGTATCCAAATATTGTCATCCAGATGAAATATTATAATACTAACATCAAAATAAAAAAAAGAGAATATGCTTATTATGTACTTCATGGTTGGTGGAGATGGAGTGGCAATACATCACTAGTGCCCAACTTTCAAAGTAAAGTATATTGACAGTGTGAAAATTGACATTCTAACTGCCTTAGATTAACAAAAACAATAGATGTTTCGATCAAAATTCATAACAAATGAGGCAACATAACAAAAGAAGTGGATATATGACATGTATACCCCAACAACCCTTGTCCCAAAGACGGTTAGTGCATATAATAACTTTGTTACTACCCTTAGTCTTGTAGACTCCTTGGTCTTATAAACATTATTAAAATCTTTCATTCATTCAATAACTATTTTAATTTTTTTCATTTATTGTTTAATAAATACTTTTTTTCTTTTTTTTTTGCATTACATATATATCAACATCTCTACCTTTAAGTTGTTGATTACAATACTTTGAGTAAATATATATCTAATTCAAGATCTTCTTCGACCATATTGTCAAGATTAAAACGCTGAAGTCACCCATGAATTCAATCTTGGCCTTTTTTATATTTGTATCTTTGAAGATTTGTAGCTTACTAGATGTTAATGAGACCAATAATTTTTAATGAATATTAATAATATGACCTGTTATTAAAAAAAGAAAAGAAATTAATTAATTAACTAATTAATTAATTAAGATCGATGAGGGCGGGCGAGGGACCACCGATATTTTTTGCTTCTAAGTTTTAAGTTTATGGGTGTGGTTTGTGTCTTTTCTTTGACCACCCTAACACCGAACTCTTAGAGTTCACTCCCACACTTTAGAAGACATATTCGGCTGCTGCTCTCCTTGTAATCTTCCACATTTGCAGTTTGCGTAGCTTTAGTGAGGTGGGTTTTTTTCTCTCTCTCTCTCTGTTCGTCTTGCTACATCAATATCCTATGCACAATTTTACAAACAGAAACTGCAAGTAGAATAAGTTAAAATCGCCTTATCAGCTATGAACACGACTTCAAAATTGTATTCGATATTGTAAAGTTAAAAGAGTCTGTATCTTGAACATGCCTTATACATTTCCTTGGCGGTAACATTTTTTTGTTGTTTGAGCTGGGTGTGTGTTTGGATCTATCAGTGCCTAGATTGTTTATAAAGCTAAAATCCATGTTACTGGGCAGTAAAATATCAAGTGAGTACAGAGTGCATACCCTTATTAAGCATTCAGTTAGGTGCCAATCTTAAATCTACAAATGATGGAGTTACAAATTAGTACAGAGTGGCCTACTTTTCAGTCTTTTTGAATGTATTAGTGCTTAAATTATTCAAAAAACACATATCCATGTTTCTGGACAGTAAACTCTCAACTGGGTACCATTATTAAGCATCCAATAATTTGCCATTGTTAGATCTTCAAATGGTGGAGTTACAACATTGTGTTGAGTAATCTCCGTTTGTGTATTTTTGAAAGAATCAGTGCCTAAATTGATCAAAATCTCAAATCCATGTTTCTGTATAGTAGGCTTTCAATCAGGTATCATTAGTAAGCATGCAATTAGATGCCATTGTTATATCTTCAACTGGTGGAGCTCACAAAATTGTGCAGAGTAACCTCCTTTTGTTTAGCTGAAGTTGGATTTTCAGGCCCTGACACTCATTTTGGCAATGAAATTATAAGTTCCAGATCTATTAGAATGGCTCCAGGTAAAGATTGCAAACATTAGAACCCGCACATCTCCCTCTGTATTGATGTGCTGTACCAAAGTCACTGGTATACTATTGATCACATCATTGTATTGGTTTTGCATTTATTGAAGTCCTGCAATATTATCTATCAGAAATACACATCTATCCCCACAATGCTTGGAGTAGTGTGCAAGGATTTTTAAGGGTTATTCATTTGAAGTCAAATCCTTGTGATATATTCATTGCTTGTTTATTAGTTAACATTCATATTCCATTTTAGACACAAACTTTCAGCAGAGACAAATCGCCCCCAAACTGTACAACCATTGTACTGAATGGGCCAGCCTGTATCACGCTCCAATGCAAATTTTCTCAAGTCATGGTCAAGTTTTGTTTATAAACATCAATGTAGATTTACGATTCAGGGGATCCATTTAGTGTGGCCCTCATACTCACCTATTGGCCACCTATGATACTTATATTCTTAACATTGAATATCAATGAAATTCCATTCCATACATGTTTCTAGACGTGGTTATTGGTATGTACTTGATTTGAATGAAAAGTTTGCGTCTATGCACTCATGTTCTTCTTTCACTGACAATGCTCCCAAGCATCAAACCTACACACTCAACATTTTTGGTGCTATTGTCCAGTTTGGATCCCACTTACAAGGATGCAGAGCATAAGGATAAGTTTTTGATACTGAAGTACAAACAAGTACAAGAATGTAGAGATTTGAACGTTTGGTAGTATGAAAACCAGGAAATAATGCCGATCTGACATTTGGCATTACTTGCAACAAAGGAGGGGAAATAAGTGATACAGATTGCATTCACAAGCAAGATCAAATGAAAAGAAGTGTGTTGCAAGAAGTGCAATAACAGGAGACCCTTGATGATGAATTGGGTAAGTTTGTAACTTTTAACAATTAGTGATGCCGAGGTAGCAGATTTTTCTTGCATTTTGGTTTCATCCTTGAAATTTTCCTCATGTGCTATAAGAGACAATGAGGAGAGAAGGCATGTGGAAATAAATTTTATTTGAGCAGGATGGGAGGAGGTAGATATTGGTGTTTTGGAAAGACATACTTTTGTAGCAATGGTAATGAGTGCAAAACTATTTGGAGCAAGAATGAAAAAGAATGACAAAAAGTTATTGTATTTGCATTTGTGAAGGTGAGGGCTGAATTCATCATTGTAATGAGTGCAAAACAATTGGGAGCAAGAATGAGAAAGAAGATACAATGAATTCTATAAAGAGTTCTCAGAAAATAGTTTAAAAACTTGGGACTCTCTTGGTAAAGATTTTGAGAAGGAAATTCAAATTCTTAAGAGATGACAGTATAGTAGTATTTGAGATTTATTATTCAAAACAAAAGAAAAATGAAAGTGTTCATTTATGTAATCTCAAATTAAGAAGTCTAGTAAAAAATATCGAGATAATGCCTATAGATGGGCTTCTGAAAAGATGATCTTGAAAGACTATTACCTAACTACAGGAATAGGATGACAGTGGTTCCTCCTATAACCTGCACAAAAGTTGTAAATGGAGCCTTAAGTCTGGAAAGTGAGAATAGGACATATTATGTGAGATAACGAAGATGAAGAGAGGATGATGAACCATCGACACTTTGGGATTTATGTGAAGATATGGCTAGGCTAATGAAAGAAGTTGCCTCTCACTGTGTAAAGATTACAAATGACTCATGAAATTCACCTTTATGGTTTCCTTTACCTCGGCCCAAAAGGTAGCCTCATCGAAAACCCAAATTCCATTATCAATGCCAAAGCCCTTCCTCACATAATCCAAAGAAATCCACTCCTCACTAGTAAACTTTCATTTTACAGCAGTCTAGAAATGTACTTGCAAATTGAGTGACTCTTGGTCATTCAAGCTCTTAGCTTTTTGTGAACTTCCTCGCCAAGTTGAGGTCCCAAGTGTGGTTGTAGCCTCGTCAAAAACCCAATTTCCAATATTATTTCCAAGCCCCTTCCTCGCATAATCCGAATAAATTCACTCACTAATAAACCTTCGAAGAGTCGTCTTTGTATCAAGTAGAGATTGCAAGGTTATAAACATACCCGCAAATTAAATGACTTCTCATCATACAAGCTCCTAGCTTTCTTTGAACTTCCTCTCCAAGTTGAGGGATGTGTTTGCAAATGTATATTTTTCACTATAAAATAGATTTAACCCAATCCGTTTTCCTAAGATGCTTTAGCACAAGATCACGGTAATGGGCTTGTACAAGAATTCCAAAAAATAGTTGAGTGCCTCCCAAAATAATTCTTCTTGTAACCTATGTAATTGGCATTGTCCGTGACTACTTTGACAATATTTTTAATGCCCACCTCCATCACAATCTCCTACAATATGTCACATAAATATCTAAGATTCTTCACTTTTCTTGAAACATCAATGGACTTGAGGAAGAAAATACCCTCTGTAGAAGCAACAATGAAATTGAGAAGACTTTGATTTCTGCCATCGATCATTAGAGTGCAACCCATCTTTCTCCATATAGTGCACAACTGATCTATCAATGCACTCACATCCCCTACTTTTGCATTCGACATTGGCACTTGAATTTCATGGCAGGGGTTTTGAACCCCGAACTATCCATGGTGAAGGAAGCAACCATAACGGGCCATTAAGAGGACCTAAAAATGGAAACAAAACTCTATGAGAAACTATAATAAATAATATAACAATAATTTAGAAGAAAGTGCAAATTAGCAATTACTCACTTGACCACTGTGAATGGTATGTCAGAAACGTATCAAAAAAATTCGAAGTGCACTCCTTGCTGCCTCGTGTTTGTCCTTGTTCAATTGTTTCTTTCAAGCAAACATTGAGAACTGAGACAAGAGTGGGGGACTATTTATGAATCTAATGCAGTTGAGCCCTTAAGGTTCTTGTTGTCGTTCAAAACGTGCACTTATGGATGGTCATTTGCGCAGGAGGATTTGCTGGTAGGTGTGGAGTTGAAGCGCTTGGTGCGAAAGCATTCGGCACGGGGCGTAGAAGTATTCAACTTGCCTGCATGCGCGTAACATCGGATGTCTCATCGCAACAATGGGAATATCCCCCAAGGCATTGGACTCTTGCGCTCCTTGGGCTGGACATCTGGACTAGGCTAAGTGCACCTGGTTTAGGACCAACGTGTAGACCTATAAGAGGGAAATGAAATCTATGACTAATACTAAACCTAATTCTTTTGAGGGAAAAGGGAGGGAGAAGGTAAGAGATTTGCTGAAAGGGAAATGTGGTGATGCCCCAAGAGTAGAGCGAGCACCTCACTCGCTTGCGGCACAATAAAGCTAAGGGGACTGAATGCACGGCCTTCAAATTAGGTATTCACTGCATAAGTGTTTCGCACGGGGGTAAGGAAACACAACACAACGTTGAGAGGGGCGACAAATGGTCCACAGACAACACCTACGTAGACCTGTGTATACACAGTGCGACTTGCAGAATTTCGATTTTGTGTAGAGGTGCGAAGGGAGGATGGCAATGAGAGGGACGAACATCCACAGACAAAGATCAACAACCTTAAGTGCACATAGAACATAGATCATGAAGGGAAGATAGTCCAGTTCTCATTAATTCCAAGACCTAAGCCAATATTGCAAGCTCGAATGGGCAGAGCTTTGCTATACCAAGGAGAGGGCTGCTTATACAATAAAAATTGGGGCTTTTATAGGGTCGAGCAAGCCCTTTTGCAATAAATTCACCATTGGGGGTGGTAGATAGAAACTTGAATTCAGAAATTGGTGCTTGAGGCTCTAGGTTGATTAGGAAGACTAACCCGCCACGCAAAAGTCACTAAGAGCCATCCTCCTTAAATTCTGTCTGACAATTTGAATCTAGAAGTGGTTGAATGTATTCTTGCGGATCCACGTGTGTGTTTGGAAATGAAGGACGCTTAGGCAATCAGGGGAGGCATATGGCCATGCTTTGACATCTGACAACCGCTTTTGCCTTTAACTTGTTCTAACTTGCCCTCATTCAACGCCCAACTGCTTGCAACTACTTCCTGTACTTGGCTGCCACTTGTCAATCCATTTGGGTTCACTTGCTGATGCGGAAGCTACGTAGGTTCCTTTAAATTTTGCCATGTCATCTTACGTGCACGGTGGAAATCTACACCCTGCACCCTTAGGAATTATTTGCGCACTAGATAGTGCGTGCTCGGGACCTTGCTGGATTTTGTGTAGGTGGCACGCTTGTGTGGGAAGGAGGCGTGGGCCTTTCTTTAGTCTCTGTACCCTGATTCATCTCCACTCTCTTGAATTTATACGTTTAAGTGCACGCTCACCTCACACCTCGACCTGTGCATGCTTTAATACTTGGCTGCATTTTGCGCGAAGAGTGCGCACTGAAGGTTGTGCAGTAGGAGTGCTGATCTACGTAGGTAGGTGCGCAGCCTGCGAGTGATCGGACTGCATATGCTAACTGCTGCGATTGAGCTTGGGTCCTTAACATTTTGGCGCGGTGAACTTTTGAGAAAAAGGGGTGCGCAAGAGGAGTGAAGATTTTGGGTGCGCTCTTACAACTTGAATTTGCTCTCCGTGCACTCCTTATTACTTCCTGAAGCTTGGGACCCTTGCGCACACGGTTTGCTCGCATGCCCTCAATTCCGCGCCTTTGTCTTTATTGCTGCCGCGTGACTGGACTTTGAAACCCTAAATTGCTGAACTCAGGGGGGTGGCTCCATGGTGATCGAAAATGGTCAACAGCTCCTAGGCGCGATATTTCATATTAGAAGACCCTCTTTAAAGAATATGGAGGAGGGGGAGA
Organism: Torreya grandis; assembly: GCA_037957365.1. NCBI lineage: Eukaryota > Viridiplantae > Streptophyta > Pinopsida > Cupressales > Taxaceae > Torreya > Torreya grandis. The sequence continues at coordinate 594,726 of JARHVA010003436.1, forward strand.
GGATGATCCTATCTCTCTTATTTGCCACTTATTCTGCTTTTTTTCATCAAACCTCTTTGGAAGAGCAGTTGCATCCCTCTTAACCTCTGATTTGACAAGTTTGCATCCCTGGTATGTGTGAAAGGTGGTATTTCAGACAGTTTATGCCTTCATGTATTTGTGTATTGAAGTACTTGCATTCAACCTCACCTCTCATTTCGTCCGGATTTGCATGCTCTATGTGGGTTTTTTTGTTTGCGACTGCACAATCTGAAGAAAGAACAGAGTCAAAGAAGAAAAACAGTTTGAGTGAGAAAGAAAGAAGATTTTTTTTTGTAAGTTTAACGAATAGAGAGGAATAAAGAATGGAAAATGAAATTTAAAAAACAGCATGTAGGGTTATAGATTAGAGTGAAAGAGAGAATAAAGAATGAAAGAAAAAAATTGAAAGGAAAGAATGAAAGAAACAAATCAAAAGAAAAGATTGAGTGTTAAAGACAACACTTACCTTCTCAAAAGGCTGATAATTGATACTGTCTGACAATCCCTCAAATGGCGTATAAACTATGTTCCACGGTGACACGTAGCCACCCTTTGGTCCATCATTCCCGTCCCCGTCTTCGTGTCCTCATGTTTTTTTCATATTCAAATTTTGTTCGTAGGATTTTGGGGGTACTTCTAGGTATACTCAATTCACCTTTGTGCGTTTCCCCGTCCCTTCAAAAAAGGGACTTGGTGGAACATAGCTTATAAAACTAAGCGATTGTTAGGAAATGAAATTGGAGCTGCACAAATAGTTGATAATCTTACAAATCTCTCAAGACAACTTTTTCCTCTTTTTTGGAGCTACACACAAGCGGAAATGAGAAATGGTAAGTTAGAAATGGGAGCTGATGTTTTGTTTTCATTTTTTAGAGGTTTCTAAACCATTTTTTTGCCTCACTGAGACTCGCAAGTCTCAGGATCAAGATTTGCGAGTCCTGCACACCTGCTGAATTGTGACATACTTCCGTATTTCTGCAGGGACTAGCCGAGTCACTTGAGCCTGTTAGACTTGTTTGGCCTGACTCGGCTTAGGAATTGGGAGTACTTGTAGAAGTCCCATAAGCGTGGTTGATGCTGTCAGACTTGTTTGGCATGACTCACTTGGTACTTGGTAGTTGTGACAGATATGTCCTAGAGAGACACTATAATTAGAAGGTGAAGGACACATAAGAAGTTTCATGTATTTTCAGATGCCTATTTGTAGACGCATTTCACATTGGTCCAATATGCAAAAAGTGGATTTTAAAAAAGTCTTCCATGCCAAATACCAATTGTTATCACATTCAGAAACCACTGAATGCCCTAGCTGCTGCTTATGACAATAAAAAGTAGATTAATGTCATGGATAGAAAATGCAGAAATAGAAGTGTTTGGCACATTTAAAATCACAGCAAAATAATTGCTAATGTCTCAATCCAGAATTCTTGGAGTCAATGTTGAAAACACTGCGACCAGTAGACTGACGTTGTTCGCCATAAAAATCTGCATTATTTGTGCCTTAGACACCATTTCAATCACATGCAAAGAATTTGAATGCTCAGTTTGGGGAGAGATGTTGCTACCATATTTGGTAACAGGGTTTATAAAATATTTATTTGGACGTTGTCATATCATAAAGTTTGGTTCCCTTGAAAGTATGGGGAATCAAACAGAAGATCTCAGTTTTTGCTGTGATTTTAGAATCATTCTTCAGAAGGGATTTTTTTCTTTTTTTGGCCCGCATAAACAAACTAAAAAAACAAGTTAGGGCGTACCAGAAACTGGAGGAGACATTAGAGAAATTTAATGGTCATAACTTTCACATATTTAAATTTAACAGACAACTCTAGTTAATACATGAAAATTGTTGAAGGAACAGTTAATGGAATAAATAAAGCACCTACAAACCAGATAAATTGATAGAATTGAAATTTAAGGTGATAAATAAAAAATTGATATTGGGCTCAGGCATATCTAATACAAAACTACATCTTCTTGACGTGTCAAAGACTTCACCACAAATTTTGAATGAATTGAATGAATAATTTGCATCGCAAGCACAGATGCGGAATTTCTATTAAAACAACAGTTTATTAAATTATTAATGAACAATGTATCTGGATTGAACTGTGTTGCATCCTTTTAATTTCTGATGTTTCGGGTCTAGCTTCTAGACCGTTCTTCGGGGATATTTGGATCTAAGATGGCTTGTGATGTCAAGTCATATCATTGTGCTAAGGTCTGTAATAAAATAACTATCAGTAAAACTTGGAAGATGAAGCTGCTAGAGGCTAGAGCTGTATCTGTAAAGACCCTTGCCCAGAATAGCGTGATTTCCATGAATTTTGCCCAGTTGACTATGCAAGCATTTTTGTCAAACAGTTGGCTTGCTTGCTGATCTGAGTTACTTTCAGGGAATATTTAAATAGGTATTGCATGCATTAACTCCACATATGAACAGCTCCACGGATTGCCATAGTTCAGTTATATATATTCATTTATTGCATCAAAGGAAATATAAATTTACCACAGTAATAATTCTGTTCATTTGCTATGCATCTCCAACTGGTAATATTGTTAACACATAAATAAACATCACATTACAGTCCAGTATATTTAATTGTTAATAAACAAGACCCCTGGGTATATGGCTGCACCTTAAGAATTATCACGACCAGCATAATGGTGTCACGGCTGAGCAGAAGGGAAGCGATTAAGAGTAGCAGCGACCACCTGCAGGAACCCACGCCCAACAATACCCACAATCTCCTTCATAACAGTCCACGGCAGGCTGGTTAAATGGCGAAAGAGACTTGGAAAGGCTCACGCCCCCCCTATAACTTCCACGACCCTTGACCTTGTCCATAGCTCCATAGAAAATAATAGAATGCCTTCTCTAAGACGGAAAGATGGCTGTGCTGATAATTTTGAAGGCCACGGTTTCCCTAGATCCAAACTCCCAGATCCAAATGAATGCCAATGGAACCTTTCAGCAATATAATCGACCCTCAACAAGTCAGCCAATTCTCAATCTGGAACACTCTAATCTGAAATGAATTTAGTATCATCGACCAGCCAAGGAATTATATTAGCAAATCAAGAAATGCCCAAACAGTTTGAACAATTTCCGTAGGCTAGGGTGGTTTCATTTCACCACTGAAACCCCAGAACTTCAATCTCGCAAGCTCTCAGCAATATTAGAAGGGATATAGATTCCAATGCCCCCAAAAAGAATTTCCAAAATGTCCTTTTATTCTCAGCCTCCCATCCAAAACTTCCAAAAATATCTTTCCCTCTCAAACATTAAATATTTAAATTTGACTTTAGGAGGGAAACATAATAAGTGACTTTATAAATATTCATACCTCACTTTAGTCACTTAAATAATATTAATTAATTAATATTATTCATAATGTTTGCTTGGGAAGAATAATATTTAATAATTAATAATTAATTCCCTTCTTTTATTTAATGACTTACGGGAATTAAATAAGTCCTTAAATTATCCGATCTATCAATTGGAAGGGGACATTACAGTCCTCCCTTCCCGGAATTGCTTGCCCACAAGCAATTTCAAATCAAGATGCTGAAGGATCTGCTCGTTCTCCCACATGGCATCTTCCCCAAGTAGATCATTCCATCTAACCAGATATTCCATGATTGTTCTGCCTCTCAACTTCCTCTTGCGAACATCCAAAATCTCCTTTGGAACCAGGATCAACTTGCCCTCTTCATCAAGAGGTGGAAGCTCTGCTGAAACTGTAACCTGCTGTCCAAGTGCCTTCTTAAGGCACAAAATGTGAAATATGTTATGAATCCTATTGCACTCTGGTAGTTCTAGCTCATAAGCCACCTCACCCACTTTCCTAATGATCTTGTACGGGCCATAGAACTGCGGTCTCAACTTCTCAGCACCACTCCTCTTCAAAGAGGACTGTCTGTATGGTTGAAGGTGAAGATAGACCAAATCTCCAACCTCAATAGTACGCTCTATCCGGTGTCTGTCTGCATAAACCTTCTACTGGTTCTGAGCTTGTTGCAGATTATCCTTAAGTGACTTAAGGATATCCTTATTCTCCTGAATCCAATCCTTGGCCTTGGGTGCCCGACTATCACCAAATGCCACATCCATAAATGAATAAGCCCCATAACCGTACAACGCTCTGAAAGCGAACATCCCAATGGACATGTGATAGGTGGTATTATAGCAATAACTCACCCAAATGTAACGATCTAACCCAAGCCCTCTACTGCCTTGCAACATAGTTGCGCAGATAACCCTCAATCCACCTATTCACTATCTCTGTTTGCTTGTTTGTCTGAGGGTGAAAACTGGTGCTCGAAGTCAATTCTGTACTTGACAATCTAAATAAGTCCTGCCATAATGCATTGAGGAAATGGCTATCTCTGTTGCTAACAATATTCTTTGGTAACCCATGTAATCTGAATACCTCTTTGAAGAATAAGTCTACCACTTGAGGTGCCCTGTACTTTGAAGAGATAGCCATGAAGTGTGCAAATTTGGTTAACCGATCAACCACTACGAAAATGCAATCTCTACCCTACTTTTTCGACAGATCGGTGATGAAGTCCATTGACATGTTGTCCCACTTCTGCTTTGGAACGGGCAAGGGCTGCAATAGGCCAGCAGGGAAAGTGTGCTCCGACTTATTTTGTTGACAAATGGTGCACTCACTAACATGGCGTAGAACATCATCTTTGAGGCCCTTCCAGGAGAACCTCTCTCTAGTCTGCCTATAGGTCTTATAGAACCCTGAATGCCCTGCCAAAGGAATGTCATGCATAACTCTTAGGATTTGCTCCTTCAACTTAGATTCTGGAACCAAAAATATCATGTTCTTGTAGTAGATGATATCATCCACTACCTTATACCTATCATCATGGATTTTGCCATCCATCAACTCACAGGCAAAAGCATTCTTGGAGTACTCAACTAGAAGATGAGCTTTCCAATCTGCTGAAATTTCGGATAAGGAGCACATGGCAGGTTTCCTGGTTAGAGCATCAATAACTATATTCTTCTTTCCCTTCACATACTCAATATCGAAGTCATACGCTTGAATTTTGCTGACCCATTTTGTTGGCGTTCATTCAAGTCCTTTTGCTTATAAAAGTACCTCAAATTATTATGATCTATCCTAACTACAAATCGTCCACCCACCAAATATTACCTAAACTTTGCGAATGCATGCATGATGGCGAGCATTTCCTTGTATATAGAATACAACCTTTCAGCTTTTAGGAGCATCTTGCTCTCATAGGCAATGGGATGCCTATTTTGCATCAACACTGCACCAATCCCCTCTCCCGATGCGTCACATTCTAGCACAAAGGGCTGGGTGAAATCTGGCAATGCAAGAACTGGGCAGGTACTCATGGCTTCCTTAAGTTTGTCAAAGGCTCGCTGAGCCTCGCTGGTCCATCTAAATGCACCCTTCCTAGTGATGTCTGTGAGAGGTGTCCCAAGTTGCGAAAACCCCTTGACGAACCTCCTGTAATAGTTGCATAGGCCAAAGAACCCTTGCAACTCCATGAGTGTCCTCGGTGGTGGCCAATCTAGAATCGCTTGGATCTTTTCTTGATGCACTTGAACTCCTTGTGCACTAATGATGTGACCCAAGTACAATATCTCCTTCATCCCGAACTCACATTTGGAGGCCTTGGCATATAATGATTGTGCCTCCATAATACCCAACACCTCATCAAGATGCTTCAGGTGGTCCTCCCATGTTTTGTTGTATAACAATATATCATCGAAAAATACAAGGAACTTCCACAACTGTTTGTTAAAGATGTGATTCATGCAGGATTGAAATGTTGCGGGAGCATTGGTCAAATCGAATGGCATGACCAAGAACTTGTAGTGCCCATAGTGGCACGACCATAGTTACCAAGTTCAGAAATCCGAATGCGTTTGGGAGGCAGAAAAAATGCGGAATGCTAAATTTTTGAAAAAATCCGGTAAAATCCAGTTCAAAATATATATATATATATATATATATATATATATATGCAAAATATTTCAATCTACTAAGGAATGAACATTAATTTAACACTTGCAAAAATGAGAAATGCATAAGAATTTCAAACTTGAATTACATTAAAAGATAGCAAAATATTCATAGTTTAGAGCCTAAGCTCAAAATTGATATAGACCTTAAGTTTCAAACATTTGCAACATCAAACCCAGCTTCAAAATCAAAACTAGCACTAGCACTAGCACCATCAGCGAATCCTCCATCTAGCTTCATCAACACTATCAATATTGTCATCTTCCTTTGCAAGATTGTGCTCAGGTAATCTTAAATTGCTATGAACAAACACAAGATCTGACTGCTTTTTGGCTTCTAGTCGATTTCTCTTATTAGTATGGATCAAATCATGCGTACTCCAATTTCTTTCACATGCAGAAGCACTGGCACATTGACTGTGGACACGCACCACAAGCTTTTGTAACTCTGGGGTAGAAGAACCATACGTCTGCCACCATAAATGGGGATCCATGCTAACAATGTCTTTTTGTGCCACTTTAAACCACTCGGCCACTCTCCTGCAGTGTTGAGACCACTTGCGGGCAAGCAAAATGGGAGCCACTCTGAAATCTTGAAACCCTGAAATATGGCTATGTTTGAAACCTTGAAACCCTGGAATCTGACTAACTCTGAAATATGATAGGATCCTTCAAAACCTAGAATTTGCATTATAGCTCCTAGCGGTCCAAAACCCCTCTCAAACACCCTGAAAGTATATAAATAAAATATAACTTAAAGTATAAGTTTACATTTATATATGGACATCTAGTATACTTAAATGTTTATTTTATTTCTATACTGTTGGGTTCGGACTAGATTTACATTTTCTAAATTTTTTTGTTGACTTCCATTGTTTCTCCCTCTCCATACAGTTTTAATGTCCAAAAATACGGCGAACCGAATTTTTTAATCCGGAAGCCCGCAAAAATACGAAACGTTCCGGATTTCGGCCAGATGCGGTCGAATCTGGTAACTATGGCTGGCACCTAAAAGCCATCTTATGGATGTCTTGGTCTCGCACTCTGATCTAGTGGTATCCTGATTTGAGATCTATCTTCGAGAAGAAGACAACCCCATGTAACTCATCTAACAATTTGTCAATCCTGGGAATTGGATACCTGTTTTTGATTGCCTTCTTGTTCAAAGAACGGTAATCAATACACATTCTGAGAGTTTCGCCCTTCTTAACCAACACCACAAATGAAGCAAAAGGACTCGAACTTGGCCTGATATGTCCCATATCCAACAACTCCTTGATAGCTTTCTCAATCTCATCCTTAAATTTCTTGGGATGCCGGTAGGGAGTAGTGATGACGGGCTTGGCCCCCTCCTCAAGCTCAATGGTATGCTCAAATCCTCTAGCAGGTGGCCTCCCTGGAGGAATATCACTGAAGACTACACTGTGACTGTGCAATACCTCCTGCAAATCATCTTTGTAGTGCTTAGGACTGCTATTCATAGACTTGGAGGAAATTAGGGATTGTGCTGCCCAAGTAACATCACCATGTCTGAAAATGCTCTCCATTCATTTGGCTAAAACAACTTTAGGAGCTCCATTAGACATTCCCCTGAATACCACTTTCCTGCCATCTACCTTGAACTTGAATTCCATAGTCTAGAAGTTTTGTGAATACTTTCCAAGTGAGTGTAGCCATTGAATACCCAAAATGGCATTGGTGTCCCCTAAGTCTACCACATAGAAATCATTAGTAATTGTATAGTTACCAGTCGTGATGCTCATCTGAGGGACCTTCTGTATATAGGAAATCTGATACCCATCAGCAACCATGACATTAAACCCCTCATGCTCAACTGTTTGCAAACCCAACCATGACATTAAACCCCTCATGCTCAACTGTTTGCAAACCTTTCCTGGTAGCCATAGTAGAATCTATAAAGCTATGGGTGGCCTCAATATCGATTAGAACTGTGACCCTCTGCCCTTGTAACACTCCACGAACTTTGAAAGAGTTGAATTTTGGTGTACCTGACATAGTAGCGAGAGTACCACCCTTCACTCCCTGAGATGGCATCTCATTGGATCCCATCTGCTCCTCATTTGACTCACTATGCTCGCTGCCCTGGTATTGATCAAATTTATCCTCTTCCTCACTATCGGATACAATTTCTATATAATGTACCTTACCGTTACCTAGACACCTGTGTCCTGGCTCCCAAGGCTCTTCGCAGCTGAAACACAATTTCTTTCTCCACAGCTCTGTCGAGTCTCATCATTCGTTCTGTTTTACTTGGGCCACTCTTTCTGAAATGGTTTCTTGTTGTCCTTCTGAGAGGTAGATCCCTTCGACTGAAATTTATTCTTCAAATTTGCAGAATCAATGTCCCTAATTTTCTTGATCGCCTCCTGAAGCGAGCTAGGATTGAATGCCTTGAGCCAACCCCTTAGAGGATCCGTCAAACCATCCATAAACAAAACCAACAGTCTCCTCAGAGATATATCAGTAACCAATACTGAGAGTCTCTGGAAATCAGCTATGTAACTATCAACCGATCCCCACTGCTTCAACTGAGCCAACTCCTTGAAATTGAGTTCAGGGTCCTTATTATCAAACCTCTCAATTAATCTCTCTGTGAACTCCATATAAGATGCGATATGATCATGGCCCATGGTGACCATACCATGATGCCACCACTCATGAGCAATGCCATCAAGATGTATGGCAGCATATTTGATTGCTTCCTCCTCTGGCATCGGATTCAACTGGAAGTATGTATCGACCTTCTGTACCCAAGCACGTGTTGAAGTCTTGTCTGAACCTTCAAAGAAGGGCAAACTCAATTTACCAGTTTCCTCCAAAGATCATTGTGGTGTTCTCTATTACCCCTGTTGGGCATGTGTCTCATCCTGAGGTCCATATAGTCACGGAGGGAGATATCGTGCTAGAAACCTGGACCAACATCAACCCAGTCCTGTCTGAGTTGTTCCTGCAACTCTATCAATGTAGGTTCATTGCCTTCTTGAGGTTCTACTCTGGGGGGAAATACATGCATCAAAGGCCTTGAACTAGCAGGTGCAACACGCCGATTTGGCATTCTGTTATTGATCGAGTTATCTCCTTGGCCATTATTGCTATTTCGGTTATTACCATTGTTGTTATTGTTATTGAGCATGGTTTGTGTCAGTAACTCCATCAACTGAGTCATACGCTGATTTGTTGCCCTTTGCTCTACCAACAATGCATTAAGGAGGTCTTCCCCTCCATCATCCATCTCTACCACTCTATGTGCACCACCTCCTGCAGAGGAATTAGTACCATTGTGTGAAATAGTTTCCCCTTCCGGACCCTGAGTGGGTTGCCACTGTTTCTTAATCCTTCTAATATAGTACCTTCTTTCTCTGTCACTCATGAAAACCACACGCTGGCAGGAATACCAGCTCTGATACCACTGTAAAGACCCTTGCCCAGAATAGCGAGATTTCCACGATTTTTGCCTAGTTGACTATGCAAGCATTTTTGTCAAACAGTTGGCTTGCTTGCTGATCTGAGTTACTTTCAGGGAATATTTAAATAGTTATTGCATGCATTAACTCCACATATGAACAGCGCCATGGATTGCCATAGTTCAGTTATATATATTCATTTATTGCATAAAAGGAAATATAAATTTACCACAGTAAAAATTCTGTTCATTTGCTATGCATCTTCAACTGGTAATATTATTAACACATAAATAAACATTCACATTACAGTCCAGTATATTTAATTGTTAATAAACAAGACCTTTGGGTATATGGCTGCACCTTAAGAATTATCACGACCAGTAGAATGGTGTCACGGCTGAGAAGAAGGGAAGCGATTAAGAGTAGCAGCGACCGCCTGCAGGAACCCACACCCAACAATACCCACGATCTCCTTCATAACAGTCCATGGCAGGTTGGTTAAGTGGCGATAGAGACTTGGAAAGGCTCATGCGCCCCCCCCCCAAATAACTTCCATGGCCTTTGACCTTGTCCATAGCTTCATAGAAAATAATAGAATGCCTTCTCTAAGACTGAAAGATGGCTGTGCTGATAATTTTGAAGGCCATGGTTTCCCTAGATCCAAATGCCTAGATCCAAATGAACGCCAATGGAACCTTTCAGCAATATAATCGACCCTCAACAAGTCAGCCAATTCTCAATCTGGAGCACTCTAATCTGAAATGAATTTAGTATCATCGACCAGCCAAGGAATTATATTAACAAATCATAAAATGCCCAAACAGTTTTGAACAATTTCTACAGGCTAGGGTGGATTCGTTTTACCTCTGAAAGTCCAGAACCTCAAGCTCGCAAGCTCTCAGCGATATTAGAAGAGATATACACTGATTCCAATGCCCCCAAATTTTTTTTCCCAAATGTCCTTTTATTCTCAGCCTCCCATCCAAAACTTCCAAAGTTATCTTTCCCTCTCAAACATTAAATATTCAAATTTGACTTTCGGAGGGAAACATAATAAGTGACTTTCTAAATATTAAAACCTCACCTTAGTCACTTAAATAATATTAATTAATTAATATTATTCGTAATATTTGCTTGGGAAGAATAATATTAAATAATTAATAATTAATTCCCTTATTTAATATAATGACTTACGGGAATTAAATAAGTCCTTAAATTATCCGATCTATCAATTGGAAGGGGACATTACAGTATCGTTCAACAACTTACCCCCTAATTATAATAATAATGTTTTCACACTTGGTCAATTTCCTTTACCACTGTTGGAACTTGGAAGCAATGATTTGCAGGCTTCTTGTTGAAGGAAAAAAATGCATAAAGGTGAAACACGGGGGGATGCCTAAGAAAGGAAAAAATATGTTGCTGTGGTGAGCTAGGACATAGCTTGGAATTGCAGGATTAGAGCAACCGATATTTCAAAGGTTAAGTAAACTAACAGAAACAAGGATGAAGTTATATTGCCATCGATGATAAATATAAGGAAGGTTGTCTAGGCGAATTTGTGAAATTTAAAAATTCTACCTCTTCGGGGGTGAGAACACTTATGGTTCTAAATCTGTTGGGTTAGCAAGCAAGCAAGCAGAATTTTCTGTTGGTAACTAATGAAGATATAAGTAGTATCCAGTTCATCTTCCTAGATGAACGATGTGAGTACTGAGGCTGGTTGCTATAGTGTCTAGGTGGATGGACATCTACATATGTATAGCCTTCATATCATTTGGTGATCAATAATATCATTTTGTTATCAATATATCATTTTTATTATAAATAGTTTTTGAAAATAGTCATTGTGTAGTTAAATAAAAAAAATATTTGTAAAAGTGGGGAGGGGCCATAAAATTTAGAATAATGTTTCATATTAGGGGGTGGGAGTAGTGGGGGGTCGGAATGTTAGGCTAGTAACACTAAACATTATTGTTAGTTCTGGAACTTATTAATGTTAGTGGCCAAATATTAAAAGTTAGCACAACATTAAAAACTAGTGCATTGATATTTTAAATTAGTAAGCTGTAAATTTTGGTAGGTAACTGATTTACAAGCATATAAGGGCACCATTGTTGATGTATTTGACGACTCCTTGACTAATAGAGTGTTCATTTATTGTATACTTCTTTCTCATGTGTAGGATGCTTTAAAAACAACATAATTAGCCAAACGAGCAATTTGTTCTGGTCAACTATCCAGGTACAATAATAAAACTAGTCAATGTAGTAAGTACAACAGTCAAACCACTGGTAATGCAGTAGTGTTAAGTTAGTAAAACTAAACATTATGAGTAGTCCTGGAACTTTTTAAGGTTGTTGGTCCAATATTAAAAGGTAATTTAACATTAAAAGCTAGTGCGTTGATATTTTAAGTTAGTGAGCTGTTTATGTTTGTTAGGGAACTGACTTACAACTGTATAAGAGCAACAATGTTGATGTATTTGACGACTCCTTGAATATTAGAGTATTCAGTTATTGTATACCTTCTTCTCATGTGTAGGATGCTTTAGAAACAACATATTTAGCCTAAGCAAATATATCTGGTCAACAAAGCACATACAATAGTCAAACTAGTGAACATAGGGTACAACGGTCAAACAACTGACAATGCAGTAGAAGCCCCTGGTCAACACAACATACATCTGTTAAACAACAGCCCTCTTGGTGAACACAGCAGAAATCAATCAATGAAAGGTCAAAAGAGGTCAACCAAAAACTGGTCAATTGTCTAGTCTTTATTGGTGTTAGAGTTGCCCTACAATGCGTTTCCAATCTCTTTTTCTGCCATCAAAGTCAGCAGCATAAACAGACTAGAATATATCCAAGGTTCTCACCATCTAACATTCTGATTTTATATCTTTTCCAGCTGCATAAGTGGCTGGAATGATGATATAGTGAATGATGGATTATAAACTCCATTTTTGTTAAACTGACATACTTATTATGATAGGCAAACAGTTAAGTGTTCTGAAGTTTTAATGAAAAACCTGAATTTAGACTTATGAAGTTGATGCGTGACAAGGCAAATGCTTTGATAAGCTCATTTATCTGCTATCCTGTAGCCATTTATAGCATTGACATACTCTCAAACCATAGAGGCAAACAGTTTACTTTTCCAGAGTGCATAAGAAATCTGATTTAGACTTATTAAGCTCATGAGTAGGAAAATGATTTGAATATATGATGCTCATTTGTGAACTGCTGTTCTTATTTGGGCAGGTTTTAGTGTTCAAATTGTTGATATTGCATGGCAATATATTTCCCTCATAATCAAATGATTTCCTGGGCCATGTTCAAGAAAAGTAGTTCACTGAGTCCATATGAAGGAGGATTTCATGTTGCTATAAGTGGAAGGCTGAAATATTGTCACTGGAAAGTTCAAAAGCAGATATGGATGGCAAACAGATATGTGCCACCAGGATCCTTAAAATTGCGTGCGAGTATAAATGTTCCGAAGTCTGGCATTTGTGATATGTTCAATGGAGGTCTCTTTGATGAGTCTGCTGAATGGAAGGTTCAGAGTCCCATTTTAATGGCATTCTATAGTTAAAACTTAATATCTTTGTTCTTCAATATTGAATGCGTGCTGTGCACTTGTAAATGTTACAGGAAGCACCATAAACAATATAATTTTAATTTGATAAAAAATCCCAAGTCACATGCTGATAGCAAATTGGTATCAAATATTTGAATTCGCCTCTTTTAAGTTTTATTCTAATTTCATCTGAGAATCGTTCTTAAAACCTTTTGTGGACATGAATTTCTTTCTGAAGGTATGCCATAGAATCAGTGTGGAAGAAGAAACTTAGAAGAATTGCTTTATATAAAATAACTATCCCATGGAATCTAATTAATCATGTTTGCTAAAATTCCTTTTACATGATTTCTATTCTTAGCAAGGCTCAGGTTTTGTTTTATCCATGATTATCATGTATTAGTCATTAGTTTTTATTTTATGTTAGGAGTTTTCAATTCTGTAATATCTATATGGAGTTTGAATTGCCGATTGTGTAGGAAATGACAAGTTTTTACCTTGTATTTAAACTTGTAGTAACTGCAATTTTATGATATGTTGTCTGACATCATCGTGGCATCAGCTGATGTAAACCATCAATAAATTCATGAAAACTAGGGGAAATAATCATTTTCTTGTGCTATCACTGAATATAGGCATGCTATATATTTCCAGAAAGATTTTGGTAAGCACTTTCACATGTCACGTCCTTTATTCTCCGGTAACTGAACTTTTCAATTTCAAACCCATGTTGGGTTCAAGTGGGTTGTATGTTGTCTTGGCTTCCAGGGTTTAGGGTTGTAACATTAAAGGGTTTGTAATATTGAAGGGATCACAAAAAATATGGCATAATTCGCTTTGATCCAATATCAGAAACTTCTAGCTGTTTTTAGCAAGCAACACAAGCACGATTGGTGAGACCCGATTTATACTGTCTTGCCTTGATTGCTAAGCTCTATTGAAGAAGAAAACATTGCATTACATCCGTTTGAAAGTAGTTCTAGTCATCCCGATCTTCTAGCATCAAAGCATCCATAATTTGTCACGATCCTAGGTTCCCCACCTTTTTGGTCAGCCAAGATGAGATGAGTGTTCTATGCCCAAATTTTTCATAAATATCCAGACTTTATGATTCTTACAGTCTATTATAAAACAAAACTAAGCATTATTCTGCAAGTGAATACAGCCCATGTTCGGCAGATAAATAACTAGTTTAACTTTACCAATTTCAAACCTATTAATCTTATGAGATCAGAAGTTTGTTGAGCCAGCACGATATGATGGAAACATGCAAATTTTAGGTTCTATATGGAATGGTATTATTGAATTTTTACTGAAGACTTTGGAAGAGGGAGAAATAAAAATATCCAACAAATCAATATGCCATAGTTACTATATTCATCAGAAAGTGATCCTTTTGAACGTAAATCTGTATTTTAAATAATTAATACTCTGCCAGCAGATTAATCTAGAAGAAGTGTTGGAGAATGTATGCAGATTAATTAATACTGTGCCACAAACTTTGCATGCAGAATGTATTTCTGGCCATAAGTTTTCTATTTAAATTTGTTCAAAAAAAAAATCACACCCTTCAATTTTTAATATTCAAATATCAAAGAATGTCAAGTTTAAAGCTGTGTGCAGTGATGCTTGTTAAGTTTCTGTTAAGACTTTAATTTATCTGTGTTTATTTTTGCAATATGTTGAGATCATTTTCATGCAGATTGCGGAACTGGAAGGTCGAAAGAGAAAGCTGTTCTCCAGGTTGGCAGAGATAGAACCAATACTTGGAGAAGAAACTATTAGTAAAACTGTATCGAAACAAGTTGAAAAGGATGCAGTTACTGCTCTGGGAAAACTTCCTATGATCAAGGTAAGTTTGTGGAACGTGTTTAATTTGTGCTTATAAAACCAAAATGGACTATTTAAAACAATGGCAATTAGAAGACTATTTACCAACAGTTGGTTTTTAGTGGAAATATCAGTGCTTGTATTTTTCTTAAATGGAAGTGCACTATTTAGAAACTGTAAGATCTGCTGCTCCTGATAAAGAGTCTTTTGTATCTTCTGTGGTACGACTCCCTTGAAATAAAACTTGTAACAATAATAGTACATACAAAATATAAGTATTCCAAAATTGTTGCCAACTGGGATAAACTAATAATCTTTGAAGAAATGGAGCACTTATGCATCTTTTCACATAATGCTTATCCCAAGTGTTTGTGTGTAAACTGTAAACACATTTGTAACGGGAAATTTGAAAAGCTATTTGTTAGGAATGCTAAGAGGATTTTCCTTCCAAGTTCATGATGATTCTATTCGCAGAGGACTCAAGACTGTAACTGAGAAGTGCTGCCAAAGATATAAATGCACAAATGCAATGGAGAGTCCTTAAACAGGCTCAGCTCCCAGCTAAGTTTTCTAAGAAAGTACCATTCCATCCTATGTTACCAGAAACCTAACCACCACTTAACTATTTTTTGTAGCTTTTATGTTTCCCATTTCTTGTTTTCTGTTTTGTATAAAGTACAAAGACTTTGGCCCTTTCCTGGCCTGCAATCCCCACTCCTGTACAGGTTTTGTTTCCTGTTTCTGGTAACATAGGACTTCTGACATTTTAGTTAGTGCATTTCTACATACATTTCTACTGGAAGGTCGAAAGAGAAAGCTGCTCTCTAGATTGGCAGAGAGAGAATCAACACTTGGAGAAGAAACTGTTAGTAAAACTGTATTGAAACAAGTTGAAAAGGATGCAGTTACCGCTCTGGGAAAACTTCCTATGATCAAGGTAAGTTTGTGGAACGTGTTTAATTTGTGCTTATAAAACCAAAATGCACTTTTTAAAACAATGGCAATTAGAAGAGTGTTTACTGACAGCTGGTTTTTAGTGGGAATAATAGTGCTTATATTTTCTTAAATGCCAGTGCACTATTTAGAAATTGTAAGATCTGTTGCTCCTGATAAACAGTCTTTTGTATCTTCTGTGTTACAATTCCCTGGAAATAAAACTTGTAACAAAAATAGTAAATACAAAATATAATCATCCCAAAATTGTTGCAAACTGGGATAAACTAATAATCTTTGAAGAAATGGAGAAGTTATGCATCTTTTCAAATAAGGCTTAGCTTCCAAGCAGTTATGCATCTTTTCACATAATGCTTATCTGAAGTGTTTGTGTGTAAACACATTTGTAATGGGAAATTTGAGAAGCTATTTGTTAGGAATGCTAAGAGGATTTTCCTTGCAAGTTCATGATGATTTTCTATTCACAAAGGATCCAAGACTGTAACTGAGAAGTGCTGCCAAAGGTATAAATGCATGAATGCAATGGAGAGTCCCTAAACAGGCTCAGCTTTCAGCTAAGTTTTCTAAGAAAATACCCTTTCAACCTATGTTACTAGAAACCCAACTGCCATCTACTGGTTTATGTAGCTTTTATGTTTCTAATTTCTTGTTTCCTGTTTTGTATAAATTACAAAGACTTTGGTCCTTTCCTGGCCTGCAATCCCCACTCCTGCACAGTTTTTGTTTCCTGTTTCTGGTAACATAGGACTTCTGACATTTTAGTCAGTGCATTTCTACATGCATTTTGAAAATGCATACTGAATCAAAGGCATTTCATAATCCCAATCTCTGCATGTCCAGCATGGATCTATGCCTTGAACATGACTATGCACTATATGTGGTGTCAACGAACTTACCATTTTTTAGTAATCCAACACTATGGAGCTACAAGTCCAAATAAGTGGGCAGAACCAAGGTTTGCAAGTCAGCTTCTTGAGACATGCAGACAAGAGTTGCTATTATCCCTGTAAGACAAAGGAACAACATTGTCTTGTACACATACAAAATCTCCAGCATGGGAGCAACCAAAAACTGAACTATCGGTATCACTTGACCTGATAATTAAACTTATGTTAGCCTTTGCCTAATCTGTATAGTTATGTCTTCTTTATAGATCAATTGTTAGATAGATTTTAAACATTTTCCATATCATATGTATTTATTATACCTATAAGCTTGGAGTGAGAAAATATTATTTTCAATTTAAAGAAGCTATATATTTTGACAGTGCAAATGTTTAACAGCATTAAAAATTATGATATTTATCTTTTGAGAGTTGCACATCCAATGCAAAGTTTTTTTTTTTAAAAAATTCCCAGGGAACTTCTCCAAGTCTTGGTGAATCAGCTGTTCATCCCAAAGATGAAGACATTATATGGCCATCTGCAGATGATGAAATTCCATTTTGGAAGAAAGAAGTTCCTTCATGCCAAGCAATTTCAAATCCCAGATTCGATGTTAAATGTGATTCCGATCTTATGCACATTGTTCATGTTACAGCTGAAATTGCGCCCATAGCAAAAGTTGGTGGGTTAGGTGATGTTGTTACTGGTCTTGCGAGAGCTTGTCTACATAGAGGACACAAAGTGGAGGTAATGCTCCCTTTCTATGAGTGCATTAAGAAGGAACAGATAAATGATTTGACTCTTTCTGACACATACTCGTCATATCATAATGGAGAATGGGTACCTACTTGTGCATACCGTGGTCAAGTTTCTGGAATACCACTGATACTTATTGAGCCAGCCAACCACTTTTTCAAAGGGCAATGTGTCTATGGGGGTTCATACAATGAACTAGAGGCTTATTTGTTTTTCAGTCGAGCATGTCTGGAATTGATGCAGGTATTTTTGATTATTTTTTTTTCTTTGCTTAATTAGCATATATTAGCATCCAAGAAGATGACATTTATGTCAGAACTCATCACAATGTATGTGATATCCTGATTTTCAGTGAAAATTTGCTAATGGAACAGGTGACTGGCACTCAGCCTGACATCATCCATATTCATGAATGGCAGACTAGTGGATTATCTCTGCTTTATTGGGATATGTATCACAACCTTTCTATTAAGGTTAACAATCTTCAATATTTTATTCTCATACATAGATTGGATTAGCTGTTGCCTTTTTAGACATTGAACCTTCAATATTGCAATATAGAATCAACAGTCACCATTTTGTTGCTTGAAAGGGGATATCAATTCACACACTTACTAATTTTAGGTATTCTGATCTTGCAGAAGCCAAGGATTATTTTGACAATACATAACATGGAGCATTATGGAGAATGCAAGTAAATTTCCACTTCTTGATGCTTTTTATATTCTTATTTTTATAAAATTGCAAATATGTACAGTTGAGAAGACAAGTACACTACGCACAACAAAAATGACCCCAAGAATGGCATTAGCTTTATATCTTGGGAAGATGTGGCATGCATGGTATATATTACTGAGTTCTCTAAGTGATTACATATATAAGGTCAAAATGGAGTTGTTTAGAGGCAGCTAAGAGAATGCTTGCCAAAGCTCTATTTAATGTTGTATAGTGCTTGTCTACAATTTTGGAATACCAGTTATTTATTGTGACATTTTTAAAGTTGTACAGAATCCTTTTTGTTGAAAAAGTGTTTTTTTTTTGAAGTAGCATGTTTGAAAGTGTCTAGCTGTTTAGGTTTTGTGAAATGATATGCATGAATTCAATGTGCTTTTGACACATATTTGTTGGCATAGTGCTAATAATCAACAGGGCACTACTTTTCTATGTCAATATATGTCATTTATATTCTTTTTAAAACTATTTAATCAGATGTAGTCATTTCTTGGACCTCAACTTCGAATATCACATGATAAAATTAATTTAGGATTTAATTTAGATCTGTGTACGAACTGCTCTATTCAGTTCATTTTAACAAACCACCTTTGCTATTGTCACAATAAAAGACCAAGAGGCCATGAAATCTTCGAATAATATTCTGTCCCAATACTCATGCTTTGTAAAACTAAAATTCTCTATATGTTGATTTGTAATCCTTTTGTGAGGGAACAAAACCCTTATCTACCATATATTTGTTCTCCATTGTTCCCTTTTTCACGAGCAGGGCTATTATGGTTGTTGATGGTGAGAAGTGTGCCAGAAGTTTTGAATATGAAGGTGGGGACAAACAGGGCATTCAGTAGTCCTATATTTCTGTGTATAAGAAGATTTCAGTTTCAATTAAAATTTTTCATAGGAGCTATCTAAGATGTCTGTGGGAGTTGATAGTTATCATACAAATTGATGCAACATTTATTCATTCATCTGTTGCATATAATGATACACCTTATGTATGATCCGTAATTAGGAGGGATATTCCATTTACTTAATTCACCAACACAAATCTTAATTATTCCCAATGAACACTTGATTGATTAACTTGCTATTTTATTATGTATTTACATAAAACAGTCCACTATGTGCTTAGAATTAAATTATTAAGTGCTGCAAGCAAAATGAAAGGAAAGAACTTAACATGATAGTAGAACAAGAAATTTGTGCAAAACAATAAGAATAGAACTGCACAAGACAATGTTTATCTTCAAGAAACCCAATGTGGGAAAAAATCCAGAAGAGTAAGGGATTAACTCCTCTTGCTACTAGCTTTCTATGTTGTTACAGGTCTACTGAATTCTCGAGTCCATCATGGACATCCTTT
This sequence comes from Torreya grandis, assembly GCA_037957365.1. Classification (NCBI taxonomy): domain Eukaryota; kingdom Viridiplantae; phylum Streptophyta; class Pinopsida; order Cupressales; family Taxaceae; genus Torreya; species Torreya grandis. The sequence continues at coordinate 614,283 of JARHVA010003436.1, forward strand.
ACAATAGAAACATGTCCAAACACCCCTACAAGCTCTGCAACTTGATCAATTTCACTTCCCTATCACACTCCAACTCCTGAGACATTCAACCAAGAAGAAAGAACTGCTAGGAAACAATGAATTGCCTTACAATAACCCACAAGCGTGTATTTGTACATGTCTAACATCAGGAGAAACTCAAATAAGAAATTAGAAAGAATCTGAAGAGTAAGAGGCATCATCTGTGGTCGTTGCTTTAGCCCTTCGTTGTCTTCGTGCAGAACCGCCGCTCTTCGTTGTCTTATGTATAAGTATTATTCACGAGTTTCACTTAAGTTGCATCTTAGCTCATTGCATAACACTGTACAAACATACCTAGGGAAATAATGTTTATGTTTACTCAAACGTTGTTAGCCTTTGTGATGATTGAAATGGACGTTTGAATAAACATAAAGATTATTGCTCTAGGTATGTTTGTACAATGCTATGCATTGAGCTAAGACACTAGTTAAGTTAAACTCATGCAAATAATACTTATACATAAAACAAATTCCTCATTTATAAGTGTATGCATCATTTCAAACAAACATCATTGCCACCAACTCGTACCTACAGTGCAATACTTGACCATTTCTTCAAGGGGTTCCGCTAGGGCTTATGAAATGCATCATCAAACCTTATTAATGTAATTACAGCCAGAGTTTCATCAATAAAAACCATTTGTATACCATTCTAAGTTCAGCTATGAGCATGAGTTATGTACATAATGATCATAGAAATGAATAAAATTAAATTAGAGTAAAGAAGATGCGGAGTACAATTTTTTATGTATATTCCTCACAAGAGCTCCAAGCTATGTTCATAGAGGGAGGGTGATACCCTTTTTTGAGGTCAAAATCATGCAAACTAGCCTTCTAATGCCTTACAAATACAAAAAGTACATTTTCCCTCCAAAACATGATAATGGTGCTCAGATGCAACTCACCTCCTTTGATGAGACATGGTCATGTGGGCTGTACTAATCATGTGGGCTATATTGTAGTTTTATTGAATATCTTTGTTCTTTGTGCATATCTCCATCTTCCTCTAGAAGCTTCCATCTTGTAGAATCTTATTGTACGAGACTCGAGTGACTTTTCCTAGAAGCTTTTCTTTCTTTAGAAGCTTATTTTTGTTCTTTATTCTGTTACATGCTTCCTATTGCCTAGAAGCTTCTTTGTATATCATTCTACCTTATAAATACCTAATATAATTGGTGTACAGCACGTACTGTTGCGGCCAATTCGTTGGGGTTCTTTCTTGCTTGCAATTGTGCTCATATCAATTGGTATCAGGGTGAGTCAATGTAGTATGGAAGCCTTCTAATGCAAGTGGTTGTACCCTAGACCAAGTTGTCTCCCTTTGTAGAGCAAAATTGCAGACCTGTTATGTCTGTAATGCATTCTAAAATGATGCAAACCTTAAGTGCTAAGGGGGAATGCTTGACAGGATATTTTATGTTTTTTCCCTTCTTAATTTTTGTCAATCATATCAATTTACCCTTAAATAGGCGGAGGGAAGGGGTGAAGAACACTCCATATCTGTCTCTCTTGTAATTGGTGGTATCTTGCGTAGTGGCTTCCTAATCTTCAGGGGATGTTTAAGAGGGGCTGGGGAAGGCGCACACTTATTAACATTTGGCAGTTTATCCTTGGCTTATCTATGATGTCATGTACTTGTATAAACACCAATTGGGCTATATGAGGTCTTATCGTATTTTTTATGACTTTTATTTGAGGTTATAATATCCCAATTCTATATAGATTGACGTTTTTAAGAAAATAAGTAGGATTTAAGGGTGTCATTATCTGATTATTATTTAGTTTCTGCAGTAATAATGATGGTAACATTCAATGAAGAAAAAGAAATGGTTCAAAACTAAGGAGTTTATCATGAATACGGTTGGCAGGTGCTTTATTTTCCTCTGGATATTGTCTACATTCAGAGTTCTTGGTTGATGCATATTGATCAATCTCAGGATAGTCTCCCCTAGAGAGCTTTTTCTTATGAGAAAAACTAAAATTCTAAATATTACATGAGAAATAGGGCACAAAATTGTAGACTTGGAGATATCGACACCCAAAATGTTTTTGGCACAGAATACGGTACTGAGAACTAACATTAGTTCCTAGCTACACATGCTTATGCTAACTTTTTTTTCTGATATAGAACCTTTAGTATATAACCATGCCCAATATACTAATGCTATTAAAAAGAGAGAGAACATCAAACTCGTGGTGGTTGTAGCTTGAATTCCTGTCTGTCCATGAAGGCTGAGATCAGTGCAGGTTTAAAGTAGTGACTCATTCCCCCTGATTGATATTCTACAAATAAACACTAATTTTTGCTTGTGCTTTCTTGTCACTTGTGCAAGTTGTTAATGATCTCATATCTGGATGGGTCTGAACTAAGAAACATAGTCTCTGTTCCCAACACTCAAATTTCAGACTGATCTTTGTGCCAAGGCCATTGCTGAAGATTGAAATGCAGAGTTAGTTGAACGATGCTGAAACCCTCTAGGATTTGTGAGCTTCTGGATTGACATGTCCAGCTCTGTTATGTTGTTTAGAGAGGTAGGGATGGGAGGAATTCCAGGATTTTGTTATGGATTTCCTAAATTTTCCATATTTGAAGAATTTTCCACTGAAGATGTCTTTCCATCCACTCTTTAGAGGATTTGAAGACATTAAGTATTCCACCAATGGTTTTGGGATCGTGGGGAAACAATATTGTAATGAAAGAATGTGTAATAAGCTGAGATAGAAGGTCCAGCAAAAGGGTAAGAACGAATTTTGTGCCTTTGGGTTTTCCCTTGATGATCTCCTTCTATTTTAAAATAATGCATTGTTAGTCAGGCCCCAAGGGTTAGTCAAGGCAGCCATGTCAATGGGGATCATGATAAATGATATTGGAATGGAGTTGGATGCTTTTTCCCCAGTTGACAAAGTATGGGGGATGGAATGCTCGTTTTCCGGTTCCTAAATTCTGATGATTATATTTCAGCTCCATATGCCAACTGCCGCATCCCTAGATGATAAGTACGCCTAGGAAGGACCCTAGAGAGAGAGACCCATTTGCATAGCCTTCTGTTTTACCCCTTTGTAGCCTGGGTGTGCCTTTTTGGGAAATCTGTGGCCTAGCCACACGTTTCTTCAGTAACCTGTGCCGTGGCCACATTTGGCCGTTTATGACCGTTTAGAGACCCGTTAGAGTTTCCAACCGATGTAAATGGATCTTTTTGGCCAAACCACACCATGTCCTTGCCTTTATATGCATCCATTTAGCTTCCATTATCACCTCTTAATCAGTTGTCCGTTCATTGCTATCAGTTTCATCAGTGATCGATCAATCACCATGCTATTGGTCTGGCCTGTGTTGTGATCATTGCATTTGTTGTGCTACTAATTGCCACTGATCTTCTCATCCATTGTGTTGCCTCTATTGTGACACTAGTGGTGCTGCTCATCAGATCTGCAGTCATCATCCTCACCTGTGCTACTCTCTTCTCTCTCTGGGTCGTTCTATGTGCTGAACCAGATAGGCTACTTCAAAGAACCGCTCATCATATACTTCAGAGTGTGAATCCTTTGTCCTTCCCTTCTCAGCCTGATATACGGGGAATCAGGTTGGTAGAACCTCAACATCATTTAGGAGGTTGATATGAGGGCACCTTGATTGTAAGGCGACATTTTGGTTTAGTTTATATGCTGTTTAGGTTAGCTAATTTATATGCTTAGTAGTAGATTTCCTTTACAAATCTCAAAGCTTTCATTTATAAATCACACTTCTTTTTCGACATTTCCTTTTAGTAATCATTGTTAGAACACTATATTTATAGTACTGTTATTTCTTTCATATATTGCTCAGTAGATTAGTCTCTTTATTGTTTTCTAGCATAGTTTTTGTTCTTTCAGCCTTAAGCTCATGCAAGCCAACAAGCTGGATGGTGGCTTTAGGCGTAGTGAATCCCATAGGTAGCACGGTGTTTGTTTTCTATCCCTTCATTGAATCCCCGGTGTAATATTTGGTTTCTTCCAACTACATTCTAGCATGCCTAGTGGGACCCCACATGTTCCTTTCTCATCTATCTTTGTGTTTTTTCCGGTTTCAAGCTTTTTCAACTCAGTTTCCTTTAGGCTGCAGCTGCTTCTAAAACCCTGCAAGCTCCTTTTTCTCATGCCACAACGTTCTCTGAAAACCTGCAACGTGGCCGCAAATCCTTTCTTTCAACTCTGTTTTGGTTTGATTTTTGGACTTTTGGTTTTGCTTTGGCTGTTTTTGTTCCTGCCTCTCGGTTTCCTTGTAGTCTCTCTCTTCTACTACCTTCCTACATGTTCTTTTCTCTCAGTGCCAATGTCTCACCTTCCTCCCTTGGGATGGTATTCTTGTTGGATTCAGGGTGAATCCCTGAAATGGCTTGAGAAAAAGCATTAGTGGCTGTTGGAAAATGGAAGACCACTAGAGAGAGAAGTAATCGCCTCTCAGAACTATGATCCTCACCCCCTTGGCTTTGCTAGTGAGTAGGAGTCAGAGTCATACAACCAAAGGAGACCTCATGCTCCCTTTCAGCTCTCTGACCTTGCCCCTACCGAGCTAGAGTCCGTTGGACTCAAGACCATTCAACCCTCTCCCATTTGCTTTGAGGGTTCTCCCCTTGCAGAGCGGAGTCTAGAGGAACTATGTGCAGTCATGAAGGGTTGTTATAGATGCCTCCGGGCCATAAGCGTGCATGCTAAGCATCGGTCTTCTCATAGGATGTAATGTCCCCAAATGGGACAATTAGGATAAATTGGGGTTTTCCAACAAACCCTTATGCACAATTGAAAATAATATGAATGTTGCCCTCAAAACTAACAAACCCTAGCAGCAATAGATGTCCCAATTTCCAAGCAATAACACTCCACAATAACTCCAATAATTACTGAATATGCAAATACATTAAAATACCTATTATTGTGGCAATATAGAATGACGATGTGGCTGGAAATTCCTTGCAATAATTCTGATTTTTAAGATCTTGTTACAACTGCATTTTTCCTTCCAGTCAACCTTGAATCCCTTGCACAAACTCATGAAAAATATACCAAAAATCCTTGCAATTTATTAGGGCTTCGAAAAAACAAATTAGGGCTGCCAATAGCCAATTTAGCCCCTCCAAACAAGTTGTCACACTCCGAAAAAATAGGAAAAACAAATATAAAATTCAAACCGAAAAAATAGGAAAAACAAATATAAAATTCAAACCCTTGTTTTATCCCTTCAACAAGGTCTCCAAGTTCCACAAATCAAATCATTTCACTCGAAAAAATATTAAAATAATTTTCAGAATATAAACTAAATCATTTTCTTCAATATTAGAGCCCAAAAGCACTCTAACAACCTGCCCAAGTGAATCGCTCCACTAGGGAAAATTTTGCAAATAATTTTCTGAATTAATTACCTTATTTTCAGCCTTCAATAATTTATTATTTGCCTTAATGAACTGAAATTTAAATATTTCGTATCTTTCGGAATACTTGAAATTTCAATGCAAAAGTTAGCTCAAAATGATCACAAAAATAGTAGCTATCAAACAAAATTAAAATCATAATTTTTTCTCCATGGGAAGTCCTCCAAAAGTTGTCCCGAAGTTTTAAAAACCCTAGTTACAACCCTAGGTTCCTTCAAACCTGAAAATGAAGCTCAATTGCATAACCAAACAATGAAAAATCAATGCAAAACAACTCTCCAAGGTATTCACTTTGCCTTTGAACAAGGTGGTGTTATAAAACACCTTTGTAGGCCCAATTGCATGCAACTATGCAAATCTGAAGCACAATTACAGCCCTTGAATAGCCCTGCCCTGGATGTAGGAATTGAGGTTTTCGTCACCAAACCCTTGTCACGCTTGACGGTTTTTCGTCCTAAAGTTGTGATGAACAAGCTTGACATACTTGATCAATAATTCAATATTCTAAATTAGCATAACCATCCAAATGAATCCTCAATTTCTTTTTATAATCATCCCCCAAGGGTGGCGCCCAAGTTGGGAGGATGTGTCTTTTGAATCATAAGCAACTTTACTTTTTTTTAAATTTCTTTTTGAGGGTTTAGGCTCTCATGACCTCAAAGGTCCCTTGTTTAAGTGAAAATTAGATCAAAAGTATTTTTTGCATAACTCAACTGAAAATTAAAATACTTAAGTACTTTTCACCTTTTTGCTCTTAGAATAACCCCTTCAAAGTTTCATTTTCTTTCTTTCCCTTAGTCTTGTGGGAACAAAACCAAGCTAAGGGTCCATAAGTAAGTTATGCTAAAAAGGGGGACATTACATAGGATGTTTCTAGTGATCGAGCAAATACCCATTTATTTTCAATTGCTACTACTTCTGATCCTCGTAGAAGTCAAGCTCTCTGTCTTTGTATTCTTGAAAGGCAGCTCCACATTAGGATCCTACAATACCACGAGCTTTTGAATAGGGATCATGGTTCACACCATGTGATCCCATCTGCTCCTCCTACCCCTTTGTGGTTTTTGCTAGTCAAGCTGATTTCGACTACTACTGGAGGTGTAGGGATTCATGGGATGCCTACCATGTCTATCATTGTCCTCGTGATGAAACCTATCTCCCTCCTAGGCTGCCTTTGCTAGGATGACACTGTAAAGATCCTCTTCGTCGTGTGGCTTGCCATGGCTGCTCACCTAGCCGTGCTCCTTAGGATGCCCGGTTCAACTGGTTTCCTCCTAGGAGCCCTCCTCCAGGTTTCCCACCTCAGGTCAATTTGTAGGCAGGCCCCCACTATTGTATGTAGTACGTAGACCCCTACGACACTTGTGCGGATGGTCGTCATCTCCCAACAATTAGCCATTGCTACAAAGGTTATTCATAGAAACAGCTAGCCCCTCACATGTGAACAACTCCCCCTCCCACTCCTTTGTGCGAACTCCCAAAGTTCATCGATAGTTATGACACTAGACCTTCAAAACATATCACGACTTTCATGTTAGCGTGTATGGATTGGGAACATGACAATGAGATGACACTGAAGCTCTTTGCTTGGACCCTGCAAGCTGAGGCCCTAGTTTGTTGTCAAAATTTGCCTCAAATTCTCTCTTTAGCTTTCAGCTTCTCCTGGACTATTTTGTCCAGTTCTTCAATATCTTCGGACCCTTCAATGTCGGTATCTAGTTACTCACCTCTATAACATACGCAAAAGGTGAGTCGAACAATGACTTCGTTTGTTGATGGTGTTCAACTATTCACTCTTGCAAGACTAGGTTTAGTGAAGACCAACTCTTTTCAAGTGTGAACCTACCTCTTATGATGAGGTTGTTACCGAGTGTTTGAAGATTGAAGTTTTTGAGGTTTGGGTTGGTCTCTGGCCCCCTCCTAGCCAGAAAGTATCCTTCCATCATGATCACAATTGTAGTGCGATTGGTGATGGCCTCACGGATTCTCCGCCAAAGAAGGACAAAAAGGATGTCCAAGAGGTCTATGCCTCGAGTAAGAAATCTTGTGAAAAGGGTAAGGCATTTGAAGGTCGAGTATACTTATGACCCTTCTATGGACTGCAAGATTCATGGATGGAGGGACATTCTAACAAGTAATGTGGCACTTAGAAGTTTGGTGAGGTGCCTAAGGCCTCTCCTCTCGAAGACTCTCCTCTTGTGGCTTGTAACCGCATGCTAGATGTCTTCAATCTCCTTAATCATGACAAGGAAAGAAGAAAATTAAGTTAAAGGGAAAGTCCTGTTTTTCACCTTCTCGTTCTTCCTCTTCTTCAAATTGTTCCTCTTCGGCTTCATCTGAGGACGAAGTGAAGCGTCATGAAGGCAAGCTTGTTGTTGCTGATAACTCTAGCTATGAGTGCTTTGTAAACATGCGCTCGGGTTGTGCTACCGACCCTGTCAGAGAGACTAGTGGTGCTGGACCTTCAAGTCAAGCCTCGAGGGCAATGAATCCCAAAGTCAAGTTTGAATTTCAGCAGAATAGCCCTCTCCAGGCCAGGCTTCGACCCTAGGATGTCAGAGAGGAACTCCATTCCCTTTTTTTTGGGATCTCCATCTAGTAGCTTCTTCCCTTTTCGGTCTTAATGATGACATTGTCTTTGTGGTGAGAAACATAAAGCTTCGAGTTAAGCTTGCACCCAAGAAGGTTCAGATTGAGTTTAGTGAGCTAAATGTTTATTTACCATATAACATGATCCTCGGTTGTTCTTGGACAACTGCTATGTAGGTTGTCTCTTTGGCTATTTCTTGAGTATTCCAATTTGAGCTTGAAGGTAAGATTCACATCATGGAGGTTGACCCTGATCCATGGGCTTGGTTGTATGCCAAGACGAAGCCCTCTTATGAGGCTTTAGCTATCTCCACATGTGTCCCTGTCGATGAATCTTGCCTTGTCAAAGATGATAAGCTTGATTAGGTTGAGTATAGGACTACTTTCATTCCTTCCGTCACTACGCGTCACTCTCAGGCACATCAGGAGACACACTCCTTCACATAGTGCCTCTCCTCACTTCTTAATCGATTGTTTGCTCTTGGGGGATCTATTCATTGATATTCCCTCTCCCTTTGAACTCCAACAGTCCTCCAAGTCCATAGTCACCCTTGCCACCATCAATGCCATCAATGCCTCTCTTGATGAAGCAATTGCTATAAATCACCACCTTGAGTGTCACTTCATCCATGTCAAGGCACAAACTTGTTCAATGAGTGGAAAGCTTATAAAAATCTTAGGAAGGCCTCCTGCAAAGACAGTCTTCACCCTCATTATCAATTGCCGTAGAAATCTCTCTGTCCTTCAACTACTCACATTGTCTAAGTGATGAAAGTGGACTATGAGTAACTTGATCAGGTGTTCTTGGCTGGCCCCAAATGTTTTTAGGAAGACAACACCATGGTTGTAGAGTGCCTTGTTGACATTAACCTAGTCTCCTCGAAGCCCAAAATGGTTAAAATCGGCATCAATCTTTTTGAGGATGAAAGAGAGCTTCTTGTTGCCCTCAGCTTCGTGAATACATATATGTATTTGCTTAGGAATATGTGCATATGTGTAGAATGGATCCCTTGATCGTGGTTCAAAACCTTGTGACAAACAAAGGCACGAGGCCCATTCGCCAAAAGTTGCGTCTCATGGCTCCTCGGGTTTCCTAGTTGGTTAAGGAAGAAGTTGAAAATCTCATCCGTGTCGGCTTTCTAAAGGCCATTGACTATCCATGATGGGTCTCCAACATCATTCCTGTCATCAAGAAGAAAGTGAAAGTGCGTGTACATATATTTTCAATTTTTTTAAATCTGCCCTACTCAAAGGGAACTATCCCATCTCTCAGATCGACCTCTGTAGATTGCACTATTGGTTTTGAGATGCACTCCCTCATGGACGGTTTCTTTGGGTACAATCAGATTTAGATTGCACCCAAGATCAACACAAGATGACATTTACCACCCTATGGTGTACCTTATCTTATGTCGTCATGCCATTTAGTTCGAAGAACGTTGACACCACCTATCAATGTGCCATGACTCACATTTTTCATGTCCTCATCCACATGATTTTGGAGAGCCATGTGGATAAGCACGTTTGAGATCTCATACTCATCTTCGAATGTCTCTGCGAGTTTCACTTCAGTCTTAACCCCAAGAAGTGCATTTTCAACATCTTTGATGGAAAGCTTCTTGGTTTTTAGGTATCTCATTGAGGTGTTGAGTTGGATCCTTAAAATATCGAGGTGATCTTGGATATGCTTGCCTCTCACCACATCAAGCAGTTATAGTTGTTCTTAGGAAGGATTAACTTCTTAAGGCACTTTCTTGAGGATTATGTGTACAAGTTTGTACCTCTAACCTATTTTCTTCGTAAGAACGCTCCCTTTTTGTGGTCTCCCGAGGTTCAGGTTGTGTTTAAGGGATTGAAGCACATGCATAATAATCCTTCAGTTCTGATGGTGCCCATCGAAGGACAAGAATTCATTATGTACACTTTTGTCATTGATATTTCTATTGGGGGCATGGTGGGCCAAAAAGGTACTGATGGTAGAGAGATATCTGTTTATTACATAGCTCGCATGTTAGTTGACTTTGAGCTCAACTACACTACCTTTGAGATATAGTGCCTCACTATTGTCTTTGCCACAAAAACACTTAGACACTACATGCTTGGGCAAACAACCAATGTCATTGTCCAATCTGATCTACTCCGTTACCTGCTCAACAAGACTGCACTGGTAGGTAAGACCACAAGACCGCACTGGTAGGTAAGACCACAGTGGATCATGCTTCTTTGGGAGTTTGATCTCCGAATCGTCAATCAAAAATCCAAGAAAGGCTAAGCTATAGTTGTACAACTCATCGATTGCACGTTGCCTAGTGAGTCTTAGGAGACTATTCACGATGTTTTTCCCGATGAAATGGTATACTCTATGGACCGTAGGGAAATCTCCCATTGTGCATGGTATCGAGGTATCATGCACTATGTAGAGGATGTATCTTATCTTGACGGTGCTTCTTATCATGAGCATTACAACATCTGTAAGCTTTCCATATGATATATTATTGTTGGCGGGATTTTCTTAAGAGAGGTCTTGATGGTATGCTTATGCAATGTCTTGCCCCTAAGGACACTCCTTGTGCTCTTGAGGAGTCTCATGGTAGAAATTGTGGCGGCCACCCTAGTGGACAAGCCACCACTCATCGTATTATTAGGATGGGCTGCTATTTGCGCACTCTTATTAAGGACATTGTCCAATACACTAATAACTGCAAACTTTGCTATCTTAGTGGGATGCTATCAATGCCACTGTCAGTTCTTTGTAGTCTATCTCGACCCTTTGGCCTTTCTCAACTTTGTATAAATAGGGCTCTCTAGGACACTTTTGAACATAGGTCGACCCTAGAGAATAGTATAAGTGAAATTTAAGGTGTTTGGGATCATGCCAAGGCATAATGGACCCACAAAAGGATGAGGGTGAGAGTCGACAAAGGGCCAATTCTATCCTTGAGGGCAAAAAGGCTCAAAAGAGAGACCAATCTATCTAAAGAATGATTAGATGGGATTCTGGGGTTGACAACTGAAAGATTTGAGGTGTATCTAAGGAAATCTAGATGAATCAAGGCCAATGAGACTCAAATATGGAGTGAAAGTGTACGAAAATAGCCAAATAAATACAAGTGGACTAAGTGTGATAAAGCATGACAAAGACACAATGAAAAAAGGGTCTTTTACCAAAATCAGGTGTCTACATAATGCCCCACTTTGATGTGCATGTGCGTGTGCGTGAATGCATGCATGCACCAAAGTAAAACAAAATTGAAGTATGTACTTGCACTTACTTGAGGAATGGAAGGATGAAGAATCTGGATGCTTGGGATAGGCTCCACTAACATTATGGGTTTGTAAATTTGATATACTTGCAAACAATCATGAATGCCTGGAAATAGTCAGTCTCTCAATAAATCGGTGCAAATATGGTAAACTGAAATACAAACTGCAAAAATGAACATAAGAATGAATACACTTGGTGTTACGCCAACCATGTTGTTACTCTTGGGAATCTCTGGTACTAGCAGGTGAAATTGAAATTTGAATTCTTAGCACTGGCGAGTTTAAAGGACACTTGGAGACCTCTAGGACTTTAGAGCAAGTCCTGACAACTTTAGTCCACTTCTTGATTAGCGAAGCAGATTTATGGGCAAGTCTTGATACTTCTTTGTAAAATAACAGTTAATGCAAAATCTGAATCTAGTAGTAAAATGTTTGGATTTATGCCCCCCTTTTGAGGTGAGGGATCAATACTTGTTCCTGCAATCACTCATCTCAAAAGGAGTCATGCACAACATGTTATCATAGAAAAATATAGCCAAAGTGTTAGAATCTATTTCAAAAATATTTGTAAACACGTATGTAACTATAGAAGATATCATGTAAATCTCGATAGTAAGATGCAACTTCATTTGAGGATGAGATGGTTGAGGGGCAAGCAATATGCTTCTATGTGGTAGGATATGGAAGTACCCAACATATATATGTAGTACTCCATGTGACTAGGTGTAAGTAGGATAACATAGGTCCTGATATATAAGTTCAAGATCAATAGGCACACAAGTGTAGTAAGCTCCGTATGCGTAAGATATAGATGATACACTCTATGAGATAGGTAAGCGTACGATGCCCCTATTGGCATGATAAAGTAGGGACAAAGGATATGCCCCAATGTAGCAATGTGCCCATAGGTGGGAAAGATATGGCAATGAAGTGCACACAGTAGTAGTAGTATGCCCCAATAGATGCATGGTAAGGACCGTGGCAACATAGGCTATAAGCATAGTAAACCACAAATAGTATCGTGCATGATATGGATCATAGCATCAAACATAGTATATCACATAGTATAGGCAATCATCGCATAGAACAGACAACTATCGAGCAAGACGTATGACCCACAAACAATGAAGACATGGCATGGCGACTAGAGGATCCTCTATGGACACATTGGACAAGCAATTTATAGGCAAAATACACAAGCACACACAACTACAAGCACGCACATGAAGGCAATCGAACAATCATAGGGACGCAAAAGAACACACAATGTATCCATGTAACATGCAAGATATAGGCAAAATCAAGATATGTATAGTCCATGTAAATAGATTTATATAATAAATGGAAAGTAGGAAGATTATTACCTGAGACCCACTATAAGAGATGCCCCTAGTATAAGGTATATGTCACAACCTCCAAAATTCGAACTTCAAAATTTTGAATAATCGAGGACATGTGGTCCGTTTTTCCACCAGTGATTTAATTTCTAAGGTACAAATCGATTCCAACAATCGAACACTTTACCTTATATTATCACATTGAATAAATATCCAAAGCAAGGCAGAGCATGTTTGGATTCTTACTGTCAATAGAGTGCATATTTGCTGATCAAAACAATATTAACTTTCATACTAATAGCTTGCAGATACAAACAATCTGCCAAAAATAATTCATTATTTAAGTCGAGGTAGTTCTTCCTCTTTTACTGAAAAGAGTCCATATTTAAAGGCCGTCATTCCTTTGCTACACCCTTCGAGATGTAAGTCGTCTCGATCAGTAACTTTAGGATCTCATTATATTGCCTTTTATAAATTTACTACAATACATTTTTAAGGGTTCACCTTTCTCTTATGCATTCTCCAAAATTCCCTTGGGATCTTACTCTTGGGAAAATGGGACATCAAAGTGCTAGAACCGTTGTTGACACCCTTATTGTTCTCATATCCGTGTCAAGAACGTATTCCTTTTTTAATGCAAAGGTTAAGGTATTCCGTGTCAAGAACTATAAATCAATCAAAAGATGCTATGCTATATAAGCAATGGAACAAGTAGTAATCTCTTTTAACCACTTATTCAATTTAAACAAGGGCTCCATCAAAAGGCCCAACTTAAGAGGTCAATTGTAGTTAACATTGCTAACCAAGTACTTGCCATTCAAATATAAATTACTACACCTGAATAATTATATCATCGGCCATTTAGGGTTTATAACTTGCTCCTTCTGCATTGTAATTTATAGTGCGGAGAGAGACTATTAACACTTTTAAATTGAACATATGCCATTACCGTTACTGGCTCTTACGGGTTCCTTTAATGCTACATAGTTTCCCAAAGGCATATTAGCCCCAAGTTGGAAAGTAGATTAAAGCTGCTTGGTTACCTTAGTGGTTCTTCTAAAATTTTCAACCTACACACATTGGATCATGGGCAAAAAACTTACTTCTAAGTCAAAAGAGAGTGGTATCTTATCTCATAGATATTTATATGCTGCAGTCATGCTTGAGGAGAAAATCATGTTTGTTTCCTCAAATAACAAATACCCAAAATAAGGGTTAAATCAAATCAACCGATTTCCGTGATGCACAAAGTTCAATAAATACAGGGTTAGGAAATATTCTTAACTTACTATTCTGTAATTCATTCAAGGACATCAACAAAATAAAATAGAAGAGCCATTACCTTCTAGCATAGTGATAATAAGATGCCCATTTGTTCCATATTGATCACCCATAGTTAATACAATTTCATGCTCTTCAAAGGCTAGCACAATACCCTTAAGCAAAGGTAGAAACTCGTTCAAAGTGTGAACTAATAGGGGATTCCAAGAAGGCCATATTGGGTGGACCCAAGGTTTTAACTTAGTATGCAATATTGTTTACATAGGTATTGGCAGAGCATAACGAAATTAGAGTTCCTTACTCCCAGTCAGGGAAGTCTTTTTCCTTGATGCCAACTTATGGGAGAAGGGAAAAGAGCTCTAATCCATGCATGAAAAGCCGAAAACTAACATTAAACAACTTTCAAGCTACATAAGATACAAATCGAATATATTAGTTTATATTTCTCCACAAAGAAAGTGAAATCCCAGAGAACACTGTTTCATAATGACAATAATTACAATTTCTCCTTTTTATTCCATAGTCTATTGTATTTGTCTTTGACTAATAAGAAAAGCCAACTCTAGGTTCCTACCTCAAGGTAAGCTGCTTCAGTGTTGCTCCAACCTTAAGCAGAAATTACATATGCCAAAGAACTCATTAATGTGTTTCTAGTTTGAACCAAAACGTGAGCAACAAACATTGCTTCAACATAGATTGATTCAACCAGCTTAGTCCAAATTGATATTGGTGTTCCACTATGGTCATAGCTAGGCCGTTGTTTTATGCAACTATGATAGTTAGATGCAAACATGAGGCTAATAAAAAGACATAGTTCGAGATTTCGAGCCATCCAACCTGATTGCAGGCCAAGACTAAATTAAAAACATCCAAGGACAACCAATCAAGACTACAGTGGTGACCAATCATAACTTAGGGTTTTTACCCTAATCTCCCTATATCTAAATGTTGATTTTCCAAGTCATCTAACTGACTTAAGTGCAGCAAACTGAGCCAAGGTCATACATCAAATGTATGTATTCTAAGGTCAGAGACGACCTTTTCTAGTGCAATTTAGATGATAGTTTGAATTTTTTTGAAGATTCAACACTTACAAAACTTAAGAAGGAATTTGCCAAATTCAATTGAAAGAATAAGGATCAAAATAAATTTTCTTTTACAAGAATGAGCAAATTCATTAGAAGAAATACAATTGTCTAAGTATAGATGAATTTCAACATAACCATGCCATGCTAGTCCAAAGGATTGTAACCTGTAGACACTTAAAATTGGACACTTCATGTCGATTTTAACAATTCGCTAATTCGGCACTAACATTGTCGCATTGCTTTCTAATCAGTCTTTTATCCGCACTAACATCTCTAGACAATTCACTATTCACCCCCCTTGATCAATTAATCATTTTTTCCTCAAACATCTTCAACCCCATAAAAAGCACAATCATATTTCAGTAGCCAATTAATCCAAATTAATTAACTAATCCTTCCCAAAATTCCATAGCTTTTGGAAATTCATATTTATCTAAATTTATAAATCCTATAAATCCTCACATCATGACATCATCCCCCTTTTCCACGGCAAATTCAATGCAAAGAGGCAAGTGTGCAAGCAAGAGCTATGACATGCTCTTACACACTCCCAGCCTTCATCATTGCATCCTCTTACACACTCCACCTTCTTCATTTATGGGGAGGAGGACTAATCCTCAACCACAGATCTTGCTCCAAGATCGATGGTCCACATCCATCGGCGAAATCTATAAATTGAGGGCTTCTTCTCTATTCTAAACATGACCAACTTGTTGGGTGAATATTTTGTCGACCAACTAATTGGTGAGCAAAATAGTTCCTATCACCACAGCATAGGGAGATTGGTCATCCAAAGTTGCAGGTTTACCACATCCAATGGGGACAAATCTCTCCTCTCATCAAGGGGAGGTTCCCTATTAAATATGCAGCGCTATATACTATATAAATAAGCAGAAATTAACACATGGGGGCAGAATAAACCATCCATCTCTCTTCTTTCAGAGATGATGCTCACAGACAAAGGAGAAAATCTTGGTGGAAACGCTGAAAGCACTTCTCTTTTTTCAGAAGTGTTCTTGCAGGAAACAACAGGGGTTTCTTTCAGAGAGTAAAAATCACTGATGACAAAAGGGCACGGTAACCAGCAGGATGAAACAAAATGCAAAGTTTCCACCTCAACTGTCCAAAGAGTTTATCACAAAGGATAATGGGAGCACAAAGTCGTCCTAGAATCCTCAACACAGAAAGAAAAGAAAAAACACAGACTGAAAACAATTGTGAAAGCACAAAGTCTTCTCACAGTTGGCTTCAGGACACCTTCCTTATTACTTTCACTAATTCTGCTTGCCAAATTAAATAAATAAGAACACCTTCAGAAGACAGACATAAGAATGATCTCTTAAAATGATACAAGCCAAAACAACGCAAAGTTTGTAAACAACTTGCTTTTTCATTCAGAGAAAATAAAATGAAATTACAATCTGAGCTCAAAGTCTCAGTATTCTTCTTTCAACTGGGCAGAGTTTCGCTCTTGTAAAAATGAAGTCTCCTTTACTAATGAGAGAAATTACAATTTTATAACAACTACGCAAGGCTAGGCGTTCTTTCCCATGGGACGGCCCATGCTGCAGTCAACGTCTTCAATGTGCCTTCAGTTTTTGTCTGGAGGGACCATGCTAAGAACAGTGTATTGCCATAACTATGGCGTGTCCATTCTTATAATATGTCTCTTCTTAGTATGGACTGTTTGGTTCTTTTTCTGATATCTGCGCAGCTGTCCAATTCGCCATTACTTTATGAAAGAAAAAACAGGGTTGCGTCCTTGATTTGGTGCGCTCAGAAGTCTAAGTCTACTTGATCCACTATTCCACCTACTGGAAATATCTCTTTTGAAAATATTTTTGGTCCTTTGGTCTCGCTCCTTTCTCCCCTGTAGCAATTTGAGTCTTCGGGCTCTCTTTTTAGCCAGTCGCTTGATTCTTCTTTTAAATTCCACGCTTTATTTGAATTTCTGCGGATATTCCCTTTAAATTTGACGTCCACGGGACCATCAATGGTTGCTAGCTGCTTGAACCATGTTGAACCTTGAACCCGTGAACCTATGAAAGTTCATTGGTTCATTGGTTCATTCTGTCTCTTTTGTTCCATCGCTTCCTGGTTCAACTGCTTTCCCGCTCCTTGTTTGAACCATCCGTTGAACCACCTGTTTGCTGCTTTTTTCCTTGACTGAGGCCGCCTTTGAACCTTTGAACCTATGAACCATTGAACTTTGAACTCTTTCGGTTCAAGGTTCAATCGGTTCATTGGTTCATTTTGTGTCTCGCTCAATCATTGCTTCCTTTATCTTTCTAAGCTCTGGTTGAACCTTTGAACCTGTGAACTCGTTGAACCTTTTGGTTCGACAGTTCAATGGTTCGATCGGTTCATTCAGTTCATCATTTGAAGCCCTTTTTGTCTAAGTCTGTGAAGGTTCCTTTCTGCGTCTTTGTTCAGCATTTGGAACGTCCCGAAGGGAAGGTGTCCCTTCGGGCTTTAAAAATGGTCCTTTCTCTGTCGCCAAGTGCCCCCCACAAGGGTACTTATCCTTCGGGATTTTCGGGCGGATTTCAGGATTCAACTTCCCCGATGGGCTTTTGGCTTTCGGGCTTTTTCTGTTGGACAAAAAGCCCGAAAGAATTCCTTCGGACAAAATGTCTGAAGGAAAGTTTCTGTTACTTGGCCATTTGTTCTTTTCCGTTTCTTCGGACTCTCTCTGAGTGAATTCTTTTGGACAAAAAGTCCGAAGGAATTTTGCCTTGAACATTTTTCCGAGAAAAATCTTCCCGAAAGAATTCTTTCGGCCTCTTGTACTTGGCCATTTTCTCGAGGGATTTCCAACTTTTGTCCGCTTTTGCTTACTGCCCTCCGCAAGGGCACTTGTTCCTTTGGCTTTGGGGCAGCCCCTTGAACCTACCGATTGAACCAACCGATTGAAGCAACTTTGGTTCAACGGTTCAATGGTTCAATCGATTCATTTTTTGTTATTTGGCTAAGTCTTTTTAATCTTTTGCACCAAGCGCGTTGAACCAATTAGACGTTGAACCCGTTGAACCGTTGAACCAAAGTGGTTCAATGGTTCAACGGTTCAATGGTTCAAGCCTTCTTCTCTTTGATAAGTGTTTTGAAGCCATTGAACCTTGAAGCAGTTGAACTTTGAACCTTGACAAATGTGCTTAACTCTTGCTGACAAGGTTGAACCTTGAACCCTTGAACCTTTTTTGGTTCAAGGTTCAACGGTTCAATGGTTCAATGGTGCTTAGAAGCTTGCTGATTGAATTCTTTTGATTGAACCAAGGTATTGAGCCAATCTTGAAAATGACTAGGCGTTGGAAACTCGTTCCTTTGATTGAACTCGCCTACAGAAGCCTTTGAACCTGCTAGTCCCTTTACCAAAAAGTTCTAGAAAATGAGGGAATTGAATGCTCAGAACAAATTTTGAAAAGGGGAGAGACAATTTTGGCCTGTTGAACCAAAATAGTTCATATGTTGTCCCAAAAATGAGTGATATTTTTGGGGGACAACACAACTAATGCAACAAAGTACTGCCCTTTTGAGCAACAAAGCTTCCAGCCACATCCTCATCCACCACATCAAATCATCCATTTAGCAAGGGGAGTTGCCTTCTGTTTAATCACGTGCATCCACTAAGAAGCTTGCAACTACATCCATCTGAGCACAATCCAATCGAAGCAAGGAGCATAGTGTGTCTTGGGTAAGATCAAGGTATACGATTTGTTTGTTTACTCTTTTCTTAGATAGCTCTTCTAAGGACACATGCCTAGATTAGTTAGATATTTCAATCTTGTTTTGATTTATACTAATTGTTGACAATTCTTCCACAGGTCAGGATTGTCTCTTGCCATTCTGAAAATTCACGTCTCTAGCCAAAGAAGAAACAATACATTGGGCAAGAGGTAGACCAATTGAAATAACTCATTTGCAAAGGACTTAAGTCCGTGGGAAATTAGACAAGGATAAAGGACCAAGGAGGAGCCAGAAAATCAAAAGGGCAGGGTTAGAAATGGCACAAAGCAATGAAAAAACAAAGGAAAGAGTCTACAACAAAGGAAGTAATTCCTTCGGACTTTTTGTCCGAAGGAATACTTCGGAGAATTACAAAGGAAACACCTGCAGCCTCCCAAAAGGTCTGCCAAAAGCAAAAAATCCCAAGGAATAAATCCTTCGGACTTTTTGTCCGAAGGAATTCCTTTGGACAAAAGTCCGAAGAAATCCGAGAGAGAAGTCAAAATCCAAAGAAAATTCAAAGTAATAAGGACCCCTGCAAAAAGCCCGGGTGCCCTACAAAAAGCCTGGGTGCCCTACAATTTTTCCGAAAAGGGCACAGATGAAGGACAGAAGCCCTTGCGGAGGGCACTTGGTCGGCGACAGGACCATTCCAACTTTCCTGAAGGGCACAGAGGAGAGCCATGAGCCCTTGCGGAGGGCACTTGGTCGGTGCCTGGACCTTTGCGCATTTTTCGAAGGGCATTTTGAAGGTAAAGGCAAACGGAAGAGACAAAGGATTAATTCCTTCGGGCTTTTTGTCCGAAGGAATTCCTTCGGACAAAAAGTCCGAAGAAATTTGGAGTAATTACAAGGAAGACAAATCCGTGGAATAAAGCATTTATAAAGTAAAGGCAAAGACAAAAGAAAATACATTCGGGCTTTTTGTCCAAAGGAATTCCTTCGGACAAAAACTCCGAAGAAATTTGGAGAGGTTTGCCAAAAGACAAAAAACCCGACAAAGGAAAGTCCGAGCAAAGGAAATAACAAAGGAATATATCCTTAGGGAAAAAGTCCGAAGGAATTCCTTCGGACTTTTTGTCCGAAGGAATACTTCGGAGGATAAACAGAGACAAGGACAATCCAAGCGGACAATTTGTCCGAAGGAAATCATTCGGAGGGAAAGTCCAAAGACAGGTAAGGTCCGAATTAGATAAGCCGAAAGAAATTAAAAAAACCAAAGGAAAGCCCGAAGAATTCCTTCAAAAGATCCGAAGGAGATAAAGCCCAAGGGAGAGGGACATAACATAATTCCGAAGGAATAAAGTCTGCAGGAAATGAGTGGAAAAAGAAAAGTCAACTAACAAAAGGATCCACAACAATAAAAATCCGAAAGGGAGATAACAAAATTTCTGACGGAAATCAAAAAGTCAAAGATGAAGCCAGAAATAAAAAAACCAAGGTAAAGCCAGTCAATGGAAAAAGTCCGAGGGAAATAGAAACAATGGAAGAATTCCGAAAGAATTCAAGAAGGGCAAGAAACAAAGAATTCCAAAAGAATTCAAGGGAACAAAAACAAAAGCCGAAGGAAATGAGAATAAACATAAAGTCTGCATAGAATAAATTTGGAAAAATTGGTAAGACAGAGATCGGAAGGAAATCCGCAGACATAAAAGTCAACAGAGAAGTCAACGGAAATAATAAACCAATGGAGAAGTCAACGGAAAATTCCGAAGAAAATTCAAGGCTAAAATAAAACCAACGAAAAACCCAGAAATAAAGGCTAAGGAGATAGCCAAGAAATCCAAGGAAATATAGACTAATATAGACAAAATACACCCAAATATAGAATCCCGCCAAAAATAGACATGAACAGGGAAACCAAAATAGGAGAAAATACATGCAAGCAAGGGCTATTTTCATTTGATTGGTCAAAGTTTCAATTGATTGATTGTTGAAGTCAAGCTCGTCTTCGGATCAACTCGTGTGCTTTCAAACGTTCCAACTTAGCTTCCAACGTTTCAATTGGAGTTCTAATTTTAGCATGGCATGGGATTTCATGCATGATATCTTCATCTCATACTTTCAAATGTTCCAACAGCTCACGTAGAGTTCTAAAATTGACATTGGCGTGGATTTCCATGCAAAGAGAGGTGGGCGGCTCAATAAACAAAAGACAAGTCCACTTCCTCAAGTGCAAGGAGGTTCATGCAAAGACAAAGGGAAAATATATTTTATTGAAAGGCAAAGTCAGCCTTGAGTTAATCTAAGTTGATCATTCTCTTCAATTTTTCAATGCCAATCTTTGGCTTTTGTAATTCTCTATAAAATGGCTTTCAGCCTTGATTAAAAAGGATCCCTCTCTTGGCAAGACCAAACTCTACCATTGGTGAGTTGTGTAACCTCTTCGATCAATAGGACTGTACTTTCAGATTTCAAGTGTTTGCATAGTGTATATTCATTCAACAATTTGCATATGTGGTAGATTTCTCTCCCTTCCCAAATTCTGATTCGTACCTAGTTGCTAGCTTATTGTATTATGCAGGTCATGTTAAGTGTTCTTTATGTCTGTTGCTGAAGCTGTAAGTGGATGTTAGGTGGCTGCAAAGTGTCTTGTATCAGACCTCTCTCCATCGTTTTCCCTCATGTTTTGGTCATTGGATCGAACCTTCTCATGAAATACTTATGCATAGTGGTTGATTGAAATCGAAGGTCTTCCTTTTCCCTTGTTTGTTTAGTGTTCAAGGTTCCAAGTAGAGTGGATCAATATTTTGGTGTATCACCTTTATTAGGTAGGATTTCCCTTTAAATTTTCCTTCTCCCTTTTCCATGGTACTCCGCAGCATAGAGTAAAGATCCTCATTGATACATCTTACAGGAACCAGCGTTCTCTGGAGGTTCTTTTGACCATTGAGACACCCACCCTCGTGAGAAGATCCCATTGTTTCAACCGGATAGAGGACTAGCCATTTCATGCACGTCTTCGATTCAGGGCGCAGCTCTAGGTTGACAACACTAACCAATACTAATCTTTGTTTCATGATGTTACATAACCCATGCTGCAAGTTGTAATAATAGTCTTTGATGCAATGCTCAAAGCAAGATCCCACACTAGACACATGACTTAAATACCTTGTACCAATATTCTCATGGCATGGGCACTGAGTCAGTTAAATGCCATGTTGAAAAAAAACAAATGCAAAAGGTTTAAACAAGAGGACTCCACAAGGCAACCCTAGACAGTATACAGTACCATCAATGCATACCTGATTTTCAGGTAAGAATATAAAAAAGGACAGAGCATAGCTCATTTGTAGTAAGAATGAAACAAGAAGACCACAGTAGTATGCACTGCAGTATTCCCCCAACCCAAGGAGGAGTTCAACAAGGACCCGCAAGGAGTTAATACGGGTCTAAATGCTCAGAAAGACGGCCGAATGATAAGAGATCTGTAGGTTTAACCGACTTTCTCATCTAGATCATACCCAGCTTCCGTTTAGGATTTAAGCATAACAAGCTATATCGCCAAGTCTGGTTCTGCAGAGATCAAGTCAATGGGAGATAACCACATGTGGGAAATAAATAAAGGTTTAACCTTAAACATCAATGACGAATAGGCACAACCCAACCTTTCATGCCATATTTTTATAACATTTGAGTAACAGGGCTGATGAGAAACCTCATAGGCAGAGTAGTATCCTACTAAACTCATTACAACCCCACAATTATTAAGCTTCTTTATACAGCCCAACAGGTTTCCCTACTAAGTTCAAAATGCGAACAAAATAATAACACTTTACTCTTTTATTCAGAATGCAAACAAATTAATAACCGGTTATTGCCATTAATCCAATGTTATACTTAATCTGGCTCAAGAAAGAAGAGCTTCTAGAACACAAATGACACATACAGCTGGATATAACGCAAGAGCAGTCCATCTTAAGGTGAATCTACATGTATGATATACAGACCCAGTATACTTTCCAAGCACAAACAACTGTAGACAATAAATTCAGTTTAATAGTTCTCTATTTACAATCACCAAATGTGATTCTAAACAGACTAGAATAATTCTATTAAATTTAGAGATTCAACCATGATCATAAAATGCTCAATACAGGGCCCGCTTGCCTAATTTAAAAGAAATACAAGTGAATTAAATGGAAAATGACCCTGCGTATAAACATATTCTTGAGAACAAAGAGGCAAGGACAAGATTCCATTTGCATTGGTAGAAGCCAACATATACACTTTAATACTTCTCCTAATGGCAATTTCTGATTAATTCAACACCAAAAAGGATGGCTTCTTAACCAGGATAAATCTTACACAGCTTTGGGACTTCAGAAAAATACTCCATCCTGTCTTAAAGCAAGCAAAACCAAACAAAATTAAGTCAGTAAATCTTGGAAAGTATTCTCTTCTAAACTCTACTACACCTATCTAAGAGTAACAACTCATATAGGTTAGAACCATAGACATTTGTGACAAGTAACCATATTGAATATAATAAGTTATAACATGATGCCGAACATCTTTCTTAACTTGCATGATTCCTACAGCATCCAAGTCATTTATCCAACCTAAATAACCTAGGCAAGAGAGATGCAATTTTATCAACTATTCATGAACACCATCGATTATGAAAATTGTTACAATTCTTCAAACATTCACCATCTTGAAGATACTTCGATCAAAAGTATACTGAAACCCAAATAAGAACATTTTACCACTTATTATCCCATAGCATCCATGGAAAACTGTACTTTTCAAAACCTGCACACTACCATTAGCTTTTCATTAACAAACTAATAAAATAAAAACAACCAACACAGTCCCATAGAATGGGTGAATCATCATATTCATACAAACCGTAATCGGACAAATTGAATAATGTAGGCAAGTTTAATTTGCCAACCAAGATGCCTTCTACTCACAACATGTTCATCTTAACACCCTTATTGCAAGTGTAATAACATAGGGTTTATTAAATATTGCTCAGCTGGCTAGGGTCTCTCTATACAATGAACCCAAATCCTTCCTAAAAGGAACAAGAGTCCCTTTTAAGATTAATCTCCACCAAAGGAATTCACAACACAGAGCAAGACATGATAAACACAAGCAACACCTATAAGGTTTGTTTCTTCGTATTACGAGGACTTGCTTTCAAATTGCCAACTAATAACAATTAGAATACTAGTATTAATTCTTTTGATTCACCCTTATAAAGTTTCATATAAATTATTGGGGTTCTGGTGGCCCAAAAAGAATTTTGGTAAGTTTGCCATTGAGTGTCCAAAATTGTTAGGATTACCCTTTATTTTGCGATAATAAATTCATTCCTAAGTTTTAGGTGTGTGTAGGATTTGTATTTATGTGAATTATTAATTCACATAAATCCGGATTTAATGACGTCTCTCATCTCTTTGTCCTTTTGTAGGTTTTTGGGAGTTACTTGCACAAGTAATTCCTCCCCCTACACGGCACACACTTCTCCTCACTTTTTTGGGGATTAAGACATTTGACACACACTTAGGAGGCTTTGTAAGGTCATGATGGGAGCCTTAGTAACTCCCTCACCCTTCCCCTTGCTTTATTTAAATAGCCTTCTCCCCCTCTCTTCGACACTTGATACTTGAAGCTCTCTCTCTCTCTATTCTTCTCATATATTCTTGCTTCTAAAGCTTGTATTGTGAAGTTATTGTGGACAAGCCTTTTTAATTATCATGTGGGTTTTTTTCTGATTAGTTCGGTTTCTCACTTCAAAATTTACGTTTCACTTTGTGGTTTGCTCCTTTGAGAGGTATTTTAGCTTCATGTTTTTGCTACATTCCTTTATTACAATGTTATTAATGATGATCTTGGCATAAATCATTCAAAAAGTCTGCTAGAGTCAATTCATAAATAGACGATACCAAGGGAGGTTTAACCATAAACCATTCCAAACTATTATCAGATTTGCAAAAAACCTACCAGGAGAACATAAAAAACAAGAATGAAACCCTTGACATGCATGCATCCTTTGTATATATATTTGTATACGTATACCCACTTACATACGTATACACATGTATGCTGTAACTTGAAGGAATGACAATAACTAGCAAGGTCCCAAATGGTCCCAAGAAAAACAACTCTTAGAACCATGGTTTAGGGTTTAGAAGAGGATACTTGCCTGAGACAATAATGTCTCCACCTCGTCCCTTGCTTCTTCTCTTTCTTCAATTATTTCCTTTTGAGCATTGTCTCTTTCTTGGGCCTCCTTTAAACTACAAGATCCTGTAGGTCAAACAACGGTCGAGGAGTGATTCCATTAATGTACATAATGTCTGGCAATACTCAGGTTCCTAGTGCCTACCTAACACCCCAAGCTTCTTGCTTGTTGGTTGAGCTGAGTGTTACACAAAACCAAATCCAAGGCTCGTTTTAGGGCTTGGGTATGATTAACTTGTGAAACAAGGATTTGCAACAATCAACAAACCTGTAAAAGTGATAATTACCTTATCTAAATATCCCAAGTCAATGTGTGGTATGGTTAGTACCTTATTACAATGTTTGCACTTTAGGGGTTATACCTTGCCAAAAGGCTTAAAAACTTATTTACATATGTATGCAAGTTCTAAACAAGAGACTAGCACACTCCACACTCAAATGTCCTTCTGACAATGTTCGATCGTGCACAAACAAATGAGCCATGAGCAAGATAATCACATCCGCCTACTAGCACCTTGTGGTGAGTAAACAAGTACAACAAATACAGTGTAAGCCAGTCCCACCATTTGAGCATTGATTCAAAGCTTATTCTACTTACCAGGTCAAGGTCCAATCATGCGAGAACTTGACAAACGACTGGTCAACCGCATCAAGAATGCCTTCAACCAACCGGTTCATCCCATGCTAGGCATGGTTTAGTCTTGCATTTCAGGGGATGTGATAACATACCACCAATATGAGAATGCCCCTGGGTGTGGGCACGCGTGCACACACACACATATAACTATTAAATCGTGAGCAATGGAGGAATTATATCAAAAATATATTTATTTGATGCAATCATTCAATATTTACGTCATTCATAAAGCTTTTTATAGTTTTATGACAGTTGTGAAAACCAACCAATAACTGACCCGAACAACTGAATCCATAAATAAAATGATAATTTGTGATTACCATTAAACAAACAAACAAATTTGGATGACGAATGACCCAACAAACTCCCCCATGATCCAAAGAGGTATAGAAGATGAAAGAACTGGAGCAATGACTCTGAAGTCATCAAAGAAACTCTGATGCAATTGCAACTGGTGCACTGTACCTTATGGTAGTGATCAAAATCGATGCCACTTCATATAGAAGCCCGCCCTGCGAGTTGTGTCATAAAAGGTTGGTGAACGCGATCAAACCCTGCTCATCTCTTGTGATCATCTGTACCATAATGTAGTAGAAAACGATCAAGGCCTATATAACTATATCAACCTGCATAAGGCTCTACACTGAAGCCCGTCCAAGTGACCAACTTGTACTATGTATGGCACATCTCACGGATGCCTAACAATTGCTGACGATCTTTGCTCAACATTGCTATGCTAGCAACCCCTATCAACGTGTA
Organism: Torreya grandis; assembly: GCA_037957365.1. NCBI lineage: Eukaryota > Viridiplantae > Streptophyta > Pinopsida > Cupressales > Taxaceae > Torreya > Torreya grandis. The sequence continues at coordinate 640,620 of JARHVA010003436.1, forward strand.
CTGTCATCGATGACTGATTGAAGACCAAGCAATGCTATATCTTCTTCCTCTATCAGACGAGGGGTGAGAAGATGTGCATTGAGAGAAACAAAATCAAACAATCCTGTCTACTCCATGTCATCAATATCAAGGATAGAAAGCCAAAACTGAAAAAAAGAACACAAGTCAAAAAATGCTACTACAATAGATCCCTGTCTTGAGCCTAGTAGCTTGCACAAGACGGGTGAATCACTAATCACTCAAAATAGACTGTTAGATCCATCGAGACCATAGTCCTCATCCATATAGGATGCCTCCTGATCAAATGAAGTGTCAGAATATCCTGAATAGCTAGAGTAACCAGAAGATCTATCACTAGAATGACCCACATAATTTGCTTCAACTTTCTTTTTGTGTGGAGAGCGGGGTTGTCGAGGACATACATCTGCAAGATGTTCAATACCACCACATTTGAAACATCTAGGCTCTTGTGTTGGTGAGATCCAGAAGAAGCTGAATCACTAGAAGAACCATTGGAGTGAGAAGAGTGCTTATGGTGACGTTTGCATTTTGAAGATCCTGGAAAGTGTTGATGAGAATGTTGTGGAGACTGTCTAGAATGGCATGGAGAATGTTTCAGAGAATGCTTCTAAAATTGTCTTTGTACATGGTGATGATCTCTGTAATGTGACCTGGCCTTTGTAGAGTGAGCTTCTTTAGTAGGCTTACTCTTCTTCTTTGCAAATTGTTGCTTGTGTGGAGTCAACAACTCACAAATAGAGTCAAATGTTGCACCACTGAGCTTATCACTAAGCTGCAACATTTCGACAAAGTTGGTATATGCAGAACTGAGGCCATTTAGTGTGATGGAAATGAGCATGTCATCATCGATATTTCCACCTATCGTGTAATATTCTTGTTTCAATGTTTTCATCCGTGAAAGATATTCAGAGACGTCTTCATCATCTGCTAGTTTATTATTCAGAAGTTGCATAAGAAGTTCAATTTTCTTGTATGCAGTTTGTTTGTCATACAGGGCTTTTAATGCTTTCCAGGCTTCTCATGCTCTAGATTTAACAACTTCAATGTGAATAATCACTTGTGTAATGCAAGATGATTTTAGTAGCGCGAGTGCACGTTTATCGCGTTTTTGGCATTCAACCAATTTTGTGGCTTCAGTGGGCAGTGTGGTTTCTTTATCTTTTATTTCCCACAAGTTAAAAATGAACGTGTTTTCCATGTGTAAGTTCCATTCTTTGTAGTTTTTGGGTGTTAATCTATCGTTTTCAGAGATTAAACTTACAATTTTTGCCATGGTGCTATAAAAAAAACACAATCAAGGAATGCTACTGGGGTTTGGCCTTTACCCACCAAATAGCCTTCAATTACAACGATTCTGGGACTTCTCAAAAATAATTACGCCTTATATCTCATATTACACCCTTATATCTCCAAAAAAGATTCTCTCTTTACAATTTGTCCGTTTCATTGTTTTTTATACAAAAGAAAAGAAACTTTGACCCTCTTGTTGTGGATAAGTAACTAATTTTTTTTTTGTTTAACTCGCTCTTAATCAATTTGTGTATGTAAAGAGATAATATTTTACTTATCTCTGATTTTTGAGATGTGAAAGAAAAAAATTAAAAAGATACATGCATTTACATCCATGGGAATTGTCAAATTAAGGTCCTTCGCTGGTTCGCTGGTTCAATTTGCCCTTTGTTGGTTCATTGTACAGGTCTCCCTGTATGTGTATGCTTTGATCCCCCCCCGCCAAAAAAAAAAACTCCAGCTGCCATCATACTTCGGTAGAATGCTAGTATTTTGCTAGCTGTTTATGTCGAATGGAAAACTTTGCTTGGGATCTCCTCAGACAAATTACTGAATCCGTTGTCGTGTTGCTGCATCTGGAAGTTGTCAGCGTTGATAGAGGCTGCACAAGGATTTTTGGCCACAGTTTAGGGGCCGTATAAGTTCGAAATAGGCAATAAAAAATCCTCCTTCAAAAAACAAGGCTTTGATACCACTATTAGATCGTGAGCAATGGAGGAATTATATCAAAAATATATTTATTTTGTGCAATCATTCAATATTTACATCATTCATAAAGTTTTTTTATAGCTTTATGACGGTTGTGAAAACCAACCAATAACTGACCCAAACAACCAAATGCATAAATAAAATGGTAATTTGTGATTACCATCAAACAAACAAACAAATTTGGATCACAAATGATCTAACAAGTCCATGATCATATGTAACATGTATATTCTACATCTCACCCACTTAAAGAATATGATGAAAATCACTTGTGAACCATGTATATGCAAACCTCTAGCATAGGTAGATATGTATGATATGTATCCATCGACAAAGGCAATTTTTTTTTTTGATTTTTATGTTTTCTTATGTTTTTGCATTTCTATGATTTTCTAGAATAAGGAGATCACACAAGGAGGAAGACAAGGGGCAAAAGCTAGGAGAAACAAGGACAACTCAATCAAATAAGAAAAGGAAACCAAGAGGCACAATCAAGAAGACGACAAATAGGAGAGCCAAGAGGCAAAAAGCCATAAGAAATAAGAAGAGGGTTCCAAACAACCTACAACTTCTCTCATAAATCAATGCATGCTATGATGGAAGATCTTGCTATGTATGCTGTCATTATTGGGAAAGTCTACATAGGTGTTTGGAATGGAATTAACAATCAAGGGGCAAGGGCCAGTGCAATATAAACCAAGGGGCTAGAAGAATGTTAATTGGTTCCGTTCATGGGCAAGGGGTGATTGGTGAGGATTGGTTCCGTTCATTTGTCCCTAGGATTTTTATAAGTTTTGGATAATTTCCTATATTTTAGGAGAATTTCTAAATTTTAGGTCGGTTGGTGTAATGTCCCTTTCCAGACAAATTTCAACAATTTCGGATTTTACGTAAACCCTTGTTTTCTAAATAGGCAATTGAATAAATGATTCTACAATTGATTTCAAAGATATAGCATAACTGTAATTTCACAAGAAAGTATGAGCTTTATTTCAAAATTTTAATCATTTTACAAAATAGGTTTTAGTGAAGTTTCAATTAGGTTTTCAATATCAATATTGCATGTGGGATGTTTAAATATTTGTTTGATATCCAATATTAAAAAAGAATCACAAAAAACTTTAGAGTTGATAAATTATCTTGAAAGGGATATTACTATTGTCAACTTAGAGTTGCGCCCTGATTCGAGGACGTGCACGAAACTACCAGTCCTCTATCCGGCAGAAACAATGGGATCTTCTCACGAGGGTGGGTGCCTCAATAGTGAGAAGAACCTCCAGAGAACGCTGGTTCCTGAATGATGTATCAATGAAGATTCCTACTCTACGCTGCTGACTACCGTGGAAAAGGGAGAAAGAAAACTTAAAGGGGAAATCCTACCTAAAAGGGGTGATACACCAAGATTTTGATCCACTCAATTTGGAACCTTGAACACTGAACGAACAAGGGAGAAGGAAGACCTTAGACTTCAAAATAATCACCTAGGCATAAGTATTTCATGCCGAGGTTCGGTCCAATAACTAAAACCTGAGGGAAAACGGTGGAGAGAGGTCTGATAAAAGACACTTTGCAGCGGCCTAACATCCACTTACAGTCTCAGCAAAAAACAATAAAGAACACTTTAACATGACCTGCACAAGGATAATGTAGCAACTAGGTACGAAACAAAATTTGGGAAGGGAGAGAACTCTACCACTTATGCAAATTGTTGAAGAAATATACACTATGCCACGCTTGAAATCTGAAAGTACAGTCCTTATTGATCGAAGAGGTTACACAACTCACCAATGGTAGAGTCTGGTCTAACCAAGAGAGATTGGATGATTTTTAATCAAGGCTGAAATCCTTTATATAGAACATTACAAGAGGCCAAAGATAGGTGTATAAACTTGAAGAGAAAGATTCACTTTGGTTAATTCAAGGCTTTACTTGGCCTTTCAATAAAATATATTTTCCTTTTTGTCCTTGCATGAAGCTTCTTCGTTTGATGAAGCGAAGTTATCTTTGTCATGAACCGCCCACCTCTTTTTTGCATGAAAATCCACGCAGATGTCAATTTTTGAACTCCACGTGAGCTGCTTGATGCCGAGTTGTAGCGTTTGAAAGCTGAGTTAAACGTTATTTAAGCTGAGTTGGACGAAGAGACCATTCTCTTTCGCATGGAAAGCTTCTAGTGAAGCAGCGTTTTAATCAATTAGTTAACTCTAAATCTAATAGTCAACTCGTCGTTCGAATTCGGAACTCCTGCTGAAGCTGGATTAGACCTTCGGATGCATGGGCTGAATGGAGACGAACAGGGCTTTAATAATCAGTCAACTGAAACTTTGACCGTTTATTCGAAAATAGCTCATGTTCGAAAATAGCTCTTGCTTGCATGTATTCTGTTCTAATTCTGATCGTGTCTATTTCTGGCAGGATTCCGTATTCAACTCCTTCGTCGGATTATATGTTTTCTATTCTCTTTTGCACAGTCGGCCTCCATTTATTTCGGATCTCTTGCCTCTTTATTCTCAACGGTTACTTACCGCAGGCAAAATTTGACGGCCTGCGGGACGTCACAGGAAGCTTTATTATTTTCTTCGGCTATATTTCTTCGGGTTTATTTCTGCCATTTTTTTCTCTTTTTGTTCGGGCTTTTTCCCGCAGTCTTTTTGTCTTTGTTAGCGCTTTTGTATTGAACGCTAAGTCATATTTCCGCTGGTTTATTCTCTTCGGGCTATTTGTCTGAATTCCTTCAGACAAAAAGTCCGAAGGTTCCCTTCGCTTTATTTCTTGCGGCCTTTTTGTTTTGTCTAAGCCTCCGTGGACACTTCCGAATTTCTTCGGACTTTTTGTCCGAAGGAATTCCTTTGGACAAAAGTCCGAAAAAATTCATTCCTTCTCTCGTCTTGGCTTTTTTGCAACTTTTTTGACTTTTCTCGGGATTTCTTCTTTGTGTAAATCATTTCCGAATTCCTTCGGATTTTTTGTTCGCAGGAATTCCGTCGGACAAAAAGTCCGAAGGATTCCAATGTTGCCACTCCCCTCGAAATGTGCCCTTCGGGATTTCCAAGTGTCCTCCGCCAGTGCCCTTCGGCACCGACCAAGTGTCCTCCGCCAGTGCCCTTCGAAAAAATTGGAGGGCCCCTGGGCTTTTTGCGACGGTCTGTGAATTTGGTCTTCCTCCTTCCCGAAGGGTAGGTGCCCTTCGGGATTGTTTGTAAGTGTCCCTTCGGAAGGGTAGGTGCCCTTCGAAATTCTTGAAATTGTCTCTTATCCGAATTAATCCTTGGATTCTTTTGCGAAATTTCTGTCTTGTGGTCCTCCGAATTTCCTCGGACTATTTGTCCGAAGGAATTCTTTCGGACAAAAAGTCCGAAGGATATCCCTTCTTCCTTTGGCTTTCTTCCCCCTTATGTCTTTCTCTATCCTCTCAAATTTACTGATTGAGTTTGTAGAATTTTTTTTTGCTTGAGTTCGTAGAAAATCCGGTTTGAGTCCGTAGAATTTCTCTGATTGAGTCCGTAGAATTTTTTCTGATTGAGTCTGTAGAATTTTCCAAGTGGCAAGAAAAAATCTGATTTGTGGCAGATTTGTTAACATTCTGGCGGCTCAGCTGGGAAGCATGCCTGCTATGCTTGAGAACTCAAACCATGTATAGACGCTATTCGAATTCCCAGATGGTGAATTCGATTTCTGATTGAAAATCTGCTCTGATCATGGTTGTAGTAACCTCCTTCCTCAAAAATAAGAAGGGAAACACACGAAAGTAGAAAAACTAACTAAAAGCAAATGTGCAAACAAGCACTTATTGAACAAAACTGAAGCAAACTACTATGCTTTTACAGCACTTGGAGGAAAGCAAGAAAATAACTAAATATGTACATAGAATTTTTCTCTTTAATAGCAATGTTTCAGATGTATCCCATTGACTGGGATTGGAAGCTCTTGGCTGTCCATCTTAGCAAGTTGGAAGGCGTTGTGGGATTTGCAGCTGGAGATTGTATATGGGCCACTCCAAAGTGAATCAAACTTTGTGTGCCTTCCTGGTTTGGCCCGATCCTCATCCCACTTGAGGACCAAATCTCCTTCTTTGAAGCTTCGTGAGGAAGCTCCTTTGTCGAATGTCCTTTTCACTTGTGCCTGATGACTTTCCATGGCTAGCATGGCTTGATTTCTTGTCTCTTTCAGCTCCATAAGTTCTGCATACCTGATCTCCATAGGTTCGTTTTCTAATAGTTCAAGTTGATGCACTAATTCTAAAGCTGGAAACTCGAGAGAGATCGGTAACCTTGCCTCCCTACCATAGACCAGCTTGTAGGGAGAGTTGGCTATTGACCTTTTGTAGGTGATCCTATCAGCCCATAGTGCTGACTTCAGCTTGAGGTACCATGATCTCTGATTGTCTTCAATGGTCCTTCGTATGATCCTCAATAGATTCTTGTTTGTAGACTCAGCAAGGCCATTTCCTTGTGGATAATAATTTGATGAAGTGCTGAGATAGATTCCATGTTGGACGGCCCATTGGCTGATCCTAAATCCCACAAAAGCCATTGCATTGTCAGAAATAATGGTTGAAGGGACTCCAAACCTAGTGACCAAACCCTCATAGAAATCAAGGATGTTAGTTTCGTTTGCCTCCTTTAATGCAACTGCTTCTGTCCAACGTGTGAAGTAGCCTGTAGCTGTTAGGATCCACTTATGCCCTGAACTGGAAGGAGGGTTAATGAGACCAATAAAGTCTAATCCCCACTGGACAAATGGCTGATCCATTGTAATTGGTTGCAGGGGCAGGGCTGCTAGTTTAATTTTTCCTACAAACATAGCGCATTGTTTGCACTTCCTAACCCATGCATGGCAGTCACCAAATATAGTAGGCCAAAAGTACCCACCTCTCATGATCTTGAGCGCTGTAGTTCTGGCAGAAAAGTGTCCTCCACCAAATCCATCATGGAACTCTTCAAGCAATCTTTGAGCATGGCTTGGCTCTACACACCTTAGTAACATTCCATTGATATCCTTCTTGAACAAGACACTATCAACAAGCAAAAATGGAATTGATTGCAGTCTAAAATACCTTCTTCTTAAAGCACTTAGGTGGGAAGTGTAATGACCTTCCTGCAGATAGCTTACCAGATTGTGAAACCAGCTGGAAGGTGAGGTCTGTACAGCAACAATTTCTACATCATTTGATACTAGAACAACATCGTTGGTTTCTTGTAAGTCCTGCGCCAGATGCTCACAAAGTCCTTTGCCTCTAACCGGTTTCGTGATCTTAATTTCTATATCATATTCCATCACTTTGGTTATCCAACCAGCGCTTTTCTCATTATATCCTTGTTCAGAAGAAATTCTTTGATGATTGGATGAGAAACCATTAGAAGTATTTTATTATTAGACAGTAAGTGCCTAAATTTCTTCAGAGATCTTATAACTGCAAGGACGTGTTTTTCAACAAAAGAGTACCTTGTCTCATACTCCTGCAGGCCTTGGCTGTAGAAGGCTATTAGCTGTTCCAAGTCTTCATGGTTCTGCTGCATAAGAATGCCTGAAATGGTGTCCACATTAGCATATGTATACAGAATGAAATCTTTCTTGAAATCTGGATTCAAGAGCGTAGGGGCACTTGCTATGGCTTTCTTAACATCTTCAAATTCTGTTATTCCCTACTTGGACCAGCTGAAGCTCTGATTTTTCTTTAACATGGCTGTAAGTGGCTTAGCTATAGTAGCAAAATCTGAAATATATCTTCTTATGAAATTGATCATTCCAAAGAAACTTTGCAAAGCCTTTTTGCTCTTAGGCAAGGAGAGTGCAATAATAGATTGAATCCTTTCAGAATCTATGTTTAAACCGTGCTTTGAAACTACATGTCCAAGAAGCTTACCTTCATGAACTGAAAATACACACTTTTTGGGATTTAGAGATATTCCAAACTGTCTACACCTTTCAAAAACATGCTGGAGGTGCACCATGTGATCTTCTGCGTCCTTTGAGAATACTATTATATCATCTAAATAGACAAGCACAAATTTGTTAAGAAGGCCTTGGAAGGCCATATCCATGGCCCTCTAAAAGGTTGCTCCAACATTGGATAAACCAAACGACATCTTTTTGTATGCGAACATTCCCCACTTGGTTGTGAAAGCCGTCTTGAACTGGTCTTCTTCTTTGACCAAAATCTGATTATAGCCACTGTACCCATCTAATAAGGAAAACCTCTGTGAACCTGAAACAAGCTGTAAGATTTGTTCCATTGATGGCAATGGATAGTGGTCTTTAAGTGAGGCCCTGTTTAAGTCACGGAAATCAACACAAATGAATCTCACCATTCTTTTTCCGTACTAGAACGAGGTTCGCCACCCAAGTTGAGTGCTTGATTGGAAATATAATAGCAGACTCTATAAGCTTGTGAAGCTCAGCTTTCATTAAAGGCTCAAATTTTGGATTGATTGGCCTTTGTCTTTGTCGTACTGGCTTAGTTTCGTCTTCTAGCTCAATAGTGTGTTGAGCCAAGCTTGGATCAAAACCTTTGAGATTGCTATACTGCCATGCGGATATGTTAGCAAAATTTTGGCATAATTCGACGAAAGCTTTCTTTTGTAGTGGAGTGCATACCTTGCCCAATTTCAAAATCTTACTAGCTGCAATCTCTAGATTGGCATAGTGCTCTTCTTTTGTCGACAAGGCTGGCTTATCTTTCCTTAGTTCATTGTCTTCACTGAAAATATTTTCAAGGGTAACCAATCCCTCGGGTAGTTTATTGGTTTTTAGCTGCACTGGTCACCATACTGTTGCAAGCGTTTTGCCTGATTTTTTGGAGAAAACTCAGCTTCTTCCTGTAAAAATCTCACAATTTGATCGTCACTTTCAAATACCTGCCAATTTTCCTAGTTATCTGGGACAGAAGGCCTTACGACTATCCTTATATGTGACTGAGAAGCGTCACTTTTAACATCAGCTGAAATATCAAATTGTGCCCCAACAGCGGCCAACCTATCAGCATGTTTATTTCTATGTCTTGGTATAGCTTGAATATTAAAAGCCTGGAAATCTTCAAGTAAATCCCATACCTTATGTCTATAAGATTTAAGTAACATGTTCTTGCATACATTCAAACCTCTTACTTGGTGAACCACAAGTTCACTATCTCCAAACACTTGTAGACAACTTGCTTTCATCTTCCTAGCCCATTGCAAACCGTGGACTAGTGCTTCATATTCAATAACGTTATTTGAACAGCCAAACTGAAATTTAATGGATGAGAAATACCTTTGTTTCATAGGAGAAACTAACATTATTTCAGCGCCTGTCCCATGCTTATTTCTTGATCCATCGAAGTATAGTTGCCACAAGCTGTCACTAGATTCGCCTTCTTTGACCATGGTTGGGATTTGCGCATTGTTCTCATGAAGACAATATACACCAAGATCTTCTTCAATCAGCTTGTAAGGATCATGCTCATGCAAGGCAGAAGCCCACTCATCAAGAAATAAATCTGGAACTCCATCCAAAGGTGAGTCCTTTTCTACATCACTAGTTTGTACTACATCTGAAATAATACAATTTGCGTTGACCACACTTGGCGTATAAGGTTCCATGTGAAAACGCGCAATAGGTTCTGAATGAATGGTTACCTTTGTGCCATATCTGGTTCTGAACAGTAATTCCAATCAGCTGATAGATATCCCCCAATCTTTGAGGTGAAATCTCTTGAAAGGCACATGGCGAAATAAGGGGGTAGATCTACGACTAGAACATCTTGCTGAATAGTTACATTGGGACAGGCACGTAATGTTAGTTTCAAATCTTTGATAATCCTTACCGTCTTTGCGGGTGAACCATCCAACTACAGTACCCCTTTGGTATTTGGCTCATAGACAAGGCCGAGCTTGTCTGCAATCTGTTTAGGCATGACTGTACTGTTGGCTCCACTATCCACCATACAATTATGAACTAAGGTGTCTTCTACTATCAAAGACAGATAAAAAAGGGGAGTCTTCTTTACTTTTACCTTAGTTTTGTCCACCTTTGATATCTTATTTCCTTGCTGTATCTGCTGCTTGGTTGGCAGATCAGAGTTTGTCAAAACAACACCTTCTTTGTCTACTAATTTTGGGGACAATTCAAGCGCTGAAAGCTCTTGAATGAGTTTGTCCTTTTGGCCTGGAATCGACAGAGTATCCCACATGCTAATATTGATGTTAGATCTTTTCATCTGATCTACAATGTTGAACTGGAATGGACTAACCTTTGATTGAACCCTTTGTGTTACTTGCTGCTCACGAATAAGAGGTATTTGCTGCACTCTGCCAACCTCTACATTCTGATTTTTTGTGACTGTGGAGGCAGCAAGCTGCTCTTTCATACCTTGAGCAATAGTACTAGGAGTATTGGATGTACTTGCCACTGCCTGAGCTTCTCCAACAGTTTTTCTTTTATTTCTCTGATAGGTTAGAGCTGCAACTTGATCACTTGAAGTGTTAGTCTTGACATCATGAATAAAAGCAATATGATCATCTACCTGCCAATTTACATTAACAGCATCAGGCTATCCTTGGGTCGCTCCTTGTGATGCCAATCCTGTATCTTGATATTGACTCTCTTGAAAAGAGAATTCCTCGTGTTCTCTGTGGCATGGTGCTGTTTGATGATGCTGAATCCTGGTTTTGAAATTCATTGAGATTCGAAGGCTGCCAACTTGAATCCTGCACTAAATTGTTCTGAGATGGAGTTGGAACAATGGCTTTTGAAGTGGAAGGAGCACTTGGATCGAGAGCAGCATATGGCTTAGCTGGAGTTATAGCCCCTTGTGCTTGATAGGATGGTCTGCTTTCTCTGAAACCCTGATAAGGAGATCTTTGATCTTTGAAGCGCTGATAGTTGTTCTGATTCTGCTGTTGATAAGGCCTATTTGATTGGGATTGCTGCCTTTTAAGCTGTACTATTTCATTTCCAAAACACTGTAACAGACTTTTCAGCTCTCCTATCTCACTAGATTGACTAGTAGAAGCTGTGATTGGATGCTGAGGTGCTGGAATTGGAGCCAAGGATGGAACCCGAGGGACATGAAGGGCTAGTGTTGAACTTATCTCTGGAAATATGGGCATTGGAGGCCTTGGAGCAAGCTTTCTTGCTTGAATCAGACTATTTTCTGCTCTTATTGCAACTTCATAGGCATCTGGGAAAGTAGTGCCGCCCATTGACTGTATCATCACACTAATATTAGAATTTAGAGCTTTCAAAAAATATAAAAATGCATATTCCGGTGATGGCCTTATTAGAACCGGTATCCTGTGCCATCTCTTTTGAAATCTGAGATTAAAATCGGACATAAATTCATGAGGAGCTCTCTGTATGGCAGTTAATTGCTCAACCAAAGATAAGTGGTCAGACTTGTCCTCAAATTGTTTGACCAAAGCAACATCTAATTCATCCCAAGTAGAGATAGATCTAAGAGGGAGGGTTCTATACCACTGTAATACTTTTCCTTTGAAAGAAGCAGCGAATAATCTGATAGTGACATTATCTTCAGTTACGTTATGAACCGAACAAAGATTGGTGACATCTTGTATATGCTCAATAGGGGTTGTTTTATTTTCCCCTGAAAAGAATGGAATACTTTTGAGGGCAGATATAGGTATATCATTTAACTGTGCTAGATTTAGTGGGCTCCCTCCATTAAATGGAACAAATAGTTGATTTCTATTGGCCATCTGCATGATGGGAATTTTAGTGTCGAGAACAATAGGATGAGGGGGAGCTAAATATTCCCTTTGAGGATATGGACTTGCTCTCCTAGATCTTGCTCTTTTATAAGTCAAAAATTCAAAAGGAATACCTTTGCTTGCTGATCTTGTAGTAACTTTTGGCATGAACTGATTGTTTGAATGACGTTATGAACTCTTCCGTTCGCTGCAAATGGGCATCTTCCTTTGCTGCGAAGATTTTTTGTAAAGAACTCTTTTTTATGTCCCACCGGGCGTGCCAAAAACTGTTGTCAACCTGGAGCTGTGCCCTGATTCGAAGGACGTGCGCGAAATTGCCAGTCCTCTATCTGGCAGAAACAATGGGATCTTCTCACGAGGGTGGGTGCCTCAATAGTGAGAAGAACCTCCAGAGAAGGCTAGTTCCTGTATGATGTATCAATGAAGATTCCTACTCTACGCTGCTGACTACCGTGGAAAAGGGAGAAAGAAAACTTAAAGGGGAAATCCTACCTAAAAGGGGTGATACACCAAGATTTTGATCCACTCAATTTGGAACCTTGAACACTGAACGAACAAGGGAGAAGGAAGACCTTAGACTTCAAAATAATCACTTATGCATAAGTATTTCATGCCGAGGTTCGGTCCAATAACTAAAACCTGAGGGAAAACGGTGGAGAGAGGTTTGATAAAAGACACTTTGCAGCGGCCTAACATCCACTTACAGTCTCAGCAAAAGACAATAAAGAACACTTTAACATGACCTGCACAAGGATAATGTAGCAACTAGGTACGAAACAAAATTTGGGAAGGGAGAGAACTCTACCACTTATGCAAATTGTTGAAGAAATATACACTATGCCACGCTTGAAATCTGAAAGTACAATCCTTCTTATTGATCGAAGAGGTTACACAACTCACCAATGGCAGAGTTTGGTCTAACCAAGAGAGATTGGATGATTTTTGATCAAGGCTGAAATCCTTTATATAGAACATTACAAGAGGCCAAAGATAGGCGTATAAACTTGAAGAGAAAGATTCACTTTGGTTAACTCAAGGCTTTACTTGGCCTTTCAATAAAATATATTTTCCTTTTTGTCCTTGCATGAAGCTTCTTCATTTGATGAAGCGAAGTTATCTTTGTCATGAACCGCCCACCTCTTTTTTGCATGAAAATTCACGCAGATGTCAATTTTTGAACTCCATGTGAGTTGCTTGATGCCGAGTTGTAGCGTTTGAAAGCTGAGTTAAACGTTATTTAAGCTGAGTTGGACGAAGAGACCATTCTCTTTCGCATGGAAAGCTTCTAGTGAAGCAGCGTTTTAATCAATTAGTTAACTCTAAATTGAATAGTCAACTTGTCGTTCGAATTCGGAACTCTTGCTGAAGCTGGATTAGACCTTCAGATGCATGGGCTGAATGGAGACGAACAGGACTTTAATAATCAGTCAACTGAAACTTTGACCGTTTATTCGAAAATAGCTCTTATGTTCGAAAATAGCTCTTGCTTGCATGTATTCTGTTCTAATTCTGATCATGTCTATTTCTGGCAGGATTCCGTATTCAACTCCTTCGTCGGATTATATGTTTTCTATTCTCTTTTGCACAGTCGGCCTCCATTTATTTCGGATCTCTTGTCTCTTTATTCTCAACGGTTACTTCCCGCAAGCAAAATTTGACGAACTGCGGGACGTCACAAGAAGCTTTATTATTTTCTTTGGCTATATTTCTTCGGGTTTATTTCTGCCATTTTTTTTACTCTTTTTGTTCGAACTTTTTCCCGCGGTCTTTTTGTCTTTGTCGGCTCTTTTGTATTGAACGCTAAGTCATATTTCCGCGGGTTTATTCTCTTCGGGCTATTTGTCTGAATTCCTTCAGACAAAAAGTCCGAAGGTTCCCTTCGCTTTATTTCTTGCGGCCTTTTTGTTTTGTCTAAGCCTCCGTGGACACTTCCGAATTTCTTCGGACTTTTTGTCCGAAGGAATTCCTTTGGACAAAAGTCCGAAAAAATTCATTCCTTCTCTCGTCTTGGCTTTTTTGGCAACTTTTTTGACTTTTCTCGGGATTTCTTCTCTGTGTAAGTCATTTCCGAATTCCTTCGGATTTTTTGTTCGTAGGAATTCCGTCGGACAAAAAGTCCGAAGGATTCCAATGTTGCCACTCCCCTCGAAATGTGCCCTTCGGTATTTCCAAGTGTCCTCCGCCACTGACCAAGTGCCCTTCGGCACCGACCAAGTGTCCTCCTCCAGTGCCCTTCGGAAAAATGGGGGGCACCCGGGCTTTTTGCGACGGTTTGTGAATTTGGTCTTCCTCTTGCCCGAAGGGTAGGTGCCCTTTGGGATTGTTTGTAAGTGTCCCTTCCGAAGGGTAGGTGCCCTTCGGAATTCTTGAAACTGTCTCTTATCTGAATTAATCCTTGGCTTCTTTTGCGGACTTTCTGTCTTGTGGTCCTCCGAATTTCCTCGGACTATTTGTCCGAAGGAATTCCTTCGGACAAAAAGTCCGAAGGATATCCCTTCTTCCTTTGGCTTTCTTCCCCCTTATGTCTTTTTCTGTCCTCTCAAATTTACTGATTGAGTTTGTAGAAATTTTTTTCTGCTTGAGTTCGTAGAAAATCCGGTTTGAGTCCGTAGAAATTCTCTGATTGAGTCCGTAGATTTTCTCTGATTGAGTCTGTAGAATTTTTTCTAATTGAGTTCGTAGAATTTTCCAAGTGGCAAGAAAAAATCTGATTTGTGGCAGATTTGTTAACAATTACAATTGGAGGCAAGACCCTCTCCATTAGTCTCCTCATGGGGGATTCCCTAAGGGGGCCTTTTTATTGTTGACATTATTCATGCCTTTATACATTTTAAAGTGTACGTGTTCTTACTTCGTAGGGGCTTTTGGAGGGCTACAAAAATAGGACCATATCATGCAGCAATAGATGGCATAACCGGCGAGAAACCGCCGGTTGGTCGGTTACTCGCTAGGAAAATCACTAGGCGAATAACCGCCACTTGAAACCACCAAATTTGAAAAATCACAATTTTTTTAACTGGCGAGTACTCTTTGGTTACTCGGCGATTATTCGTGAGTAATCGACAAGTACATTTAGATAACCAGACAATATATAAATAAAATAAACATTCAAGTGTAAGTTTCTTATACTTTAAGTTATATTTTATTTATATACTTTTAGGATGTTTGAGAGTAGTTTTGGACCTCTAGGAGCTATAATGCAAATTCTAGGTTTTGGAGGATCCTATCATATTTCAGAGTTAGTTAGATTTTAGGGTTTCAGACTTAGTCATATTTCAGTGTTTCAAAATTCCAAGGAGACATCGTAGGAGGAATGAAGGCTACATGAAGGGATGTAGGCATGATAGAATAGTATGAGAACATCTCTCGCAAAGTGCCACAAGTCGACCCCACCTCATTCCCTGTGCATAGATTAAAATTGATACAACGATACTTATACAAGAATCTTCAAGTACAAATTACAAGAATCTATATTTTTCTCTTCCCTACTCTTTGGAAAACCAGGGGAGACCGAGAAAGTCTAGTAGTCTATGCACAAGGAATGGGGTGGGAACGACTTGTGGCACTTTACGAGAGATGTTCTCATACTATTCTATTATACCTACATCCCTTCATGCAGCCTTCATCCCTCCTATTATGTCTCCTTGAAATTTTGAAGGCCTGAAATATGGCTAAGTCTGAAACCTTGAAACCCTGAAATCTGACTAAGTCTGAAATATGATAGGATCCTCCAAAACCTATAATTTGCATTATAGCTCCTAGAGGTCCGAAACCACTCTCAAACATCCTGAAAGTATATAAATAAAATATAACTTAAAGTATAAGTTAAACTTATACTTAAATGTTATGTTTATTTTATTTATATACTATCTGCTTCAGGGGAATTTCAAGTATTTTTTGCCTTTGTCAGTTATTCCCAGTTATTCGACCACCCCTATCGAATAACCGCCGGTTACCCAAAATTCCCCCTTGGCGAGTACTCGCTGGTTATGGTTATGCAAACTATGCAGCCTATTATTGGATATGGGTGAGTCAGCGGTTCATAATTCTTTATCTTTGGCTAGTGGTTTTCAATCTATGGTTGATTTATTGATGAGAGGTCAAGGTTTATTGACTACTTGGACATTTTAATGTTATTACACTAGCGCCATGCTATGTGGTACTTGATTATTAAGTGATATTAGTGTCATATCAAAAATAATCTGTATTATTTGACACTAGGGCTTGGCGTCTGGGGTTGGGAGCATGTTAATGACTAAATAGAGGCTGCCCAACCCTGAGAGGATCAATCTATGGTCATTTCACATATTTTCAGACCGAGATTGGGCTGCTACAACATACAGAGCTCATCTATAGATTTAGGGACGAAAACCTTTGGATCTAGAGATCGGAGGATGAAACCCTTCTGGTTTCTTGTGGGCAATCTCATCCAAAGATTGCATTGGACTGAAAGTATTCTTTTTCTATTGGCAATCTGATTTGTGGGGCTGTTAGAACAACATTATACAACATCAATTCTGATTCGGGAAAAATCTTTCGTCAGGTGCTTGATTTCTAATTAGTTGCACGCTATTATTATTTCTGTATTGATGTATTCTAGCATTTTTATCAATATAATACAACTCTAGTATTATTATTAGGGTTTACTTTGTTTATGCAGTACATTGTTCTTTTCTTCCTGGTATCATTATGGTTAAAATAAAAGAATAAAATAGAAACTAGATATAGGTCATAACAGTTGAACTGTGTATTACTTTCTATGACAGTAAATGCAACATATAAGGTTCTAAATGAGGAATCTTCTTGTTGCCTTATTTATATTTCATTTTTTGTTTGTCTTTTCGTGTTGCTAGGTTGAAACTTGAAATTGAGGGAAAGAGAATGGAGCTCTTTTTTAATCTCCTATTTGTTTCTTTTGAAAATCAATTTCATATGTAGTTTAAGATGGATTTTCTCATTCCTTGCAGAAGGGAGCAGTTAACTATGTGCGGGCTAGACGGGTCCGTGTATAGCACCATAGAAAAGGTAGTCGTAAAGTTTTTTTTTTCCAAAGCTCATTAATCTTAGTTCTATATCCTTACCTTTTTCCAACCTCTAGAGGGTATTTTATGGTGGATGAGATTATAAAAGAAATAAACAAAACAGATAAGTTTAAAGCTGCAAGATTTAGGTCACATGAAGATATTGAGATTATTAATATAGAACCACTGTATTCTAAAACGGGTTGGGAATAGGTGAAAACTTTTCGCATAGAATGCATGGAAGTGGAATTACACCATAAAGGTTTAAGAAACAACCATTTTACTTTTACCTTGATATTGTTCATTTGGATAGGTTGCAGACACACATTTGAATAATCGATAAATATTTGCCCATATGCTTGCACCTATTGGAAAGTATCCTAAACAGTAAAATATGGACGCATAACGAATGGCTGTGATCACTCTATTGCGCAATTGGAGCAATCACAGCTGCCCATTATGCTCTGGAACTCAAACATAAAATAAACTCTTTTTTTATGTCTTCTGTTTGCCGGTTGTCCTCAACCGGGATTCACTGGGAAATATTGTACCACTCACAGTACAATAAATCATAATATGCTGCTTATGGTTTAGCATGTGAACAAAAAGCAAGTCAATGGTGTTCCCCCACAGTTATCGAACGCCATAGTGCCACTGCCACACAAAAATCTCCTTTCTATTATGTTTTGATAGATGTTCCTACCCTGTTCGAAAGCTCTTATTCTGGCACAGGCTGAGGCTATACTGCAAAGGTGAACTGATTGGGTTTGAGTGGGGGCACTTGCAACTCTAATATCTGACAAAAATCTTCTTTGCACCTGCAGTCCAGTTGTCTTTGAATTGCAGGTCTGCAATAGTTGAACATATGCCTACATCCAAAAAAACCATTTTCTGCAATCATCGCATCACATGGCATTCAAAATTTTGTTTTATTTTAAGCTTGGTATGTATTGGGCCGACCTGCAAATAGAAACAAATTTAAATTTAAGCTTTGTTTCTATTTGCCAGTCGGCCAATAGAAATAAAGCGTAGAGTATGAGAGTTGGCCTGCCTATTCAGATACAACACCAAGTTTACTGCAAAAGTATCCTCTTGTTTGATCTGCAGGCTCTCAGCCTAGATTTCCTTGGAGCCTTCAACAAATGGGCTGAACAGAAAGGATCTTAATCCATAGCTATTTGCAAAGATACACAGATAGATTCCAGTCACATTGAGCACATTCATGTCTCTTCCAAATGTAGTTATACGAAGCACTGGAAAATCCTTTTGTTCAAAGAAGGATTGGATCAGAGAAGACCAATGAATGCCATGGAAGATATCAAAGTCTATTATGTGCAGATGGCTTGATTGGCTGTGAGATGAGCAAATTGATAGAAGGGAGACACTCTATAAAAGACTACAAGGATTGCAAACTGTATTTCAGATTCTTTTTCATTTGGCTGTTTTGCAATCAATTTGTTGTAGAACAGAGATGGTGTGGCTTGCTTCAATTTGGCTGACAGGGCCTTTACAAATTGGGCTGCAACACATTCTATTGAATTCCTGGTCATGATAACGTTACAAAGTTGTGATAATAGAGGATGTAGTTGAAACTGCTTGATTAGACATGTATGAATAATTTGGAATCATATGCAAGGAGTGGACAACTGGTCAATAGAAAAGAACATGCTGTTGTCCGGTTGGCCTATACACACACTTCAATATAAAACTTTTAAGAGTTCTTTTCCTATAATGAACGGCCTATATGTGCACTTTAATATAAAACTTTAAGAGTGCTTTCCCTATATTGGATGAGCGGCCAATAGGAAAAAACATGCTATTGGCCTGTTGGCATATATAAATATACACACTTTATGTTTTATATTAAAGTGTGAATATTTTTATAGGCCGACTGGTCAATAGCATGTTCTTTTCTATTGGCTGGTCTTCCATTATAGGAAAAACACTCTTAAGGTCAAGTGTTAAGGTACTAGGGTTTCTATTGGCTGGTCGTCAAATATAGGAAAAGTACTCTTAAGGTCACCAGGGTTTCTTTAACCCTAAAAAATGAGAAAAGGGGCATTGGAAAAAGGCAAAATGATCGTTTTTGGCATTTGGCAGGGTGAAAGTCTGATGTGGGGTAGAGAATGTCTGGGTTAGTGGGTTTTTGAGGGGAACGCTTGATGTGAGCCAGGTATTGTCTTATTTGAGAGGGATTTTCCTATTAATTGACTGCCATTGTTAATGGTTCAGTGTTTCTTTGGATTAGTGGGTCAGGAATTGCTTGATCTGAGGGGGTTTGTCTCATTTGCTGTAGATTTTCTGATTTCAGGGCTGCCATTAGTGTTTGTCTGATATTTATTTGAGGGGGGTTGCAGATTCTGTGGATCAGGGTTTATGTTAGGGGCGATTGTTCTAAAAACTTGTGGCCTAAAGATATGCTCTTGATAAATGGATATCCAATGCTTTTCCCAAGGGTGAGAATCAAATAAGCTAAGATGAAGCTGGAAAAATTGACAAATTTAGCTTTACAGCTGGTACTAGCACTAGCACTCACATTTCAAATCTCAAATAGTTTTGTGAGCTTCTTCTTGTCTGTTTAATCCTCAACTGTTTCCATTTTAATAGACATTTCTTATTCAATCCAAGAACCTGGCTTGCTCATTCATCTTTTTTTTCATTTTTTCAATAGTCACCGTAGTATGTTCATCATCTTCCCCAGTTATATGCACATATTGACTGCTTCCCACAATTACTTTCTATCTGCATTCCATTGCACTTGGCCGGAAACCACTCGTTTAATATTTCACAATTTAGTACTTGTGTGACTTGTATTTTGAAATTAAACAACATAACATGTATACCTTTATATCATAAAACATAAACAATTACGTGTCAAAGCATTAGATCATAACATAAGTATTAAAGTTGGGGATATGTTACCGCTAAGATCCATTAAATTATATATTATTCACTTGTTGTCCTTGGAAGCCCCTTAAGGCTTACTTCACGTTTGGCAATACAATATATCTGAGAGTATATTTTAAATCGTTTCTAGATTCCAACCATAAGTAAGACTGCAATTTGCATATGCACCGTGAAAAGTAATTGCCACTAGAATAGTTTCCTATTGATATTGCTTAGCAAGCTTTTTACCATTATTTGAATATCTGTCACTGAGCCATATGTGCGTGCATTGGTGGAATTGGATACACATGGCAATTAGTTTTATAATCATACTTTTCATAATATTCTTGAATTTTGCCTTTAACAAATACATTGTATTGTTTCAATGATATTTTTTATGTTCTTTTGGTTGTCACTGGATTGGTAGATATTTGAAATCACCATAAGAGAATGACAAGAATCACATTTGCTAATGCTGGGGAAAGTACTCCCGAAAATATTGAGCAATAAATGCACGACTCAGGAAACTATAAAATTAATTAATAGTAATAGCTGTCATAATAAAAAGATGAACACATTTTGTTTGAATTACCTTCACAATACAGATTTGATGCTAAACTTGATATCATGGTTTACGGAAAGATTGGATTATTTGGAAACTTGCGAAGGTTGATATAGTATGACACAAAATGAAGTAATAGGTTACTCGCTACCTTACACTATCATACAACAAAGACCAATAGGTTGAATAGATGCTAAAGGGGCTCATATTCTAAAAGCTAGCACAGGATTCTGAAGTCATTGTCTCATTACAATGACAGTCAACCATGGATTTTTCGTTAGGTTCAGTTGTGGTTCTTTGGAAAGCAGTAGGTTGTAAAATGATTTCAACTTATTTTTAAAATTTTAAGATATAAATCCTAGTTGATCGAGTTTCCCTAAAAGATGAAAATACAAAAAGGCAACATGTGTTGAAAGAGAACATATTATGTTGTCTCATGCATAACCAACCATCTTTAAGTCTCGTCAATCTGTACAATGTAGATGAAAAAAGAGACAAGTGATGATCAGATATGGAGGGAAAGAAAATAAGCCATATTTTAATTTAACCACCTACCTTACCAAAAAGAGTGGGAGACATTGCCACATCCTTATTGAATCCTTAGGCTACCATGTGGCTAACTTGTAACAGAGGAACATTTTGTTTGTGCTCTCATGGCTATATAGACTACATGCAAGAACTAAACCAAGAGAAGGTGGAGTTGCGTGAGTGCAAGGTAATAGGGAGCTAAAAGGGGTGCTTAAATGGCAATGAAAATCTTGAAAAACAGCATATCTCAACCTGGATTATCAATTCAAGGGGCTTCCACAAGGAAGTTCGTCATCGTGTAAGAGGATAAGTTGTAGTATTTTGAATGTAGATTATAAGCTCATAATTAAAAAAAAAAAATTAAATCATATTCAGAAGGTGAAAATGGTCAATTTCAATGTATCACTCATTTTTTTGAGTTTCATAAAGAGTAAGAGCCTTTCTGCCAAGCCTTACTGAAATGAAATAAAGAATTTTGATACTTTTTTGTACACGTGTGGAGAACATGATGAAGTGTGCTACAATGAATATTTTGTTAAATAAATACTTTTTATTAATTGTCAATGGTACTCATTATTAGAATTGATATTAACATATTGTTTGATGTGAAATTAGTTTCTCATTTTTCCTTTAAATTGTTCTCATTTTTGCAGGCACTTGATGATCGTACTATTGGCCATAATCCGGAGCGTTTGAGTTTATTGAAGGGAGGCATTGTGTATAGCAATGCGGTTACGTATGTAGCTTCAAATTGGGCCTTTATGCTGAGAAATTTGTCTTCTAGTTCTGCTTTACATATAGGTTGTAACGTTGTAATTTTACTCTTTCATGGGACAAAGGCTTAGGTTGTAGTCACTTTGGGCACCCAAAACAAATGTGCTAGTGTCTTTTGTCTTCTTTACTTGATAGGTATCAATCCAATCTCTTTCCTCCTCCTTCCACTTTTCAAGTCCCTTACAAATGATATTCATGTAGGTTCACAGTTTGTTTTTCTATTTGGTCTTCATTTGTTTAACGGATAGCTACAATCTTGAAATATGAGGGAGTAATGTATGTTAATCCCTATTAAGGGGTACCGATGTCATGCCGTGTGTGCCAACTAGGTTGGGAACTAAATGTTGTTCTCACATTTTTTTTTGGATGCATGTCTTTGAGTTTGCTTTAGTTGCACTTGCACTCTATATTCTTAACTTTACAATGTACTTTCCCTATTCCATGGGCCGATTTTGGCCTTTTGTGGACATTTATATCATTATCTTATCTTTTTCTGCTTCCATATATTTGCTTGTTTCCATTGGATTACCATTAAACCTTGTAACTTTTTCTGTCATCCATGAAATTCTTTCGTTTCTTAGAATCTTGGAGCATATATTCTCTAACTGCTTTATTTGTAACTTTTTCTCTCATCCATGAAATTCTTTTGTTTCTTAGAATCTTGGAGCATATATGCTCTAACCACTTTATTTTTATTTTCTTGATTCCATTTACTATCTTATGTTACAAGCCTTGAATGAAGGGTAAACTTGGTGAGCTAGGATTAATTTAGAAGACAAATAATCAAAGCAATAAAAACACGAAAAGTGTACGCTATGAACTATACAAAAATGAGTAATATGGAAAAAATCAAGTGCCCAAAAAAACTGAAGCAATCATAAAATTGCATAGAGAAGACAACACAATTAAATAGAGTTTTCACTTATTATCTTCAAGATGTATGACACAAGTCTAAACTATGACGGACACTGAAGGAAATCCAACTCAAGTCCAATACATCCAACTCACATAAACACCATGCTTTGTTGAGTAGGTGAGACCATAGATGGAATAACCAGCGAGTAATCGCCGCTCGAACTCGCCTGCACAGTTAATTTTTTTTTTTTTGAACCGGCGAGTAATTGCCAATTACTCGCCGGTTCTGCATCCCACGGAACCCACGCGGGTTAAACGCTGCAAACACGCTAAAACAGGGGTTATACCCCCCAAACGCCCCTCAAATGCGAAAAATATGCGGAATGGAGTCTTATAAAATGCAACACACCTCCTCACTCTTCACTCACATGAGATTTGGAGCATTCTAAGGTGGATTGAAGAGATTTGAGCAAGAAATTTTCAGGTTTATTTATTTTCTTTTATTTATTTTTTAAATTTCCAAGCATGAAAATGAATTCTAAATTAATCGAAAACATGTTCGCTACATATTTGTGATGCTTAGTATACAAATTTGATGCATTTCATTTTAATTGCATGCATTCCATGAATTTCCGTGAAATTTCATGCATTTATTTATTTATTTAAATTTCCAAGCATGTAAATGAATTCTAATGCAATTGAAAACATGTTTGCTACATATTTGTGATGCTTAGTATACAAATTTGATGCATTCCATTTTTACTACATGCATTTCGTGAATTTCCGTCAAATTTCATGCACTTATTTATTTATTTAAAAAAAATAAAATTCAAGCATGTAAAGTTTTGTAATTTAATTAAATACACGTTTGATAAATATTTTTGATGTTTAGTACACAATTTTGATGCATTCCGTTGAATTTCATGCATTCAATTAAATTTTCATGTTTATTATTTATTTAAAATTGTTATTTATTATTCCATTAAATAACCATTATAGATTATATTTATAATTAGTTCGTTAGAATTGTAAATCATAAATGTATTTTAGTTTCCATTTTATAGTTTATAATTATCATTTATTTATCGTATTTTAATTAATAATTTGTATTTAATATTTTTATTTTTTTATTTTTTCATTTTTTATGTTGTTTTTAACATGTTTGCGCTTTGCAGGTATCCATTAACAAACAATGGCATCCAGTAGTGCATCAGGCTCACATGCAGTCAGTGGCAGCCAGTCGGCTCCCCCTCATGCTCGCACTGGTGCATGGAAGTATGCCACGTGGATTGGAATGTCCCAAATGGTTTCGATTTGCAATTTTTGTTCGAAGAGGATGTTAGGAGGTATCAATCGCATGAAGTACCATTTTTCATGCATTTCTTGCCGCGATGTTGTGCCTTGTCCCAATGTCATTAAAGAGGCGAAATGAGAGATGATGGCAAAGCTTGCTTCACTAGATGAAAAGAAACTAGAGAGGGCAAGGATGTAAGCAACCCTATCAACTATCATTGGTGCCACATCAATAGAGGAAGAAGCGACAGTGATGACAAAGATTGTGGGCTTTAGTCGTGGTCCACGCAAGTGCCATGGCACATTTACACCAGCTTTGTCTTAGTTACACTTTTTTTTTGTGCTTAGAAACACACTTGGGGCACAACCTTCACTCCAAGCTATAGGATGGAACAAACAGGTGCATGTAAAAGCAGATAAAACATACTCAAATTTTTGGTACTTCAACCTTCCCTTCAATGTGGCGAGGAGTCCATACTAAGAATATTTGGTTACAACTTTGACAGTTGTAGGAAAAGGGTATAAGGCATCCTTTTCAAAAGACTTAAATAGGAAGTTGCTCAAGAATGCATTTGAAGACGCAAAGTTGATTGTCGAAGATCGAAAGAGGTTGTGGCATAAATTTGGATGCACCATTCTTTGTGATGGATGGACGGATGGAAAGAACCACACCCTGATCAACTTTCTAGTGTCTTCAAATGGCGAGCTAGTATTTTGAAGTCTATTGATGCATCAAATAAAATAAAAAATGCAGAAACTTTGAGCTTGGTGTCAGAAGAGGTCGTCTTAGAGGTGGGCATCGAGAATGTTGTCCAAATTATTACACAATGCAACAACATATGTGGTGGCTGGGAGACTTCTTAGGGAGAGACATCCATCTTTTTTTTGGACACCTTGTGCGACACATTGCCTTGACCTTTTTTTGGAGGACATAGGCAAATTTGATTGGGTGAGATTAGTTGTCGAAGAAGCTAGAGAAATAACTAAGTATATCTGCAATCACCCTTGGGTTCTTAGCTTGATGAGAGAGCACACCAAGGAAAAAGAGCTTGTTTGAGCAAGGGTCACCAGGTTTGCAATGGACTTTCTTACATTGCAAAGTATTTGTAGTTTGTTGACTCCTTTGAAACAGATGTTTGTCTTTCAAGCATGGATGGAGTCATCTTATTCGAAGAAAGCTGATGGAGTGAAGGTGTTGAAGACAGTTTTCAGTGAGGCCTTTGAAATGAGAGCTACAGAGATTGTGATGATAACTTGAAATTGCAATTTAAATTTCAAGTTGTTTCCCTTATTTTTTATTTTTTAAACTTAACATTTTTTTTTATAATTTATCTATAAATTTGTAACACTAACTTTAATTTGTTTGTAACTTTGTAGCTTTCAGAGCCTTTGGTGAGGGTTTTGCGATTGGTGGATGGAGAGCAAAATCGAATGGGATATATTTATGAGGCCATGGATAGGGCCAAAGAGGCAGTGCGGCATTATTATAGAGGGGATCGTGCTAGATTTGATTCCATTTGGGAGTTGATTGATCGGAGGTGGAACAATCAACTCCACCAACCCATCCATGCAGCGGGGTACTACCTTAACCCCAAATTTTTCTACTCCGATGGCTTTACAGATGCTAGTGGAGAGGTTATAGAGGGGCTCTTAACATGCATTAAGAGTATGACCCATGATGTTGAGGTAAGGGACCTCATTATTGCAGAGTTGCAGAACTACAAGGAGGCAAAGAGAAGGCTCCTTTCTTCAACACTAGCCATCCGAGGGAAAGCCATGTAGTCACTAGGTAATACAAAATGAAGTCTTTACTTGTAGTTGTACCTTATCAATTACATATTTACAAATTTGCAATTATTAATTTCTTACAAAGTTTTGAATATCTTATTTGCAGGATCATGATGGGAAGATTGAGGTGGAAATACCCCAAATCTTCAAAGGTTAGCCCTCCAAATTTTATCTCAGCCTTGTAGCGCTTTTGACTATGAGCGCACTTGGAGTTTGTTTGATTTCATTTATACGAAGAAGCACAACAAGTTGAGTCAACAACGGCTCAATGACTTGATGTTTGTGCAATACAGCCTTCAACTTCGCACAAAGAAGTTTAAGAACGCATCGGAAGAGCCTATTGATTTAGATGAGATCGATCCCTACAACGATTAGATTGCACAGGAGGAGGTCCCCATGTTCACAGAAGAAGAGATTGCTGATTGAGAGGCAAGCTATAGAGGGTGCAACTGAAGCAGGAGGAGAGGTTGGATTGGAAGACATCCTTGGAGATGAGGTAGAGGCAGAGGCAGAGGTGGAGCCACAGGGGCAAGTGCAACGTTCTAGATAGAACGAAGCGGGTCAGCTGAGTGGGAGGACTAGAGTTTCACAGCCTTCCTTATTTTTTCAGAGGGCAAGAAAGAGAAAATTATAGATTATTGTAACTTGTACTTGTAGTCTTATAGATTCTTGTATAAGACTATGAGTCTATTTGTACTTTGAGACTTTGTTGTATTTGTATGATTATGCGATTTTGTATAGTCTATGTATTCAAATCTAATAGAAAATACTTTCCCTATGTTTTACAGACTCATTGCATATATTTTGTTTCTATAATTTCTAAAAAAATAATGTTAATTTTAAAAAATCAAGTATTTTTTAACTTTACTGGTTATTGTCGGTTATTCAACCGAGTGGGTCGAATAACCACCGGTTACCCATTTTGGGCCCTCGGCGAGTACTCGCCCCAACTGGTTATGCAAACTATGTGTGAGACAATTGGGAACAAAAACTACAAGGAACCATTAGTCAACGAAAAATTAAACGACTTAAGCCCATCATTGTTGCATAGCATGGATATTCATTAAACTTGGCTTTATTGCTTCATTCATTAATTATAGACAATGCTTTTGTTTTCCTCCTACATCTATCCCCCCTTTAAAATTGGTTGTCATCATTGATGATTGTTAGAATAAACAATGGGAGATGGCATAGTATTGTTGGAACACATAATGCGAATCTAGCTAGTTATTACCACAATTATTGAAGAACAAGCACAGTGCTACTCTACTCCATATTGCATAACATTATCATAATAGACCAATATCACACAACAAAAAGATATTTATGGAAACAACTGAATGTATGGTGGTACCAAAAAATACCGTTGGTGCTTGTGTAGGCAATAAAAGGAACAACCCAACTATATAGAGACGTAAGGGTGGCCCCTTTAGTGCTTTGGGGTGTCATACTTTTTAAGCCAAACATTGTAAGCACACCCACTTAAGGATGCACACACATTTTCTATGGGCTGCCCCACACTATAAGCCCCACATGAGAAATTTTCAGTCACAGACTAAGTTGATACCTAACGCTGAACACCAAGTTGGTAAACATGATAAATATGTAAATACTCATTAGATTTAATATATAAAAAGAATTAGAATATTGGAAGTTATGAAAGAATGGTTCATAGATGAATAGAGTTAAATATGATTCAAGGGTCATGTATGAATGGACATGACCCATTGGCATGTGACTATTTGAAAGGTTGTGGTATTACAACATAAACATTGATAACTAATCAAACTTAATAACGTATTTAACATGCACTTCGATGTTGGAAATACATCGTCCTCGAAGCACATTTAGAAGACACTACTTGATATGAGCTTAAGATCAACACAACATCACGTAGAATCTCAAGCAATCCAACCTAAATTAAATTTTATCGCAATGAATATTGTCTCAAATTACGATTTGAATTTCAATAACTTGGAAAACTTGAACTAAAACCCCATATTTATCCTTTCAAATTATGATTAATTTATTTGGAATTTAATGATAAATGAAAATGTCTATAAGGTTTCCAAATATGTTGTTGATCAAAGTGGCATCTCTTTGGAGATGTTTTCCACAAAAAAAAAATTAAAAAAAAAAAAAAAAATGTTGTTGATCAATAGTTACAATCTTTTCGTTAGTTCGCACAATTACTAGATTATCAAAATTTGTAATAGTTTCGGTATCAACCACATGTAATTCTCATTTACACAAACTCTTATTCTGATATTTCATTAATGAAACTGTTGGCCATTTTTGGTCCACATATCAAAATTTGCCTAAGTATGAAAAAGGGAGCTTTCAGACAAGAAAATGGCAAGTCTTTGGGAGGACTTTGGGTGTTCCAGCAGTGACAACTTCGGGTTTATGAGGACATAGTGCGAATCGGGTTTTCAGCAGTGCTTAACTTCTAAAGGTTTTATAAGTAGAAGTAATTCAGGGTTACAAACCCAAATTATTCAGTGTATTTCAGGTTCTCCAAGGAGCACTACTTGATTACTTGATAAGTTGTGAGCAGTCAGAAGCCTGAAATAAGTAAAGGGGCTTGACAAACCCAATTTGGTCTTGAAAAATGGTGCTTCTCGGGTTCTCCAAGGGACAAGTCTTTTTCAAAAAATCCGAAGGGGCTTTTTAGGGCAAGAGGGACCCGTCAACTTTTTCGAAGGTACATTTCAATTTTTTCGAAGGGTTTTTTCTTTTCCAAGTGGACAGTTGCAATTTTCCCGAAGGGTATGTTACCCTTCAGAGGGACCATTTCAAAATTCTCGAAGGATATCTTTCCCTTCGGGAGGATCATTCACGGGAGTCCGAAGGGACATGTAGAAAGCCCAAAGGATCTCTTACCCTTCGGGAAAGTCCATTGTGAAAAGCCCGAAGGGTAGTTTCGAAGATAGACGCGGACAAAAAGTCCGAAAGAATTCTTTCAAACAAATTGTCCGAAGAAATTCCTTCGGGAGATTTGCCCGAAAGAAATAAGCTGAAAAAGAAACTCGAGACCAAGTGTCCAAAGGAAATGACGGGCCAACGGACGTCAAAATCAGGAGAAGTGACTAGCCGTTAAAAGTAATCGGGTTTGAAAAGCCCGAAGTCTTAAGGCTTGGAAAACAACAAAGTGAGAAGACTTTAGGATGGACAAGCCCGAAGTAAGTAGGCTTGAAGAAATCGAATTACTTTGTATAGAGTAATTTGGGTTTCTCCAAGTACTCTACTTAAAAGACTTTATAAGTGAAGGATTTGGGAAAGTCCGAAGTTGGGGAGTTCAAATAACCCGAATTACTCTGCATAGAGTAAATCAAGATTCTCCAAGGGCTCGACTTAAGCTTGGTCCAACAACACGAGAATCATGATGCAACGAATGGAAGGCTACCACATGGCATAACTAGAGCAGAAAGGGTCAATCAGTAAAGGACAAGTGGCACAAGGATGTTCAATAAACACATGAGAGTAAGAGCAGCTGGTAGCTGGAAGTTATGAAGGCTCTCATCCACCACAGTTCATTGCCTGCAATCGCCATTCGATGCTTAAATGTGTCATGCCAAGAAGAAACATTCCAGCTGCTCACAACATGACTTTTCAGATGCGCCAAAGAAAGTCTTAAAGACGGGAGGGGCTCGAGAGTATTGTCTGGTGATCCTGGGTGGCACATTAAGGGGCAACAAGAAAGTGCAACGTCAGATTTCCCACCATCGGTGACTTCTTTCTTCCCTCTCTCTCTTCCCCCTTTTCTATTTAAATAGAGGCCTTCGTGCCAAGCAAATGATCCCCGGACTGGTGATAAAATCACTTTGCGAAAATCGCTGTGTAACAGACCTTTGAAGCAATAAAGATTATTTTACCTATCTCTTTGTCTAAAAATTGTGTCGAGTTAGCTTGTGCACAATAGCATTGTGAAGAAGCGTCCTTCCAACCTTATTGTCCTTTCTTGCTCATTTTTAGGTGTTTTCCAGTTTGTTGCAAGTCTGAACTTGAGCTTTTCCGCCATTAATGGACGCTTAATGTGGATTTAGAAATCCCTCTTTGCTTTCACGTATGGTTCAGTGAGTCTAGTTTACGAAATATTCATGCAAGTTAGCTGGTTAGGAGGTTGTGTAAACGAATTTATCTTATGCTGAATTAGTGTCATTCCCCAGACCAAGTGGATCACTTACTCTTGGTGCATCACCTCCCTTAGCTTAGATTTCTTTTCAAGTAATCCTCCTATCCCTTTTCCTTAGCTGACAGTAGATTTTAGTGTGAGATCAAGAGCTGAAGTGAAGCCCCTGAGGAACTAGTCTCATAAAAAGCCTAGAGGTTCAACCTCACCAATAAGATACCCACATCTTGAGGTTGTCCCCATGTCTGTAGTTGGAAGTGAGGGAGCCGGAATAACTCTCTCACAAGGGTGCAATTCCAAGCTATAACAAAAACTTAGGTAAGGAGAGATCAACTATGATTTCACAAATGATGAATTTCAATGTTTTTTTATGTAAAGTCTTATAAAAATCTTGTAATTTCTTTTCATAAATGTGATTTTGAAATTTGAATTTGACATCATTACCATTGGATAATTTTTATTTAAGCTTACATGAAACTATATTGTGTAGCCATCCTTCCATGAATGAAATACTAACTTGGACCATGTCAATTTCTCTCAAAACTCCAGATCTATAGTATACCACCACGTAAATGCATCAACTATAAAATAAAACCTTGTGAGATTTGGTATTATTTTTTTGATTGTTGCGAAAATATTTCCACCCTTTTTGTTGATCTTCTTTCCTTGAAAATGTAGGTATTATAACACTAGTTTCAAAATGTGGCATTGTGTGTTTTACTTGTTTAAATTAATATTTTCTAGTAAATTCGATTTATCGAAACTTTTTTGTTTCCTTTTATATTATGAATAAATGGATTTCAATTAAATTGCAACACAAATATCCATTTGCATTTAACTAGGCCTAGAACAAATGTAAAACAATAAATCAAACCTAATTAATTTTGTAAAACTAGAGCAATAATGAAAAAACAAAGGTTTAGAAATGTATCTTGAATATCGGGATATCTGGAGACAATTATCAAAACCTGACAGCGGAAATCAGGTTTTTGTGGCAAGACATCAAGAACCCTAGAAACTCATGGCGAAAAGACCTTGTCCAAACCATCAAGTTCTGTTTTTGGGCACCAGAACCATAGTGAGTACGGTTTTGGGAAGTTTTAGGCAAGTGCCAAATTTATTGGCGACTTTGTTCGTAAGATCTAGGGCTCCTAAAACCTCAGTTTTATAAAATTTCTCTTCGATCACCAGTAAATTTGACTCCTTTCCCTAATTGGGCAATTGGACATGAAGATGATAAGGAAAACAAAGTTTTTTGGCACTTGTGTTACACCAGGGAATGGGTAAGCTTCCTCGATATTTGTCGGGTCCTCAACGGTGTTCAATATCTGAAAAAACACTCCAATAATTGCAATAATTCATTAGCTAGACAAACCAGTGCATTGCAAAGAGTCGCCAATGAACTTCAATGCTATGATGAATGCTCCCTAAATACTTGTTTGATTTTTCTAGAATTCTTGTAAATGCTTAATACATCGATGTGAAAAACAAATGCTAGATGCTTTTTCAGATGATCTCTAGATGCCTACAATGCATGTGTATTTCTAGATGACTTGAATTCAAATTAGGACCCGATTAGCGTGCAAACCGACATCAAACAATTGAGAACACAAACAAAATGAGACCACAAAACATGGGTGCACACTAACCAACCAAGAACATCCAAAACCCCAAATCTTAGGGCCTTGAAATGAGGAGAGAGAAAGGGATGAGAAAGAAGAGGAATATGATTAAAAATGACAAAAGGCGCCATTAATGCCTAATTTGGACCAAAAACTGGCAAATACATAATGACCCTAAAATTATGCAATTTAATGACGAAGAAATGCTTGGGGCCACTTTTAATTGTCGAAACCTTCTAAGTACATCTCTTTTAAATATTCTTTTACCCAATCAACAAGGAAATAATTTTAAAGTATGACTTTTATTTGGATTGAATAATTTTTCATTTAATTAATAAAAGCTACCTTTATATCATTCTTCTTTAGATTTCCTTTAATACTTAAATATCTCTAAAGTTAAAATCATGTGATAAATTCAAGTGCCGTTGCCCCCAATGTACATCCTTATTAATATCCCTCAAATATTTCAACAATTTTTGCAACAATTTCATATATTTACCAAACTAAGGGCCACTTCATAAAGCTTTTATGATTACTATGAGTATCCTTTAACCTATGACTCCGTTCATGGTTTTTTGTGGTTGGGGTATAGTAGGTTGGCTTCATCCCACTTTTGATTTTGTAGTATCAAAACTTTTGTTAAGTTTTATATTTCTCATTCCTCATCACATAAAATAAAATTTTATTTTTCAAAGGATTTTTAATACTATTTAAATTGGTTAATGGGTGAAAAGGATGCACTCAATTGACTCTTTAAATTTTTTATGTGTTTTCATTGGAACTTGTTTTTCTTCTCAACAATTGTAGGTGAGGGGTGACCCAAATTTGAACTCATGACTTTCTTTCATTCAATCGCCTTAATTACTTGTGCTTCCCTTTCTTCTCAACTTCATTCGTTCCTTAAACAAAGCAAGTGAATTTTGGGCCTCCTCTATATCGGGCACAGGCACAACGCGACATGGAAAGGCACATGTACGACATTGCAAAGGCACATTGGGATCAAGCACATGCATGATTGAATCCGGTAGGGATTTTTAGGGAATTAGGTCCGAACCCAGCAAGAGTTTAGGGTAACAAGACTGACTACAACAAGGGATCGTTAAAGGTCTTCATCCAATAAGGCGTATGACAAAAAATGGCTAGGGCATGTGAGTACCATAATCTCTTACATTCCTATAAATAGAAAACGAGTATTGTTCCTTGATACATATGTATGTGAATGTCAGTCTATAAAAAGTATAAATTCCTGGTAGTCAACACCAATATTTTGCAAGTCTTAAATCCTACTTCAAATCTAAACAAAACCACATCCCAAAAACCCATGGAATCATGATGAAAGATATACAAGAGCAGACAATATGTGTAGGGGATACCTCTAAGAAAACAAGTCAAATTCACTAGGAATATCAGAAAGCAAAGAGGTTGTGGTTATTGCAATATCAGAGGAATAGAGAGCCATGGGGAGTGTTATCATAAAAGAGTCTTAAATACAAAAGTATCAACAAAGGTCATTGATGGGAATGGCCCCACAAGCAGGCATGCTAATCTGGTTTGAGTATGTAATGCCGGATCCTATAGGGCACTAGTTGTCTACTCGTATCTCACAGTGGACAGATTTGGAACAGTTATACACCTGCAAATGTTGGGATACACAAGTCAGTGTACCAGACAGGGAAAAGAACGACTTATGTGAATGCAAAGCAGTATAAAGAGATTTTGTAACGCAGGCAAGCTCGAGCATCAAAGAAACTGAAACTAATGAAAGGAAGAAATCTCACAGCTATTTTTACCAAGAATAACTTGCAATACTTAAACAATTGCTGCCAAAACACAACAAATGCAAGTAAAGAAAACCACATAAGGGCAGGAAAGGCGGGAAGATCAGCGTAACACAGAGCCTCAAGGAGGATTGGAACTGAAGCAGTAAGAGAAACATTACCCTCAAATTAGTCACCATTTCCTGCAGGGAGGTAACAACATACGTGGGAAACATAGTCCAAACTTGGCGGAAAAGGTAAACTTCAATAAGGTAAACATAGGCAGCTATTTTGTCACGCACAATAAGAACAAGGTATATCCAAAAACCATCAGAGAACTGGATGTAGAGAACTAGTACAACCAAGACTTAGATAGCCCCACTTCAGCCCTGTTCGTGTGGTCATTGGATTTATATGTAATGTCCCCGATTTGGGACAATCATGCAAAATCAGGGTTTCCCAACAAACCAATGAATTGTTACTGATATTTACTTCAATAAATCATTTCAGAACTTGTAAATATGAGCCAAAAAATCAAAGTGCTGAATTAGGTACCTTTCCATGCCAATGATGAGAATCTTATGATGATTTGTCAACCTTTGTATTTCTGATTTTACCCCACAAGATACAACAGTTGTTCCCCTTACAACAACCTCTCAAACCCTTGCAATTACTCACCAATATTATGTAATGTCGCCCTTTTTGAGCTAATCCTTGGATGAGACCCTTAGCTTGAGCGTTCCCTAAGGCTAAGGATTTAAAGGCAAAAAAGGGGAACATTAGTAAGCTTCAAGGTTATATTGATAAAACACTTTATTATCTAATTTTGGGGCCTTTTTAAGAGCCATTTTAAAAGTGTTTTTATAAGGAAGCTTGTTATATATCTTTTTATCTGTGTTGCAAGAAATGGTCCTTGCCTCTGCCCCCCTGCCCTCCCTGACGTCTCTTGTCTAGAGACGTCTCTAGCACGGGGACATCCCGGGCATGCCCGGAGGCGTTTGTAACAGTGCCGGAAACTTCCAGCTCTGTTACGAATGCCTCCGGGCGTCGTTGAGACGTCTTCAGGAGTGCCTGAGCGTTTCCAGTGGGGGCCAGAATAGTTCACAAAAAAAATAAAAATTCATTTGTTGTATTATCATTATTTTATGATTTGTTTTATTTATTTTTTTAATTTTATGTTTTGTTTTTTAATTCTTTTTATAATTTTTTATTTGTTATTTTGTGTTTTTTTTAATAATTAATAATTTTGTTTTATATTTTATATTTATAATTTATTTTATTTATTTTTGACTTATTAAGTTTTTTAAATATGGTTTTAATTTATTGTAATTTTATTTTTATACATTTTTTTTAATAATTTATAATTTTGTTTTATGTTTTATATTTATAATTTTTTTATATGATTTATTAATTTTTTTAATTATGTATTTTTAATATATATTTTTTTAAATATTTTATGTTTTTATATTTTTTCTAACTTTCGAATTTAATGGCGATTTTTTTTTCAATTTTTATTCGAACTCGAATTCGAACCAAATTTTAACCTCTTCGAATTCGTACTCGAACCTTGTGACTTAGCCTAAAACACTGCTAAGAACTTATAAAAGCAACCCTCTCCCTCTTCATAGGACCATGTTGCTAAGAACTTAGTAAACATTTTGAAGCAATGAATAAACAAACACTGTATTTTCAAGTGTTTTACTAAAAAATGAGTAATATGCATTGTTTATATATATATATATATATATACAGACGTACCCACTATGTATCCAAATCAAGGTTCTAGAAAAATGGCGTACCCACGTACCCGAGTCGTATTCGTACCCATACCCAAACAACATAGCTTTTTATTAAAAGGAAAAGTAACTCTCCCTCTTTGTTTTGGGCGCCACAATTAGAGAAAGATTATAAAAAGGAAGAGAGACTTTTGGAAGGGGCATATTAAATATTGATATTGGAAAATTGAATCAAGTATGTCAAGCTTGGTTTCCACCTCTTGAGGACAAAAACCTTCAAGAAGTATCATAGGTTTGGGGACGAAAACCTCCATTCCTTCTACTTGGGCAACTCTAATCAAGGGTTGTAAGTAAGTTTCAAATTGCATGTGTCCATGCAAGTGGATCATACAAAAGTGTTTTAAGACACCATTTTCATTGAGAAATATTGCTACTTCTATCAAAAATAGGTTTTTGGTAATTTTACAAGTTTGAAGAGGAGCGAATCATTTTGGGAGATTGTTCGGGTTGTGGGAGACTTTCCTAAGGGATGGCGACTTGCTTAGGGAGCTAGGCGAACCATTTGGAGGGGTCATTGGAGGCCAAAGAGGGTTGCACATGCTTTCATGAAAATTTTCAGCTAAGACGACGTGATTGGAGAGCGGATTTCGAGGGTTTGAGGCTGATTGAGAGTGCTTTGCGGTGTATAAAATATTGCTAATATTTTATATACTACTTTTCTAGCTTGGACAACTTGCCCTAGGAGACCTTTGGAGGTTATTTGGAAGGATTTTGGGTGAGTTGAATATTCTGAATTTTATTTCTTAATTTTCTAAGGTAGGGCGAACCAGTTGGAGAGAAGAATTAAGCATATCAGAGAGTTGTTAGACTCCGTTTGGCAAGGTACTAGTTCTTTATTTTCTGATTTTTTGTGGCAAATTATCATAAGGGTTTGAAAAGAATTTGGAAGGGAAATACTAGGGTTTCATCCTAAAAATTCTGCCATTATTTTATGAGTGGGGCAATTCACTTGAGCATTTTTTGAGTTTTTTAGGGTGTTATTAGGCCTTAAAAAGTGCACAAATAATATTAAAATTATTTGAGCATTTTTGGCATATTTTTCAAGGTCCTTTGACATCATTAGTGAGTGAATCCAAAGGAGAAATCTGATTTATTTAACATAGTAAATTTCTGCACATGGGCAAGTTGCCTTGAAGGGTTTTTTGAGGCTTTGGAGGGCTAACATTGGAAATATTTCATCCTGAAATATTTCAATATTTTATCATTATTTTTGGTGAGTTTTGAAAGGGTTTGAGGGCTGAATTTACAAGGGAAAACACAATTGAACTTTCAGGAGAAAAATTAGATTATTGCAAAGGTATTTTACCAAGGTACATTCACCTTTTTTCACACATACACAGGTATTTATCACAACAGCAAATTCAAGGTTTATGCATGACATGTTTGTGGATTTAAGGTGAAAATTCAGTGGATATATGCTTCATATGCTTTGGAATTAATTGTGCAATTTTGGCGCCTAAGGTTTGTTCTACTTGTGGTGTTTTGAGCATCTATATTTCAGCTAGGGTTTGCTGATTTTAATTTTCAGAATTTAGTTTGTTTGGAGTTGATTAAGAGTTTTGTTGGGAAACCCTCTTTTATCATCATTGTCCCAAATTGAGGACATTACATATTATGCCAAAATATACAAATTTATCACAACATCAAATAACCATGAAATGAAGGTACAAATGGTTCAATGACCTTATCAATGAAGTTGCCAATATTTAAGAAAATTACAGAATTAATTAGCATGTGAATTCCTCCAGTAACTCTTATCCAATGATGCCAAAATGATTAGAATAAATCATCAAAATTCAACATAAAATTAATGTACCAATTCTAGGGTCTAAGAGCACCCTTAAAGGGCTCCCCAAGCGCCCCAAGTGATTCACCCCACTTAGAAAAATCATAGTAAAATATTCAAAATTTATTATGCCACAAATGGCCTTAAAATCACCTCAAATTAGTGTGACAAATATTAGAAAATATAATAATAATTTCAGAATTATTATTATCAAAATTAGGACATCTTTTGGCCACTCAAAAGGCCTTATAATCCTTACCAACCTAGTCACCCAGCTTAGAGAAGTCACAAATAAAAATATAAAATTAATGTCCAAACCCTAGGAGAGGGTTTTCTTGTAGAGCAGCCCTCAATGAGGTGTCTTAAAACCTAGGGACCAAGTTGCTCTTCCTCCAAGATCCCACAAACCTGTCAATGGCTTCAAAAAACCAGCGACTTGTCCAATCCGAATAATGAAGCACAAATTGTAGCTCTTGATGTAGAACCACTCACATAGAAGGTATGAAGGTTTTCGTCCTCACACCTTATTCACACTTCAAGGGGTTTCTTCCTCAAAGTACCTTAGTCAAGCTTGACATACTTGAGCAAAGATCCAATATCCCAAAAATAGCATAACCCTTCAGTGAATTTCCAACTTCTTTTATATGCTCACCCTTTTAAGTTATGAGGGAAGAGTTAAGTACATAAAGGTTAGTTAGCTTTTAAAACTTACTTAAAGACACTTTATGTCCTTTAAGTCACAAAAGGGACCTCTTCAATGCAAAAATAGAACAACGTAAGTGACCCCTTCACTTTTACCTTTCAAAGAGGGTAGTATGTGTTTCCTTTTTCTCTTTCTTTCCCATAGCTTAGGTGAAACACCAAAAATAGGCTAGGGGACATGTCCAAAGCCCTTGGGCCAAAAAGGGGGACATTACAAAGAACCTTAATAAGGTAAACATAGGTAGCTATTTTGTCAAGCACAATAAGAACAAGGTATATCCAAAAAAATTAGAGACTGGATGTAAATAACTAGTGCATCCAAAACTTAGATAACCGCAATTCAGCCCTGTTAATGTGGTCATTGGATTTATATGTCAATGAGTTAATGAGCTTGAAATAGAGACTTGATACCATAGAGGTGATGGAGTAATTTTAGGACAAGAAGATAAAAGAGATCATGGAATCCAACTGAAATTAATGTGAAAAAACAAGTTGCTTAAGCATCAAGTTAACAAATTGCACTGCATCATGGAAAATGGTCAACAAGAGCTTCTCACCATAAAGCATCTACTAAACCAAACCATAGGAACAGATGTATTAGAAGCAGTTGAGAGAAGAGACATAAAATATCCCTTTTAGGATAAATTAAGAATTCTGATTTTTATTGCCCTTAATTTTGAAAAATCATTC
This sequence comes from Torreya grandis, assembly GCA_037957365.1. Taxonomy (NCBI): domain Eukaryota; kingdom Viridiplantae; phylum Streptophyta; class Pinopsida; order Cupressales; family Taxaceae; genus Torreya; species Torreya grandis. The sequence continues at coordinate 678,538 of JARHVA010003436.1, forward strand.
AAATACCAAAACAATACATGCAATATGGAAAACCAACAACTCACATGTGTTCTCTTTATTTCAGTCAATTGCATGTATAGAAAACATTCTGAAAATAATTATGGAAGATACAAATGGCATAATAAAATCAGAATATGAGTTTGCCCTGATTTTTTCACCAAACCCTAACCTAGAACAACATAAAGGTGAAATTTTTTCTTGAAACCCTAGTTGGAAATGTCCCAGAACAGTATGACAACATTAAAAGGTATAAAGATTGGATTTTTTCTAAAAACCCTAGCTGAAAATAACACCTAAACAGTACGGCAACAATAAATCTTAGTTGCAACAATATGACAGCTTTCAAAATGGTGCAATAGCGCTTAAAAATTGGCAACCAGCTTAGCAGAGTCAAACCCTAGCGGATAAAAGTCAACGCCCAAGTACGTCAGTAAATAGTGACAATGTGAATAGTGATGCCATGAATAGTAACACCTTGAATAGTGATGTCGTGAATAGCGATGTCAAGCTGAAATGTCACTGCAGGAGAATACTTTCATAATTTTTTAAACTATTACAGCCCCATACACAACCATAAATTAATGTTTATGCACCTATGTGATGGATTTTCTCTGAATTTGAAAGCTCTGTTGTAATCCCTGAAAGGAATTACCAAATGGTTTGAGGATTTTCGTCCCCAAGCTCATGCACATGAGGGTTTTCGTCCTCTATGTAAAATATTGAAGCTCATGCCCAAATTTGCAAAACAAGGGTTTTGAAAAAGTGTTTGATTGAATGAATGATTTTTTTTCTTTTTCCAATCAATTCTTTTAATAAGTTCTTTTCATCCAAAACCCTAGAAGTAATTAGTATTGAATATTCATCTTTTTCTAACTTATGAATATTAATTAATTTTTGGCCATGTATCCAATATTTACATTTATTTTTATTCAATAATAATAAATTGTCATTTTTCAAAGTTATAACTTAAAGTACCTTTTTGGACAACTTAATAAATTATTTCCTTTTTAAACCCCTCCTTTATTCTATAGGAAATAAAGATAGGCTGTGGGTTCTCTGATTTCATTAATTCGAGAAAAGGGACATTACAACATATCACAAATCAAAGAAATCCAATCCACAATAGCAAACACAGAAGTCAGAGAAAATAACCTAAGGGACCATCAGGTAAGCAAAGAGAACTCATAGAGAAACAAGTTAGGTTGCAAATGAGGGAAGAAAGAGATTGAAATGATAGAGCTGCACATATAATTATAAAAGGATTGAAAGACTATTGGGAAAATGAGAACATTGACAAGCTAAAAAAAGACGTTTTGGAAGATGAACTGCAATGGGTGGGGCATATCTACAAAGCAAGTAGGATTGGAAGATTGATAAAAGGAGGGAGAAATAGAAATATAAGAGTTATCACGAAAAGCATAGAGGACAAGAATATGTTATTAAGAAACAAAATATTTCTCAAATGCACACAATTTTACGTAGATGAAGACCTAACCCCAATACAACTAGAAGAAAGAAGGAAATAATGGGAGAAAGTAGTAATAGCAAGAAATACAAGAAAAGGGGCATGGTTATACAATGGAAAGCCTAGTTCAATCACAAAATGTCACACAATAGATTAGGAGTCGGCCCACCTGGGAGCAACTAACAATGGTAAATTGGAATTGTAGAGGCTACCTTTGGAGGAAGAGGTCTCGAGTTGGGGCCCATAGCAAAGGGACAATACATCATCATCCTTGTCGAAATGCATGAACTTGATGGGTGCAAAGTTCCAAACTTTGCAGGATATGGAAAAGTTTCAATTTAGAATGAAAGAACTGAAATTGGCAAAGGACATGGAGGAGTAATAGTGGTCGTAAGAGAAACAAGGAAAGAATCATAAAATTGGAAAAAAAAGACTCAAGCAAGCAATACATATGGATGAAGATAACTGAAAATGAATCAACAATTAATCTCATTGCTTGTTACTTCACATCTCGTGGTTCAAAGTCTTATAAGAAAAACAACTTGGATTGCAAAGATCCATATGCGTCATTGAAAAGAGACATCTCAGTTTATAGTGCTTGGGGGGAGGTCATGCTAATAGGGGACTTCAATGCAAGGACAACAACTAACTAGGGTTTTCATTTGAGTAACGAAAATGGGTGAAAAGGAACTTGTTGTGGCTAGGGGAAGAAAAAAATCAGTACTGGGAAAGGGTCTCACAAGATAGAAGAAATGTCACACATATGGAGCAGAATTGTTGGGGTTATGCAATCTTTTTAACTTGGTTATATGCAATGACATAAGAGTATGGCCGAATTCAGGGTACATCACATGTAAAACATACAACGGTCAAAGAGTGGTTGATTATATTATTTGTTTGCAGAGCATTATATTGAGACTGATGGAGGTGGAAGTTGGGAGCTGCCCTATAGAACTGAAACATGATCACAACCCATTATATGTAAATATTGGTATGCAAGGAGATAATCAGCAAAGAGATCAGCTCCACCACAATCAAAAGAAGACAACTCTACAAGGCAATATTATATTGACTCATAAGAATCGATAAATCTTTAGAACAACTCTCAAAAAACAACTTCATGAAGCAAAGCATAATGGCATATCATGTATAGCTAGGGGACCAATAAGTGGCGATGCATTGATAATCACAATTCACAAAACATTAAGTTCATGCAAAAGATCTAGACCCAAGAGAGGCAGCAAAAGTAGCTTTCTGGCAAACCCATGGTATGATAAAGTTTGCAAGGCAGTGAAGAGAATGTTGAAAAAGTTGGGAATGGATAAAGAAAGTAAAAAGGCCTACAAAAAATTGGTGAGGTCTAAAAAAGGAGAGTATATGTAAAAAGCAGGAAATAATTGATTTCTCTTGGGAAGCATAATCTTAGATGCTTTTGGAGAGAATTGCAGAAAAATTAGAACACAGGTGGAGAACAACGTTATAGATTCCAATAGTTGGAATATGCAAAACTGCATTATGAGTGAAATATCCTCATTAGGACAAAATAGGAATTCTGTTTTTTTTCTAGAAACCCTGATAATTGAATCAAACACCAAAACACTACATGCAATAGAAAATACTGATAACTCATATTGTATTCTTAATTTCAATCATTTGAACACAAGGAAAATATCCTAAAAGCAATGATGGAAGTCACAAATTACTTGATTAAACCCTAATACAATTTTATTGTTCGAAAGTCCACTAAAACCCAGTCTATAACAGACCTGTGATTTATTCCTGGCTGTATGACAACGTGGGAAGTGACTGCAGTCCTTGAAACCCTGACTGTAGATGATGTCACTGATCCAAACCCTAGCATAGGAAGGTACAATGGGCTGCAAAAACCCCTTTTGCTGGTACGACAGACCTATGTGTGATGCCATGTGGTAGAAATAAACAACACACCTAAGAACAACTGTGATCTAGTCCTAGAGTGTTGTAACAACAGCGAATAGGCCAAAAAGGGGTGACGCCCTTACCCTAGGGTTACAATTTGCCCTTCAGGGGTGACACCCAGCTAGGGCAATCTTTGTGAATCAATTCTTGATTTTTATTTGACCCTGCAGCTTCACAAAATTCTGGAAATGAATGGTGGCTTCCAGCCAAATCCTAATATGGAATAATCATTTTGATCTACACACTTGTAACCCATGTATGGAGCTACCTCAGTAGATTGGAGGGGTTTTTTCCTCTAATTTGTCTACAATGGAGGGTTTTTGTCCTCAAGTAGAAGTTGAAAGAATTTTGGTTCAGTCATGAATGGTAAAAGTGAATAGTCAATCAATAATCCATAATGAGTGCCCTTTTGTCCTTTTATAAATTCACTTTTCTAATTTCACCGTAACTCTAAAAGTAATTAAAATTAATTTTAATTAAATATTCACTTTTTTCACGCTTATAATAATAATTAATTTTGGCAATGTAATTAATTTTGCTTTTTGGCCCCTTTTAATAATAATACACCTTAAGTGTCCTTTTTCCATGTTATAACATAAAGTAACTTTGGACAACTTAAATGAATTATTTTAAAACTATTTCTCTTATTAATTTTCTTTAACCTACGGGAAATAAAAATAGGCTTTGTGTTCCCTGACTTGTTTAATTAATTCGAAAAATGGACGTTACAGTCTGCCCTTCCTGAAATTGCTTGTCCTCAAGCAATGCCTAAACTGTTCTACAAATACCAAAATCCCAAACCAATCCTTTTGACTTTTTCAGTCTTCATTGTGTGGTAGTTAGCTTATGCTGCGCTTCCCTAATATAATGGGGAATTGGAAGCCCTGCACCTGGGGATGCTTCTCCAATTGTCTTAATAAGTGAATCCTGAATCAATTGGAACATAGAAATAGTTTGAGAACCATCTCCGTCTTCAACTTGGAAATCAGTTTCTTGACTAGACACTCTCCATGCTGTCCCAATACTATGCAATTGCCCTCTGTAGCCATTATTTCTGATTCCCATCCAACTGTGCCATTTTCAAGTTGCTTTGCTTGTTGATCTTCAATTCCCTGCAAAACCGTCTCGGTTATGCCCAACTCAATGTGAAGTTTCTGCACTTGCTTTGAGAGCTTTGCTATGGATGATTTTATGTAATTTATTTCATTTCTCATCGCTGCAACAACTCTATCTTTCTGCAGTAAACTGTTGACAGACCTAATCTCATTTAGAGTGCTGCTTGGATCCTCTGAGTTGTCTCTGTCAACCATACTCATAGCTAGCATGCTCTTACCATGCCTTACAGTATCTCTTATGAACTGAGAGATGACATGAAACCGGACCCCATCATCAAGCAAGGACCAAATGAAGAATTGAAGCCTGTTTTTAATCTGCTCATTATCATTTAAGAAGAGACGTGGAAGAAGTGATACAAAATGTTGAGCACAACGTAATGCTCCTTCAAGATTAGATTTGTAAACATACAACAACACAAGTTGGAAAATAATCTTTGGGCATTTTTCTTCTCGTAATCGGATAGTTTTGTCAACAAACTTATTTGTGTCAATGTTCACAGCTCCAGCAAGTCTTCCAGATACAATTACTGCAGCCATTTCAGCTGCTGGTACGTTGATAGATTCTAGTAAACCACATGCTCTTCGACCCAGAGATGAGCCTGCTATTGTTGTCTCTACAATTCTCTTGCTTGGGCCTATTCCATTCATCTCACCTATAAGCGTCCAAACTTTGTCATAAAAGTGCCGGCAATGGTCCTCTACGACAATATCTTGATTAGAACCATGCTGACAACCTCTCAGCTGATTGACTGTGGATTTTTTCACACCTTTGTCATCCAAAATTCTGCTCAAGTCTTCAGCTAATGCTTGCATCCTTCTTGAATGTTCAAAAGGTCCAACCTGACAATAACCTTCAGAAGCATGGACGCCATCCACAAGCTCCTCAGACAAAGTATTTCTAGGAAAAGGTAAAGGATTCCATGTGTCTTTGATGAACATCCCATTAATCAACGTTAGAAGATATAGTGTGTTATCACGACAAGGTTGCACAACAAATAAGTTCTGCTTGGAGGAAATGTTGAGCAGTCCTTTTACCAAGTCTCCAAGCAGTTCATGCATAAGTGCGATACTAGAAACTTGTGACTGTTCTAAATTACCAGTACCCCTTTGTGAGGCAGTATGATGCTTCATGCACATTCCATGCTTTTCATCATGGTTTGGCAAGTTTTGTGGAACCATACCAAAAGACTTTTGGACATCTCTGTCCTCAAACAATGATGAAATAAAACCCTCTGATCTGGCATAATAGCATAGATGTTTTGAACCTAACACACAAACGGATGTAAGTGGTGCCAGAACCTTCCACTCACAAATTTCAAAACTGTTTCCATCTAGCTCAATCTCAACATATGTTTTGTATTTAACACAAGAGCTTGAAATAATACATGGACTAGTGTCCAATTTGTTGCTGCAAGATACTGCGACAATACGACCATATTGGCCTACCACTAAAAGAGTACCCTTGATTTCTGAATACTGTCCCTGTCACCCTTTATGATTTTCTGTTCATACTTACTAAAGACCTAGATGCTGCATTTATAATAGAAGAAATAATGAATTAGTATTTTCTATTAGAAAGTAAAAAGAAGACAGAAGATGTCAAACCAGCAAAGCATGTAAGAGCAGCTGCTCGAACCATAGGAACAACATGTACAAGGGCTGGAGGTAGATGCCCCTCCAATGCTTCTATCCACTGATTACAACCAGAGCCTTTTCCAGGAGCATTTTGGCAGGCTTCCCTACCTTCTAACCTCCATTTGAAAACACTTGTGGTAGCAAAGGCATATGTATTCCCCTTGATACAATTAGGCCTCAAAGAAAAACAAGAAAAAGTGGCCTGATCAAACTTAATGATATCATTTACTGCCATGATTTTCTGCTCAAGTTTACCAACGATCCTGGGCAATGAATACAAACCAGGGTGTCAATCCCTTGTGCATAGCCAATTCTGTACTTGAGTAAAATGATCTATATGCCCTTCACTGCAAGTTGCATCTTTTACTTTTTTCCCAGTTTTAGAGTACTTTTCATGATTACAAAAAATTTGAAAGGACATAATGTAAAGTGAATCTATGCTTTTACTGTCTCTTTCATTTTTTGAATCGTACTCATAGGAATGATTGAGATGCTTACCTTTTTCTTCTTGAACGAGTTTAAGTAAGCTAACCCTTCCTGGTATTAGGTGAATGATAGGATCTATCATTCCAACTTGCAAACCTGGAGCTATGTGCTTTGTGTTGGCAATGTTTACTTCACCTAATGTGCATTTCTTCATCTCCTTGATTTGAGCACTTTTCAAGCTTAGGGCTAGATCTTTGATGTTTGCTTTATATAAGGGATTTATGTACTTTGTACCAAGAGTGGTAATTTTTACCATTTCTACTTCTTGGAAACGAGTTACTGTCGCATCATATAAAGGATTTAGGTATTCTCTGCTGAAACTGGTGACCTTTACCTGTGCATCATTTATCACATTAAATTTCATACCTTCCACCTGCATGGTGGATTCCTTCAAGGTTTGCTTTCTTCCATTTTCTTGCAACTTTGATTTTTCTTCTTTTTCATGGTTCTCCCTCACAATTTCTTCCTCTTGAGGCCCTGATTTATCCAACACTTTCCCTGGTTCTATGGTCTTCTTTTTTGGCTCTTCTAAGTCTTCATTTGACAACATGTCCTCATAGGGCACTTGTCCACTTCTTGTCTTCATCAATTTCATGAAGTTTGGAAAATATATTTCTTTTTGAATCTCTGCTGGAAGAGCTCTATATTTAGCATAACTGAAAATAACATCATCCACCATGTTCTCTCTTTTGACAATAACACCATGATTCACAGACTAACACGATCAAGCTCTGATACCATTGAAATATCCATTTGAGGTCAAAATAGGAATTCTGATTTTTTTCTAGAAAGCTTGATAATTCAATCAAACACCAAAACACTACTTGTAATACAAAAATTGATAACTCACAATGTATTCTTAATTTCAATCAATTGAACAAAGGAAAATATCCTGAAAACAATGATGGAAATCACAAATTGCTTGGTTAAACCCTAATACAATTTTATTGTTCGAAAATCTGCTAAAACCTAGTTTATAACAGAGCTGCGATTTATTCCTGGTTGTACGACAATGTGAGAAGTGATTGCAGTCCTTGAAACCCTGATTGTAGTTGACGTCACTGATCCAACCCTAGCACAGGAAGGTACAGCTGGCTGCAAAAATCTTTTTTGCTGGTACGACAGACCTATGTGTGACATCGTGTGGCAGAAATGAACAAGGCCAAGAACAACTACGATCCGGTCCTAGAGTGTTGTAATAGCAACGAACAGGCCAAAAAGGGGTGATGCCCTTACCCTAGGGCTACAATATGCCTTTCAGGGGTGACGCCCAGCTAGGGCAATCTCTGTGAATCAATTTTGAATTTTTTTTTGACCCTGCAGCATCACAAATTTTTGAAAATGAATGGTGGCTTCTAGCCAAGCCCTAATTTGAAATAATCTTGTTGATCTGCACACTTGTAACCCATGTATTGAGCTACCTCAATAGATTGAAGGGGTTTCATCCTCTAATCTGGCTATAATGGAGGGTTTTCATCCTCAAGCAGAAGTTGAAAGAATTTTGGATTTAGTCATGATTCGTAAAAGTGAATAATCAATTAATAATCCATAATGATTGCCCCTTTGTCCTTTTATAAATTCACTTTTCTAATATCGCCCTGACTCTAAAAGTAATTGAAATTATATTTAATTAAATATTCATTTTTTTCACGCTGGTAATAATAATTACTTTCGACCATGTAATTAATATTGTTTTTGGCCCCTTTTAATAATAATACACCTTAAGTTTCCTTTTTCCATGTTATAACATAAAGTAACTTTGGACAACTTAATGAATTATTATTAAAGTATTTTCTTTATTAATTTCCCTTGGCTTATGGGAAATAAAAATAGGCTTCGAGTTCCTTGACTTGTTTAATTAATTCGAAAAAAGGGACATTACAATGAGTGAGACGAAGATAAAGACACCCCCCTCCATAATCAATACAATGGATAAACTCTTCTCCATGGGGGACAATAAGCAAGGGATTAAGAAGCTAGTAGTGGGTAAGACACATGACATAGATGGGCTACATGCAGAATATTGAAAGTGGGGTTTGGAAGCGCTCATATTTTACAACAAAACTTTATTGAATGGGGTTATTCAGAATGGTTTTTCAGTAGATTGGACTATCGATGTCATCATTCCTCTCTTCAAAAGTGCATATGCCAACAACCTATCAAATTATCGTACTACAATGATTAATCCTCTTTTTGGAAAACTATTTGGGAGCATGATAGAGTGCATAATCAACAATTGGGTAGTAAAGGAAGGGAAGAAGGTGAAAGAACAAGTAGGATTCAGGACAAAACACTCCACAATTCACCACTGAATCACACTTAAGAAACTAATTGAAAAAGTATGGGATAAACAAGGGGAATATAGTTTTTGCTACCTTGTTGATTTCAAGAAAGCATTCGACGCGATGCCCAAAAGCAAAACTTTGGAGTAGGATGAGGGAGTTAGGAATTCCGAAGAAGTATAGAGCAGCGGTCCACATGTTGTATGATCAATTTTGAGCAAAAACCAAAATAGGTCAAGGATTGTTGTAATGGTTCGGAAGTGACATTGGTGCTAAGCAAGGATGTACGCTATCTTCCACTTTGTTTGGGCTATACATAGACATGTTAGAGGAGTGCCGGATTAACAAAGTTGGAGGTGGGGATGTTCACTTAACTAGTTACATGGTAAATTTGCTCTAGTATGTAGATGACCTTATCTTAATTGCAAAAACAACACATAGCTTGAGAGAGCCCTTGAGGGCCCTAGAGCTTTCTTGTCAAGAGGTAGGGATGCAAGTGAACACCAACAAAACCAAGTTCATGATCTTTGCCTTTCGAAGGAAAAAGAAGCAAATAAACTTCCTATTTGAAGGAAGTTTGTTGCAAGTGGTGAATGAATATAAGTACCTTGGCCTCGATTTCCACAACAATCTTAGTTGGGAGACTTGTAGGACAAAAATAATACAAGGGGATGGAAGCTTTATATCTGCTACAAAAAAGATGTAGGAATACAAAATTATGGGATTGGAAAACCAAGGGGACCTTGTTTGGATTGCTTGTAATGCCTGTGGTGCTCTATGGGTGTGAAATTTGTGTAAGCAATAAGTCTGAATTGAAATGGAGATAGATAGAGAAAATTCAAAAGCACTTAATCACAAGTAGTTTCAAAACTAAAACATCGGTTTCTATGAGATCTTATTAGTTGAAGCATGAAATTTCTTGTTGGACACAAGCTTTGATTTGGATGGTAAGTTACCTAAAGAAAACAAAGATCATGGAGACTCATTGTTGGCCCAAAATAGTAGTGGGGGGAGAATTAAGCAGAAGGAGGAACATGTGGATGAAACAAAATAACAAATGGATGTGTAAATGGGACATTAGCCTACAAGAGTGTCCAAACACCAATGAGAAAATAAAATGGTATGCGAGAGAAAAAGTCAAGGTAATCATGTGGACAAAGCAGCTTGGGAGAAAGATAGAGAACCATGCCAAAGATTTTAATCCCATTTGTGACCATGAGCAAAAATCCTTCATAGGAGTAGAAGTTAAGTGGAAGGCAAAAATGTTGATAGCTCAACTAAAGACTAGCTCACATCATCTTAGGTGTGAGACGTGCATGTGGACGTCTAAAGAAGATTGGGCAAAGAGAATGTCATTTTTGTACTTCGGGGTTAGTGGAGATAGAGTGGCACTATGTCATGGAGTGCTCGACTTACAAGGACAGCGGAATTAAGTACACCCATAGTCTGAAAGTTGATTATTTGACTGCATTGTTTGAAGAGGAAAGACTAGAAAAAACAATTGATTTTTTGACCAAGATACAGAGTAGAAGATCCAATATCAAAAAGGAAATGGATATAGCACAAGAGTAACCAGGGAGCCCCGTCTTAGATCACTGACATTAATAATTTAATTGATAATCCGACTAGTGGTTCAAAAGTGGATAATAAGGTAATATCAAAGCAGAGCTCCCATAGTGTTGAACAAACTATGGAAGGAACCTTAAGATAGAGAAATAGTGTAGATGCCTTTCGGGTTGAGCTTAGTAGGCATCATATTTAATCATTTAAACCCCCAATGTTTCTTGATGTTGTTGGAGTTGTTGCTCTGTTAGAAAAAGTGGACACTGATCTACTAAGTTGGTCACTATCTGAGTATCTAGGTAAGGACAGTATGTTGGCAATTGTCCTGCACATCTCATGAAGTGGTTGTGAAGCTTGAATGACATGATCAAGCAAGAGAATTAATTCCAGATTCTGGCATTCACGGGATAGCAATTAAAGAAAATAGGCATATTGATGCTAGATTTCGTGCGATATGTCTTGAGGAATTAAGGTCTTATGAAGTGGAATATGAATCTGATGGTCCACAAAAACATTTGAATATAGAGGATCCAAAGTTACCAAGTGAAATTCTCCCTTCCAGATTCATGGGCTATGTAGTAAAAATGATTAAGTTGGACCCTAAAAACCTATATTCTTCAGTGCCATCAAGTGTTGGGTTGAGGGAAGCATTGTTCTTTAATTCTTTTCCATATTTGCAAGTACATGAAACTAGAAATCACATGATACTGGTCATCTCTTGTACAAAAAATGGTGCTATCTCATTAGATGGAGGCATGTTTAGGCAAAAGAATTATTGAGTGCAGACACGGCTGAAGGTGCCGTGAGATTTCCAACCACATCATTAAAGAAAATAACCTCACTCAATCAACATCTTTTTATGGACGAAAAATTAAAACTGAAATTGAAGGCACCAACCCACAATAACACTATGGGGCTCAGCTGTTATGATCATAAGAGTGTGACAGTTGGGGTGCATTCAAGCAGGTATGACGCTCATGAGCAAAAAACTCATAATAATAGATCTTGAAGGGCTAATAAGCTCCCATGTTTCTTCCCCCTCGCACCCCCCTCCTTCCACCCCCCCCACATGGTTAGGGGAAAACGTTTGGTGAAAGAAATTGGCAAGCACACCAACTTCAGGGTGTTGTATTACAGTTTAGCTCTAGATTCTCTGAGAAAATAGTAAGGAAGATTTTTTTTAGATTATGGGATCACTATTCCCAAGGATGGATTTGGGATCTGGGGATTGGTAGGGGGTTCGATATGGAGTAACTGGAGTTGAAACGATATTGCTGGAGGACAAGCAATTTCAAGAGGGGAGGATTGTAATGTCCCCTTTTCGAATTTAGAGCCATTGATAACCCTTTTCTAATTTTGACTTAAGAAGGGGACTTTATGGGTCATGGGCTAGTTAGCCCTTAAGTGATCTTATAAGGAGGTTGCTTTTTGGGATATCTGAATTTCCCCCTTAAGTGGAGCACTCCCTTTTGGAGGGAAGGTTATAAAAAGGAAAGAGTAGGTTCGTTTTAAGGGGCATATTATTTTTATCACTAAATTTAGAAATTTAAGCATGATTGCTTGGATTGGCTAGCCATTGATGATGAAAATCCTCGTTAGCTAACTGTTGGGGACAAAAATCTCCAACCACTCCTTGGGTGACTTCATTTACAGGTCATATTTGAGCAGAAATTGGTGGTTTCAGCATTCTACGGCATCATTTTAGTAAAGCGCAGCAGCGGGGAGGATTATTGAAGTGTGGTGAGTCTATTGTCAGCCCTATCTAGGGCAGTACTCCACATTTGAGGCCCTCTTTGATCAATGAATTGCTTGGGAAGGCCCTCCTAGGGCAGCGACCCACTTGGGAAGACAAAACTGCAGCTTTGGGGCAGCTTTGGATGTTTTGGTGGTTTTTCAGCATTCAATCAGCTGGTATTTTTATTGTAATTTTCAGACCTTCAAATAATTCAAAGAAATCAAATTTGAGGTATTTTTGTACAGATGTATTTCTATAATTTTTGGCAAGTATTATGGTAAATAAAATATTGCATTTGTGCCCTAAAATTGACATCTCCAGAATTTTGAATTTTATCTGCTTAAGGTTTGAATCAAAAAATCAGAAGTTGCATGCATTATGTTAGTATTTGTCGGAAAACCCAAATTTTTCTAATTCTGCCCTAAAAGGGACATTACAGTTTCTCATTTCTGGGGACATAGGTTCCCCAACATTGTCTTAGTTGCAGCCCCAAATTAAATCCCCATCCCTATATACTTCACTGAAAAGTAGTATTGATCTCTCAAGCTGTTTGAAACTAAAGATACCTTTGAAATGTTACCTTGTGTGAAAAATGAAAATACCTTTGAGTTGTCGCCTACCTTGAAGCCTGAAATGACTTGAGCTCTCTAGCTCTAATTGAAATCTTAAATGACTCAAGGTCTCTCTTAAACTGAAATTTGAAAATGACAAGCTCTCTATTAGTGTATTTATTAACACACTCTTTTATATGGTTCAAGTTGCACTTGTAATATAATTCGTGGATAAGCATTAATTAGTGCACACTTATCCATAACCCATTATTAGAGAATATTATCAATTTAGCATTTATTTAATTGACTTATGTGAATAATAGGAAAATCTTATCTCTAAAAAGACATGTTCTACAAGTACCTACTCTCAAAAACCATGACCCTAACCTTAGCCCCGTTTCTTATCTATATAAGAGCATAGAGGGCTTATAGGTGAGGTACATTGTGGAAGCAAGTTACTATTGTTATACTAGTGAATTTAGCCCTGAGCTATTAATCTAAAGAGGTAGTAATGCTACTTAGAATAAATGTGTGTGATGCATTTGTTTAAACTTTCATTAGATTTGTATATTGCATGTATTGTGGGTGTTTGTCTTGTGGTAGCTACAATGATTTTGGACAATAACCAACAATTTAATATGGTATTAGAGCTATAAAAGCTTCACCTCTTGCATTGTGGTTCTGTGGAGCATACATATATTTCGTTTTCATGTCCATAGTAGACATAAATATCAAAATCTATAGTTTTAACTTTTTTTTGCATATCCATTCTTCTATGTATTTAGATCTGTATTTTTTTTTTTTTGGCATATTGAGTTTCAAGCCTCAATCTTTTTGGCCTATGACAATTACCCAATCTTATGCTCTCACATCGGCCTTAGGGGATCTTGGTTGATTATAAATTGGTGAATATAATGGGCTACTAAGGGTTGAAGTTATTTAATTTTTCATAAAAATCCCCTAGGTTAAAAAATGTGTTTTGACAATTTTAAAACTCACAGAAATCTATTGTTATTGGCTAAGCTGACGCATTGTTAGCGGTGAAGTGAGGGGAATCCCTCCAATACCCAAGCCTTAGAAAGCATTGTATACAAACTTTAGCTTCTACTTAATTCACGGTATATTGGAAGTTCCTAGGAATTTTTTCATTTTTTGCCAATAGGAAACCATTAGTCATTTTATTCTGTGGTGCACTGATAAGCGTTTAGCCTTGGTACGTTATTTTCTATGTATCTCAAAGACGGGATAGTGAGGCTATGAGTACGATGGAATTCTTTGTAGTTAATGCCCTTTGGGCCTGTTCACTATTTATGCTTGGGATTTGTATATCAGAGAGCCTACAGATTAGACACATCCAACTTAGTAATTCCAAAACAATCTTGGTTACATTTGATAGATCTATGCACAACTTCAATATTCTTTGTTCAGTTTTAGTTTTTTTGTGTGGGGTTTAGTTTTAGAACAATACAATGTAAGGGTAGTGCAGAGGGTGTATTTGGCAGAAATGTGGTTATTTTCAGATAAATTTTAACCTTTGCAAAATTTGATAGTTTTGAAAAACTTCCCAATAAGGACCCAAAATAGCGTTCCACAAATTAAAGAAAAAAGGGGGCATCTAAAAAATTTCCAATAAGGACCCAGAACAACGTTTCCACAGATTTAAAAATTTGTGGTTTTTTTTGCCTATAGGGTGACTGCACCCTTTTGATCCTCTCGTTGAGTTGATCATTTTAACATGCATCTCTGGAGCCTTTTTTTGGGATTTTTTTTTTGCCTTTTGGGTGATTGTCCCATTATAATCCTCTCGTAGAGCTTATCATTTTGACATATTACTCCAGACACCTTTAAAATTTTTTGGGCTCTTTTTAACCAGTATTTCTTTGCTAGAAATTGCAGGAAAAAGGTAATTGTCATTAGTTCCAACTACCTCAGTTGGAAGGGGTACATTGTAGATGTGCTTCTCAATAAAGGTCTTTACTGCATGACAATGGGTGAAGGATATGCTCCACCTGACTTAATCAAATGAGTGAAATGGCAAAATCATTGTGGTGACTTTAGAGGTATCCTAGGTCAGTCAGCGTCTCTTGAATTGAAGTTTCATTTGCAGGGCATTATGTATTCATGGGCAGTTTGGACTATCTTGAGGATCTTTGTTGGAAGCTCAACAAGATTTGGGCATGTCAATTGAAAAATGAGCTTGGTGCTCTTAGTCTAGACAACCATCCTCAGATTGAGGATTTCATCATTAAAGTCAAGTGCGAGAGATTTCTGCTTGTTGAGACAAGTGTAACCAAGATTGATGACCAACTCATTATGAGTGTTTTGTCAAAATTGGGTTGTTCCTACTTAATTTTTTGTTGAAAATCACTACATGTAAGTTTAGGTAATCATAGTTACCAAATCCGACCGATTTTGCACAAAATCTGTAGGATCTGGATTTTTTTTGCCAGTCAGATAAGTTCGTTTTGTTAAGCATGAAATATACTGAGAGGCGGGGGGTGAATCAGTATATTCTATATCTTTTACTTAATTTGATTTCTTTTCTTTAACCACTTAATCACACATTCAAGATATGCAATAAAACTGAAACAATAACATGCACCACACAAAAGAGAGAGAGAGACACTAGATTTTTACGTGGAAACCAAAGTGAAAAAAACCACGGAGAACAATCTCAAGTATATGAATGAGCACCAACTCAAATTACAAAGTTCGCAAGCACCAACTTGCAGGAGCACCAACCCCTTTGCCGAGCACCAACACAACAACTATTTGTGAGCACCAACCCCTTGCAAAGATTTGTGAGCACCAACCCATAGGAGCACCAACCCCTCTTATGTATAAAACACAACTATCTCTCAATGTTGCTTACTCAACAAATGATAGAACTTTACAATATCTCCTATTTTTCTCTCCTCTTTTCTTATATAAAACAATTACAAACCATGCACTCTCTTGCATATGACAAATGGCTTCTCAAGCCTTTATTTATAGCTTTTTAAATGACCTTTGGCATTCACCCTTTGTGACCCTTCAATTCTCATAGAAAATGACTCCAAACTTGCATGACCCTTCGTATCCTTGTATTTGAAAAGTCACATGGTGACCCTTCATAAGTAAATGCGTCCTTTTCTCTTTTGTCTTTATCTTGATGACTTTTCGTATTCCTCAAAGTGTCCTTCATGGAAAAATGCGCCATACCCTCTTTTGTCTTCACATGGTGACTCTTGAAATTCCTCAAGATGACTCTTCATGAGAAAATGCGTCCCATTCCTCTTTTGTCTTTACCCTGCGACTCTTTGACTTCTCCATGGGCCCTCTTTTGACTTATATGCAACAAAAAATATATTCGTTAATATTAACACACATTAGCCAAGATATGAATATTAAAAACACCATTAAATGCAATCGGGCCTTTATCACCAATGCTAGACCTTTGACATCAATGACAATATTTCCAACACGTTTGGGTCAGCCCTATTTTTTTCAATTTTTTCAATTTTATTTTTTAGGTTTTCTGTGGAAAAAAATGCCCGAAAACCATAGATATTATATAATATTGACATTTTATATTACTTTATTAATGTTTTTTAGTATTTATCAATTTTGTATATTTATAAAACTGTTTCATATATATATATATATTCTGGGTCAGATTTTTTTGAACTTTTGCAAGAATTCCATATTTTTGGATTTTTTTGCCCTTTCGAATGGATCCAGATTTCTGAATTGGTTACTATGAAGGTAATCCATTACCTCAACCAATCATTAAGAACCCTTCGGAAAATAAATTTCTTGAAATTCTACCAAAATAGAAAGTCATTGGCTTAACTGATGACGTACACATAGCACAAAATCTTATCCCATGCTGATGATGTCCAAAGATCCATCCAACTACATTGGCTTGATCAATGTTGTTGAACTAGAGTAAAAATATAAAAACTCAAACTCAGCCCATACTGAGGCCAAATAAAAAATCATCATGGTAGCTACTCTTAAGGAACAACCAAAACTATATCAACCTAGTTTTGATTAATGGGACCCCATTGCAAAACTTTTCATTTTACCCAGTAAAATTCCATTTCTCAAATTAATGCAAACATTTCCAAAAAATTGCAAGTAGCTACTCTTAAGGAACAACCAAAACTATATCAACCTAGTTTTGATTAATGGGACCCCATTGCAAAACTTTTCATTTTACCCAGTAAAATTCCATTTCTCAAATTAATGCAAACATTTCCAAAAAATTGCAAGAGACTTATGCAATTACTATTTGACACGAATATTTAGCAACTTGTTTTACCTTATTTCGGATTAATTTTCTAAACAAGTGTTAAACTATGAATATTCAAATTGTATAAAGTATATCTAAATTATGCAGATTTGAATGTAAAAGCAGATGTTCAATTGCATTGTAGTATTTATAGAAATGACCAAGTAGACGAGGGTACTTAGTTTGTTATTGTTTTGTTCGGGCCTAAGATTGTGTAGGTGGCAGGAAGGTTTGGAATGGGATCTGGAGTTTCCTGGGTTTGGAAACCAACCCTACCTAGACGAATACTTTAGAAGATGGACGCTTGTGGAAAATTGAAGGCATCTGATGTCTGACGGAAACTTCCTTGTGAGATGTGCTAGATTGTTTCGACATAGATCGTTTCACCTGCATTTAAGTAGTTGTTCTGTGCAATATTAGAAGCCAAGTGTTTTGTATGAGTCTAGAATTTTGTCTCCACTTTGAAACCCTAGCTTCACTTTCGACACTCGGTTTACTTGAAAAAAGGAATGAAAAATATGGGTTGAGGTAACCCCAACCACCCCCTACTGAGTAGCTAAGCGTTGTCTACATTCCAATAATCCAAAGAGGGCTCAAACCACAAGTAATTCTCTAGGTTAGGTGTATCTATGCAATAGTGATCTTCTAGTATGGATGCACCCTTTAACTTGGCTTTCAACTCTTGACAATGTGCAAATTTGATTTTGCTTGGTTGCTTCAAACTTGGCTAGGGCGTACACCTTTGAGGGGTTTTTGATTTGGAAGCTTTAGGCCCTTAGGGGTGTTCCTCTAAATGTGGAGATGTGTAAATGTCCTCTTGGTAGGTGTTAGATAGATGCTTGCTAGATGGGAATAGGCGTAGGCTACTGTGTCTAAATAGGTGATTTTTTGGGTAACTTATCCCACCACCGAAATGTGAAATGTACGAGCCGACCCATAGGAAATATTTGAATTTAGGAAAATAATTGTTACAAGGTGCATGGGTAGATCCAGTACAAGCTGATGAATCTAGTATCTAGAGTCGTCTAATTGTAAACAGAGGTCTTTGAGAATAGGAAACAATGATCTAATGATCAAGAGACAATCTAATTAGGATAATAAGCATATTATGCACAAACTAGGGTATTTTTGTAGGTGACTGATAGAAAATCGGGAGATCAAGTCCATAGATAAATAAATAGCTAAGATACAATATATACAAGAGTTATATATTTAAGCACAAGTCATGTATGGTAAAGATAGATCAAAGTTGACATTATCAAGTATCTAATACCAAATTTATGTCTTTACAACCACCGCTACTTTTCCAAGAGGCTCCCATACATGGATCCAAAGAAAGTATAATTCAACAATGCAAAGAGTTATCAATCCAAATTGACAAAACTACTAACCAAACTCTATCTCTCAAAATTTCAATCCAATCTACAATTCTCGATGAAATACTATTTTGTTCCAATGGCCCACCTCTTTTTTTTCATGTCAAAATCAGTGATGTCCATGTCAAGCGAGCTATCATTGTCAAAGTCTCTTACACGTTTGTTGCATCCCATGATTTTATCAAATCACTTGGATATTCCACCAATAATTTAAAAAACCGCACATAGCACTTGTCAAGGTTATGATTGATGTCAACAGTATCCCACGGGATGCATTGAGCTCTCAATTGCATTATCTCCTACAATCATTAGGGTGAAAGTTATGGTTTTCAAATTTCCCCTCATAAAATATTCGACTTGGCTTTCCTTGGACTCATTGCATGAGTGTCGTGGCATCATCTGTATGCCAATGTGTAAAATTTCTCTATGTAGGAGCTATATACGAAGTATAAGGCAATATTGATTCTTGGAACTTTGAGCAATTCCAAGCAACACATAGTTTACAAATACTCACATTAGAAGAACTACCATGTACCATTTGCTACCTGTCAACCATTCAACTATCTCATTGATTCACTTAGAGGTTATAGGGGTCATCCCGAGCTAGTGGAATGAATGCCGCCTAATCTCTTGGATTTTGATGATGACAATCTTGATGAAATCAACCTTATGATCAAAACTACCAACTTACCACAATGAATTATTGACTAATTCCCACCTAGTCTCAAGCATAGATTTTGCAGGAAGACGCAAAATGATGAAATCCCTATGAAAGTATCCCTTGAGAAGAAGACAACTAAAAATACTTAACAACCCAATGAAATAGTAGTTCAGTCACTCAATGTTGATCTGACTACTCTTGACTACTTTGATGGATATTCACTTGAGGATCCATATTTTTTTGCCTATGCCTAAGTAAAACACTCGAAAATTCTAAGATGCAAATAATCTCTTGAGAAAAAAACAACAAACCAACTTCAACCACAACATCGACATTCGCGGATTTCGAGTAACTGGCCAAGCCGCTAAAGTAGCTAAAGTAGTTATAAATCCTGTTAACAAAATAAGTCCAATAGAAAATCCGTCAATTCCCAGTTTCCAATGAAACTGAATAAGATCTATCCAGTTATAATCCTCTTCCAATTGAATATCAATTTATCCTCTTGCTTTGATGAGATTGACAATGATTTAATATTTGACTATTGCTCTTAGTGACATTCCACTATAGGAGGTTATCATTGCTTTAGTTCCATACACTATCACTCCATCTACGAAATATTCCCCATTCACACACTTCATCAAAAGGAAGTTAAGCACATTATGATCATTCCCTATTTTACTCATGGCACTATACCCCTGAACACTCCATTGAGTCATGCAAGGCTTATCATAGATGTGGAGTGCCAGGCTTCACAAGAATGCACTTCTATGGTGGAGAGAGGGTGAGCATGCCCGACTTCTCCAAAGAATTGCTTTTTCTAGTTTCATGGTTCTACACATTTTGTAGATGAATGTTGAGCATATTGGCAACGTCAACAAGGTCTCTGTAACCAAACATGGTCACTTACCTACTCCACATCATTCAAATGATCTTTAGCATCTTTCAGAATACTCACAGACACATTCTCCCGAGAGAGGACACATCATTATTGTCACACAACTCCTATACACACACCATAGAAATGTGTAGAGCACACCAACAAAATTTGGGATAGCAGTCACATTATACATGGATAGAGGGACAACCTCGCCATGGGCATTCATTTAAAACACGAATGGAGGACTAGCTTCCCATGAGCAGCCATATTATGAGCAGCATGAACACCATCAAGGTTCATAGTTACACAATGTACTTGACACCAAAGCTTCATACCAAGCTCTTCCTACATCCTTAGTTAAGCAATTCGCAAGGAAGTGCATGCTAGGGTTTGAGAGACAATTGAGGAGACACTTGTAGCATCAAGATACGAGTTGCAATGGAAGATCTACGTCATTGTTGATGAGGTATGCAATGATATTTTGAGGCACTTGTGAGATATGATGTTTTGTCTTTCATTAGGGCTTCCCTTTCACATGTTTAGCATGACATTATTTCTATGATTCATTTATTTCACAACCATGCTTTTTCTCTCCTTTATAACTCTTTTACCAAAAGTTATCCCTGCGATTTCTTTCTCGGTACTTTGGGTTTTACAACCTTTCCCCCTTGCGTTTTACCATTATTGTCTTCCCTTAAGCCTTTCTTGGTCCTTTGGGTTTTACAACCTCTCCCTCTTAAATCTTACCATGGCTATCCCTCCTTAGGTCTTTCTTGGTTCTTTGGGTGTCACAACATTTTTCCCTCTTGAGTATTCTATAATCTTGCTTGTGATAGATCACTCATGGCCTATGTATCCTTGACCCAATTGGGCTTGCCATACCATAGACACATACATTGCAGTACATACATACAACTTCAAATCCTACATGCATTGCCCTCTACTGATCACTTACTAGCATGATATCATTGTACTATTATATTTACCCATAGACTACAAATAGTACTTATACCTCCTGATCCTAGTTCCCCTTTGAGATACACTTAGGTTGGAGTCAAGATTACAACCCTGAATAGGGTTCAAGCTAGGAGTATCTAAGTGTTTAGGTCTTAGGTTTCCATATCTGGCTAGGTGTAAGGTCTCGTAGTGTTGTCATTGTACAAAATCATTGTTGGCCTTTTGAATGCTTATGGAGGAGGACAATAGAAAAATAAAAAAGAAACAAAGAAAAGAAAATCTAGAAAGCCAAATCACGAAAAAAAATGTGTGATCATACCTATTAGCACATCCCCTAATCTAGTTGAAAGCTCAAACTCCATAGTTGCACTTACGAAAAATTTGGAGGTCCATTGGAGTGTGGTAGGTTGGTATACTGGCATAAGAGGCCACATATCTATAATTTGTGTTGCCTACCTTTTCAAACGAGTGACCAATCCTTATAGTGGTCATTGGCTTTGATGAGTCTTGAGGAATGAACGAAAAACCTTGGGAAGGTAGACACCTTTACTTTTACTTGTATCTTACAACCTTCAAGGGATATAGTTACTACTTCATTAGCTAGCCCAAACCAAAGCCTTAAAACAAGGTTTCTAAACCTTTTGATGTGGAAAACTCCTAGTCTTGCCAAATTAATTAGTGTATCTTGCCTTTGATAATGATCTAATTGCCTCTTTGTCACCTTACATTTACCATCCCTATATTCCCAACATCCCCTTGATGGATATTGCTACTATTTGACCACATCCTCGTCATTTTTAATTCATTTTCTAAACTCTTTTGACTTGACTCCCTTACTATCACTATCTAGAGGCTCGTGGGTCTTGTATGTAAAACCTGGGGAATTAATTGGACTTCTTTACTAGCAACCATCTCCTATGCTACCTATCACACATACTATCATTTTGTCACTTTAGTTTTGGCATTATATGATTATGTTATTCATTGAGAAATTTTAGCATAAGCATTAATTTGTTACAACCCATTTGCTTATCTTTTCACAATGTTTGCCTTGTTAGATTCCTATTGTGCCAACGGAGAGTGAAACAATAAATCAAAATACACATTGACATAAAATACACATGAGAACAAATGTCAATCTCATATCTCCATAGTGTTTGATATAATATGATCCAAAATGAGTCAATACATATGTCATACGCTTCCAACACCCGGAGTTGGGTGTGGGGAAACACTCTGAGAGGATGTAGCTTCTTGAGCACTAGCAAACATGCGGGAAAGGGTTTGCACTTGTGACTGCAACCTATGTGCCTTCCCATGTGCAATAGCAAGATCTCTCTCTAACTGCACTATGGGATCAGTCGATCCTTGTTCTCGCTTCGTACCATCGTACATAAGAGTCATATGTCCATTTTGTTATTGGGCCAAAATGGGGCTTCTATAATACAATAATCCTCTAAATAGGTGAAAGGTAGAAGACCGTTCTAAATCCAACACATACAAGACGCTGGTCCACAAAGCAGTCCAAGGTTATAGACAAGGGCCGTGTACAAAGGAGTTTGCAATGGGTGTATAAGGTGTTAGGAATTTAATTTATTACACCATAGCGTATATTTAGTAATACACTTGATGTATTATAGTTAGTTTGATTATTAAAGTCAGATTGATAAAGCTAACTATAGGTTGTTAGGGGTTAGTTTATTCTAAGGAGTTGTTATTGAGTTGTTCATGTAGATGAGTGTGAGGTTGAAGGATAAGCGGATGTGATAACAATAAGTTGTAAATAATAGGACCTATTATTTTGTATAAATACCCTTCAATAGATAATAGAGAATTAAGTTTTGTGTTGAGTATTTCATAGTCTACTAATTTTGTTTTGTTCTGTAATTTTATGGTCAGACCAAATTTAATATCTGGTATCAGAGCAGGTTAGATCTTAGTGAGAGCCAATGAGAGTTCTTTGTGTCTATAATGGAAAAATTAAAGTATTAATTCTTGCCGAGGGACAGCCCCATTCTTGTTGCCTTGATTGATGATAGCCTCATTTGTGAGAAATTAGATTAATGCCATTAATTAGTTTTTTGCCAGTGTAGGAAGTTTATTTTTACAAATTTTGAGTGAGAGTGTGTTGAGTGAAGTCTTGCAGTGTGTGTTCGAAAGTATGGTTTAATTGTGGCAAAGCTTGATAAGGTGCTTTGAGAAAGCACTGCCTGTCTGCAAGATTTGGCGCAGTCCCCTAGCAATCAAAAACTGCTGAAAGTATTTTCCCATTCTGTTTTTATCATTAACGCTTCTTGTCTATGATTGTATACAACAAAAGCTCCCAACAAGCAAGTCAGAGAAGAAAGGTCTGGCTCCAGGAAAAACAAATTCTTACATGCAAATCTGCAGTTGATGCAAAAAATCGAAGGCATTGCTCCACATGAACATCATACAAGGGCATGAGGATTGAAGAGCAAGAGGGGCATTTGAAAAAGGTTTCAACTTCGTACAAACAGACAAGAG
Source organism: Torreya grandis (assembly GCA_037957365.1). Lineage (NCBI taxonomy): Eukaryota > Viridiplantae > Streptophyta > Pinopsida > Cupressales > Taxaceae > Torreya > Torreya grandis. Next base: position 701,957 of record JARHVA010003436.1, read on the forward strand.
GAGCGCTTGATGTATGATGTGAGGTGTTTGTGAGGCTGTGTGCCGTAGTTTAAAAGATCAGATATGAAGCATAGGGTAAACATGAATTAAATTCATATTTATTAAATTCATATTTTTTTAAATTCATATTTATGAAGCGTAGTTTTAGATTTATTAAATTCATATTTTTTTTCCTGGAGATGAATTCTCACAAAAACTTGCTAGTTTGTGTAAACATGTATTCGAAACCTTGTCAAAAAGGAAATTTGCTTAAGTCCTTGTATCTTGTAAGATATAATTGTTACTTCCAAAAAAATTGTATTAAAAGTCGTTTCTCTAAATCTTTAGGTTATTTTTTTTTGTATATGGGTGCATTTTCGATAATATTTGACATATTTACTGGTTTTTTATTGAGCAAATTATGTTCTCATGAAGGTGACAAGTAGCATGATCGATATGGTTGAGTGAGCCAAGTTTCATAGGAGGATGGGGGAAAATCGCCAATCTAGAGTTTGGTGCTAACTTAGAAATTGGATTAGCGAAAGAGATGATGAAGCCGAAGATGGTGATCATTGGTGAAGATGATGATGAAGAGTATACTCCTACTTCACACTTGATGAGAACAATGTTGTTTAGGTGAGGCCTAGTCCAACCTAAGGATCAGTTGAGGTGAGGTTTAATCCCACCTGAGTATGTAGTGTGGTCAGTTCCCATCATTGATGTTATTGTTGTCCAATGAGGCAAAATCCCTTTGAGGCACATCATAATCATAAAATTAAGGGGCCCTTGCAAATTTGCAACATAATTGGCAATTCTTGAGCCGTTATGATTGTCGGATCAGCACCGCTTCAGATAATATAGGCTGCATGGCAGTTATTCACAGGTTTTCTCCATTGGCAGTTTGAGGGACCACAAGATGCTTGGGATCTAGCTGCACGCCCTATTTGGGCCTTCATCTCACAATGTGGATAGGTTGGACTTCAGCCTTTCTTTGCAGGCAAAAGATTGGCAAGGAAGGGTCTGTTTTGTTGGGGAGACCTTTGGAACAATGGAAGACAACAATGGAAATCTTGGAGGGACTTAAATAGGGCGCAAATTTTATCACCAGCATACAAATTTTTTTTTCAAGAACTCTGTAATATGATTCCTGAACAATGTCTTTTCAAGATGCATTTACAAAGTGCAGTCACCTTTGGAGGGATTGGAATTGGAATTCAGGAAAACCCGTCCTCAACTATAAAACAAAGGACTTGTATAAGCAGGTTTGCCATTCCAGTTTCATTGCACCCCGATTGAGCAAACAATGGCGGGTTCAAGATCCTGAAGTGAGATGGCAAAGACGTTGCCAAGTTATTTGGAAAACTAGAACATTCTTCAAATATAAGGTGATAGGATGGCTAGTGATACATTAGGAGCTAGCCTTTAAAGCAAGGCTGAGCAAGACTGGTTTTACAGATGCATTTTGCATGGTGTGTGGGAAAGAAGAAACAATTGATCATATCTTCTAGAAATGTCCACCAAGAAGAGGCCTTTGGGGGTGGCTGCAACCTGAATTCAATTTTATTTTTATTGCTCCTCTCTCTTGGAAAGGGCCTTGTTTAGGGGATTCTTGGATGGATAGGGACAGCTGCAAGGGTTTATGGCATACAACACGGTTGGCAGCAATCAGCTTTCTTTGGTGGACGGGATGCCAAGCTGTCTTGTAGAATGACACCTCCCCTCTCTGTATGGGGGAGTTGAGGCTTTTTAGACAAGTTGGCCTAGATTGTACAAGCTAAGTTTGAGTGGTTTCAAAGAGATTTGAACTCTTTGCCCATTGGGGTGTAGGCTCAGGTGCGTTTTTTCCTTTCCTATGTAGGGAGAGATGCTTCTTGCTAGCCTTTTGTTTAGTTGATATAATCTTTGCTTTTCTTGGTTTTTGCTTAGTGATGTAACCTTTTGTTCCTTGAAGTAATATGCGATGCAATTTAAAATAAAAAAAATGTAATATCTCTTTGAGTTTTTTTCCTACTTGTATTACCTCTAGAGCTGCTGACAACCAAAACTAAACAAAGGCAATATTCAAATGGTACCTCAACTAAGATTCTGGACTTCCATCTTCTGCAATTTTTCCAGCAAGCACAAAAAATTCTTTTCACTAAAATACACTAGATAATCTACTAACATTAAACTATGAATCAAATATGTGGCACACAATACTATAAGATAATAACTACTACATATAAATAGGAAAACACTTCTTCCCCCACTGGGAGGACCCTCCTACCACCAGTGGGAGACTCCTTTCTTCTTCACTGGCGCACACTACTCTTAAAACATGAATCTTCTTAAATAGGCTGTTATGACTAAGTTCATAACTTTTAAGCATAACCCTTCATAACTAATAATATAATATTAATCTCTTAAATCTACAGTCATTATACTTAATTTTGTTCAACGTCTATCATATGTAGTCTTAGATAATAATACATTGTCATACTCCTTTGGATTAAAATGCAATTGGTCCTTTTTATTTCTTTCTCTAGGAGTCTAAAAGGTTATTGTTTTTTATTGCATATAAATGACAATAAAGAATTTTTTTTATCATGTGCTGATGGGTTCTTATTGAGTTGCATGCATAAGATAGCTTTACATGGAATGATAAATATTTTTTTCTTCTAATGTGAGAGTTCTTTTGTATTTTTTCGTGGTTTTCAGTACAGTTTCACCAACATATGTTAATGAAACACTTTGCTCTGGTTGGTTGTCCAATATATTGATGCAGTATCGTACAAAGTAAGCCTTTAATTTCTTCCTTTCTAATCTTCTTCTATGAAGTTCCCAATTATAATGATGGCAGAAGTATGCTCACTTTTGTGAAAATGTGGTGGTGCATGATTATCTTATACCTTCCAAATTGATTGTTTCTATATTATTCTATCATCACAATACGTGGAGTTGTACAGTTCTGATTTTTGCATTTTCAGTCTAATTCTAATTTTCAAATCTTCCTTCCTAATATTCATATACAACTAAGTAATGTCAACGGAAATGTATGGATGGAGGCATTTGGTGAGAAGGAATAAAATTTCAAGTTATGATGATACACTTCTTTGCCTGTGATCATTTTTTTATTGTATGTACGACTAGGAAAGATAGGAGTAATGATGTTCAGGTTGTGCTATTTTTATAATGAAACATGCATCTAAAACAACATTATACAGTAAAGTTAGTTTTGAAAAATTCCGTAAAATCTTTAATGTTCAGTTTTGCTTAAACTTTAAAGGTATTTATACCAATAATCTTGGCCAACTGTAACCTTAATATTGAGATAAAGTTTACGTTTCAATCCCTACATCTATCAACATTGATAGATTGAATTTTTTGTTAACTTTCCTTTCATTCAGGGGATGTTTTGAAAGATCTCTTTCTGAGCCACCCTCCTCGCCAGTGTAAATAGGGAACTATAATGATTTTCTTTACTTGATTATCCCATATATTGAGTGAGATAAAATTTTGTTGTGGTAAATGTTGTCAACTTGGAGCTGCGCCCTGATTCGAAGACGTGCATGAAATGGCCAGTCCTCTATCCCGCTGAAACAATGGGATCTTTTCACGAGGGTGGGTGCCTCAACGGTGAGAAGAATCTCCAGAGAAGGCTGGTTCCTGTATGATGTATCTATGAGGATCTCTACTCTATGTTGCGGACTACCGTGGAAAAGGGAGAAGGAAACTTAAAGGGGAAATCCTACCTAAAAGGGGGTGATACACCAGAAATTTTTGATCCACTCAACTTGGAACCTTGAACACTGAACAAACAAGGGAAAAAGAAGACCTTAGATTTCAATCAATCACTTATGCATAAATATTTCATGAAGAGGTTCGATCCAATGACCCAAAACATGAGGGAAAATGGAGAGAGGTCTGATAAAAGATACTTTGTAGCCACCTAACGTCCACTTATAGCTTCAGCAAAAGACATAAGGAACACTTTAACATGACTTGCATAAGGATAATCTAACAACTAGGTATGAACCAGAATTTGGGAAGGGAGAGAAATCTACCACTTATGCAAATTGCGGAATGAAATATACACTATGCCAACACTTGAAATATGAAAGTAGAGTCCTTCTATTGATCGAAGAGGTTACACAACTCACCAATGGCAGAGTCTGGTCTAACCAAGAGAGAGATTGGATAATTTTTAATCAAGGCTGAAAGCCATTTTATAGAAAATTACAAGAGGCCAAAGATTGGCGTTGGAAATTTGAAGAGAAGGATTCACTTCGGTTAACTCAACGCTGACTTGGCCTTTCAATAAAATATGTTTTCTTTTGTCTTTGCATGAAGCTTCTTGCGCTTGAGGAAGTAAACTTGTTTTTGTTATGAACCGCCCACCTCTCTTTGCATGGAAATCCATGCCAATGTTAATTTTAGAACTCTACGTGAGCTGCTTGATGCCGAATTGGAATGTTTGAAAGGCTGAGTTGGACGAAGAGATCATTCTCCCTCACATGGAAAGCTCCTAGTGGATGCGGCGTTTAACAATTAGTCAACTCTAAATTTGGTACAGTCAACTCGACATTCGAGTTTGGAACTCCGGTTGAAGCTGAGTTGGACCTTTAAATGCATGAGTTGATCCGGAGATGAGCAGGTTTTCAATAACCAGTCGACTAAAGCTTTGACCGGTGTTCGAAAATAGCTCCCGCTTGCATGTATTTTACCCTGTTTTGGTCTGCCTGTTCCTGTCTATTTCTGGTGAGATTCTATATTCGGATGTATTAATCTATATTTCCTCCGGGATGCTGACAACCTTTTTGAAGCTTTAGATTTCCTTCGGAATATATGCTTTTCCTTTAATTTCCTGCGGCATTTCTGTCTTTCGGCTTTATTCTCTAAATTATTCCTTCGGACAAAAGTCCGAAGGATACTTTCCTTCTCTTTTCCCTTTGCTCAGGGTTTTGTCTTAGTCGGGTTTTCTTTCTCTTTATTGGCTTTGCATTTCCTTGGACTTTTTTGTCCGAAGGAATTCCTTTGGACAAAAAGCCTGAAGGTTCCCTTTGCCTTTGCTGTTTGCTCTGTCGGTCTTTTTGTTAAGCCATTTTCTCGCGGACAAAATGTCCGCAAGAATCATCTTGGTCTTTTCCTTTATTCTTTGGACTTCTACGTCAGCTTTTTGCACGGGCCGTTTCTCCGAATTCCTTCGGACAAAAAGTCTAAAGGAAATACCCCTTCACTTTTGCTTTCACTTGTTTTTCTTCGGTCTTTTATCCTGTGTCTTCCGAATTCCTTCGGACAAAAAGTCTGAGGATATCTTTGTGCCTTTGCTCTTCAAAATGTGCCCTTTGGAAAAGTCACCATGGTCCTCTTGCCGACCAAGTGCCCTCCGCAAGGGCTAGTTGCTCGTGTCTGTGCCTTTTTCGGAAAAATTGTAGAGCACCTGGGCTTTTTGCAAAGGTCCTGAATTCGTTCTTGTACCTTCCCGAAGGGTAGGTGCCCTTCGAGAATGTTGCAAATAACCCTTTCGAAGGGTACTTCCTTTGTCTTATGCGTTTTGTTGATCTGTTATTTCCTTGTTTCATGAACCATTCCTTCTTGCAAAGGTCCAAAGGAATTCATCCTTTTGTAGCAAAGGCCCCTACCGAAACAATGCATTCTTCTTTCCTTGGCTAGAGATGTGAACTTTCTAAATGGCAAAAGACAATCCGACTTGTGGAAGAATTGTCAATAGTAAATTCACTCATTTTGGTTAATTTTCTTAACAAGTCAACTACATGTTACTTTTGATATACTTATTACACCAGGTTATACTTATCCCTATGAAGTTGACTATTCGTGGTTTATAACATCTTATCCCCTTGGAGAAACGTCACCTTTGACGGGTGCAACTGCTCACAAACAAACATATGATAGAGATAAGGACACACATATAATACTTTAGCATTGGGAAGAAAGAATATGGTCATCCACCTAGACCAAGAAGATTAGTTCGGAGTATGATCAATCATAACCCTATTTGCATATGTGAATTCTATGACGATCATTGTTCCTTCCATTAGGACTCATATTCGCTAATTTGGACTTACGATAATTTGTTATTTATTTGACTATTATTTATAAATAGTGTGATATTGAAGTATAAAAAGCAACCTTGAATGGGGTTTATGAGTGTTAATGGCCACATAAAAACATATGCTAGAGATAAGGACAAGCATACATAATCTGTTAGCATTGGGAAGAAGGAATAGGGTCACATAATTTGTTACGTATTAGCTTTGGGAAGAAGGAATTGGGTCACATAATTTGTTGCATGTTAGCATTGGGAAGAAGGAATAGGGTCACCAACCTAGACCAAGAAGATAAGATAATTTGTTATGTACTTGACTATCATCTATAAATAGTGCAATATTGAAGTATAGTAAGCAATGTCGAATGGGGTTTGTGAGTGCTAATGCTGACATGAAAACGTATGCTATAGATAAGAAAAAGCATATATAATACATTAGCATTGAGAAGAAGGAATAGGGTCACCAAGATAAGTCTGGAGTATGATCAATCATAACCTATTTGTATATAGGAATTTCATGATGTTCATTGTTCCTCAGATTAGGACCCTGCTTGTTAATTTGGACTTTAAACGATTTGTTAATAAATAGTGCAATATTGAAGTATTGTGAGCAACCTCAAATGGGGTTAAACAAACCTCATTAGCATTAAGATCTTAAACAAGGTTAAGAAGACATCAACTTAACGAAGACAAACCTCTATTCCGCTGAAGAGTCATTAGTAGGGTTGGGAGACCTTGACTATTTTAGAAAAAAGTATATGGGGTTTAGATATACCTCTATTGGGTGCAAAATATCTCATAGGGCTAATTGACGTCAATTGGATCAAATAGATCTCAATGGAGTTAAGATAGACTTCTACTAGGTTAAATAGATGAAACTAAGCTTAAAAGACCTCAACTAGGTAATCTAGGCCTTAGTCGGGTTAAGATAGACATCTCTAGGGTAAATAAGACCTCAACAAGGTTAAAGGACCTGGATTGGGTTAATAGATCACAATTGGGTCAAGATAGTGATATAATCATAAATCCCTCTAAATACGTAATGGGAAGCAGCAATAAATGATCAATAAATGAGTAAATTAACAATAAATATATTAAAACATATAGATTTTTGAATTTAGCTGATATAATCACTTGAGAAAATTATAGAACACCAAATTATACGTGTTCATAGACCTTGTTGCATTGAACATTGTCATGTGTTGCATCTTTGTTCCTCATGGAGTTCGTGTCACCTTGTGTGTACATTGAACACTTCAAACTTTTCAATTTTTAAGACCACTAACCATCTTGCAACATCCAATAAAGACATCCCAATCGTTGTTTTTAATTCTTTCTCGCAGATTCCTATATTCCTTTGAATCATGTATATTGGACATGTGTTGTAAATATTCTTTTTTAGATCCAACTATGGTAATTGCCTATGTTATTAGAAACTCCAAGGAAGCTTCCATCTTGACACATGGGAACATTCCAGCTATTGAAACTCCCATTTAAGTCATTAAAAGTTATGAAAACATTATTAGGTTGTTTCTCAAAACAGTAATGTCTGAAATGCTTCTGGGTCGATTTGGAGGAATTCACAGCCTGAAAATGGCTGTTTCTGGCTAGTGTGAGTGAAGAACATAAAAATTAGAGTCGTTTTCAGGTTTCTACATTTGTTTAAAGAAATAAAATTATATGACCAACAGAAAAGTATCCAGACAACCAATAATTGGCTCTACATAGAAAACCAGGTATATCACAAGGATTGTAGAATCAATAACAGTTTCTAAATATGTAATTTAAGTTTTTATGTTCAAAGTTGCATATACGGATAATGACAATCCAATACTAGTTGCAATGTTTCTCAAAAGCTAAAAATTTCATATTGCAGATTATATAATAGCAACAACAATAATAACATGACTATTAAAGTAGTTATTATTATTCTCCAACAACAAAGAGTGCAAGAAGATAGCTTCTTTTCATTTCCTCACCTTATTCGGGAAATTGTATATGTGTGAAAAGGAAGGCCTTTGAAAGAAAACAAGGAATTTTTGCCAAAAATAATGCAACGTAGAATTAGTGTGGACACTAGAAGGCAATTCACTAAAATGAAAAATATAAAATCCTAAATTGCCCTACTTAATGTACAAAACTAGAAGGGAGTAGAAGATCCGATAAAACTTCATTACAACTGGAAACTTCCAAACCATAAATAAAATATCTACCATTGCATGTTTGAAATCATAAAACTGAATCTGGAAACATACTTAACAGGAACACGTGAAACAAGCAACAAACTGGTGCAGAAAAACTGGAGCTACTTTTTGCTAGATGAAATATCAAATTTCTTCTTGATTCCATAGTCCTCTTCTTTGAAAGACAAGGAAAGGGAGATGGTTCTGGAAATGGCAGAATTGCCAGATTGAGCTTTAGAGCTATCTCCTTTAGCAACCGATTGATTACAATGTTTTGAGTCCTGAGTTGGTTCACCTTTTGTTTCAGATCACCAAACTCCAGCATTATGCGTGTCTGCATCTTACTGATATATTCCTTGAGCAGATAAGTGGAGCCATTGTTTTTCACAAAATATTGCAGGGCAATCTGTTGTGCCATATATTGTACATTCCTTCTGGTTCGGGTGCCCCCAGAATTTGGCATGTCCTTAATTGTCTTTGCGTTACTCATTTCTCTGTGCCCATCCTGCTACAAACAATCAACAAATCTCTCAGCCTTGGCCTTTTCCTGCACCCTTCGTAACAGCTCCCTTCTGCATTCTCTTTCCAACCCTTTGTAACATCATTAGAGTAGTCAATGCAGCAAGTACAATAAGTGATCAACATTAATTCCTCATCAAAGATACTTGAACAGTAAAAAACAAGGGTCAAACTTGAACTTAGCTCTAATCCAAGTCAATGGTGGTCAAAAGGTATTGACTTTCTAGTGAAATAATAGTAATTTTTTTTCAACCTCAAACAACAGTTGATCGACTTGGTCAGCAGCCTAATAAACTACTTGTCGTCACAGGGAGCTATGCTGACATCAGCTCTCTGGAGTCCTCTTTGTGTTCTACTATATATTTGAACTGCTATATATTTATATCAACTGTCTTTTTTAGAGCTGGCATGGCACTAGTTGGTCCACTCAGCTGTCCGCTTTAATAAATGTTGTGATAATGAATTTATGAGAGAGGAAAAACTGTTTATATATAAAAATTATACTTAAAAAAAAATTAAATCATGATGTCATAAATGAATTTATGATGTTATAAATGATGTCAATATTTCCTTCTTGGTCCAATTTGGATTTTCTACTTGTCTCTGTCAATAGGCTTTCGTTCATAAGTTTGAAGGTGCAATTAGTGGCTTCTTTGAGAAGTATAGGGCTTTAAACATGCTATGAGGAATTGCTTAAGCATACCACTTTGACAAGTGTTGCATCATTAACTTTTCTGTATAGTTTCATCTTTTGGCCTCAAGGAGTCACTAAAGTTATTGATGAGGACATCTCTTCTTATGATTTTCTTTGTCTACTCATGTTGGTCATGTGCAATACTATATATAGTATACTACTTTATTCTTCTACGCTTTGACTAGTTAGTTGTTGAAGTTTACCTTGCTATACATTAAGCTTAATCTTTGGGAGCATTGTATGTTCTGCACACCTATATTTTTGAGCTTCACATGACTTTATATAATTGTATGTTGCAGATATTTTGGTATTTTAAATGGAATCGACACTGCTCTATGGGACCCAACTGCAGATGAATTCTTGCCATACCGTTTCCATGGTATGCTCCTCTAACAAATTGTATGAATTAGCTATCTACCTTTTTTTCTAATAAAATTCGGTACCTATAATCCCTATGCTAAATTATTAGTGGATCACTATATCTAGCATGGCTTGCTTAATGCTATTGCAAGCATAAGGAGAGGTTTAGAGGGTTTTTTTTCCTCCATTTTAAAAAAAATGGCTTACTTGTTTATTTTTGATTGAACAGTCCAAATAAAACTTGATATGATATCATACTTTAATTAATATTTCATGCTATACTTTAATCCTTTACAATCTACATAGATTATGATATTGACCCGGGAATTTAAACGAGAGGTGCACGTACTAGATTGGGAAACCTATTATAGATAGTAAGAGAAGCCACAATATATACGACAAGATGATTTAAATAAGAGATGCGTGGATATTATATCTTCTACTTCAGTTCTACTAAGAGCATGCTTAAATTTTAAACTTTTCTTCCTACACTAAAGAGCTATTGTAAAAAATTGCAATATTAATTTTTTTGTGAAGTAGCAGATATCTTGGCTGATTTAAAAAATGCAATATATAGTGTGTTCTGTAAAGTGCATGGCAATAACTAGCAAATATTTGTTATTGTTTCATTCAAAGCATATGGATTTCCATAAATTTCCACCTATTATTCGTTTCCTTAAAAAAAAAATGAATCATGATTTTATTGTTTGTAATATCAATTTAATAATAAAATCTGAGAAGCAATTAGGTTTTTTCATAATAGTCGTCATAAACGTTGACCTCTTTAGAGAGAAAATTGTACATACATATGCAGATAACCAAATTTTGTTATTTCTGCCATGTTGGGTCACCCATGTAAATGTGCAATACATTCAATTGTTTTTTAACAAGAAGCAGTAAAATCAGATTTCATTTCATACCGAACAACAATGAAATACACAGATAGACAACAATATTGTAATAAGAAGTGATGATTCATTCGATAGATGGTGTCAACATAAAAACAATCCGAAGGTCATCACCAAGAGAAAATTTTGGATGGAACCTTTTTGGTGATACGACTTCAAAATTTACTTATCTAATTAAAGACTTCAATACCTTACAAACAACTAGTTAAAGTCTGTTGTCCAGTGTTTTGAAACAGATATAGTGAGGCGTAAAACACCATCCCATTCTACATTAGAAAATCTAAACATGGTAGGGGTTACCTACACATGTATAAGGCTTGAAAATAGTAAGGGGTCGAAGAACCCTCCCATTTTCATACCTTATTCATTGGGCATGACTTACCAATGTCCATAGAGGACCTATTAACAAACTAGGAACGACATCTAATTCTAAATAGAAGTTTCGTAAAATAAAACAAAATGCTTTTAGTGAAAACATAAATGAATTGGAAACAACTTTCCTTTTGGAAACAAAACATGAATTAGATTTATTAATACAAAGGAGCTAATGAAAATGTTTGCTAGAACAGTCCAAATAAATTATAATTGAGGTTCTGATCTATTATAATCATGTGCCAAATTAGCATTGATTAGTTTATCATTCTGAACAACAAAGCCTAAACAAAGTGATTTCACCAACCAAAGAGATTGGATCACATTAATTCCAAAAAAATAGCAAATGCTTAAATGAAGGAAAATATCCATGGAGTGAACAATTTAAATGCAATTCTCAATTATGAATTACAAATATAGCAGCATCCTATATTTTTATGCTAATAATCATAAATAACTTGAAATGCCCACGGGAATATAATATCATTTACTTACCATGCAGAAATAGTGAAGGCTCATGTCTATGCCAATAAAAAAAAGATACATAAAGTAAATGTTACCGAAAACTGCACAGTAATGAAGCTCATTTGCATTAAAATCCGAAACCACTTTGATCTCTTTCCACAAAGTTGTCTCCTTTTACAAATTTTGCATTATACTACATTCTATTCTATTCTATTCTATCCTCCTTCATATTCCCTTACATTAAAATTGCGATTACATATTTATAGACTCAAGTACAAAGTGGAATAAGGAATGTAAACCAAACGGCTGTGATTGTGTCTTCAAATTCTACTTGCTGTTTAAGTCATTTTGCCTTGTGTTATGAACGTGTAGCAGATTAAATAAAGATTAATTTTTTGTTGTGTTTTTCGCTGGATTTTTCTTGTTGTTTCCTACTCGTCTTTTCCAACTTCATCTTTGAGCTCTTGAATTAGCCATACTCCACTAAAAACAATTTTTATTTTTCCAGCAACAATTTGTGACTTGCAAAGCTTTTGCTCTTTGCAAAGCTCATCTTTCACTGCGGTTCTCTTTGTTTTGTGCTGCCCTTTGTTTTGTGAAGGCTCTACAACTTGTGAAGATATATATGGTCTTATAAAGGTCTTTGTAGATTGCAATGATTTTTTTTCTTTGCGATGCACTTCACATTTTTTTTTGGATAGATATTAAGGGTCAGAGGCACTATCACCCACACAGTGATAAAATAATTAGATTAACAAAGCCTAGGAGGAAGGTGGGCTCCACACTTCTCCACCCGCATAGAGAAAATCCCACAGCTTATCAAAGCTCAAATGGGAACAACCTACCACAAAAAATGGCAAAAAGCCATAACAAAAAACTGGGCCAAGTCCTAAACATCTAGCTTAGAAGTGCTTGTCATATTAAGCCCTAGAATCCACAGTTGACGGACTAGCTCCCTCATCACCAACCATATGACTACACCCCATCAAGCTCATTGCTGTTGAAGACTACCAATCGTGACACGAGCGTTAAAACCCAATGATATGCAGTAGAAACATCTAGCATCAAAAAACTAAACAAACCAAAAAACTTCCAAGAGACTTTGCACTGCACACCATCCCCAGCTGTCAAGACACACCTAGATTGCCCTTGCCAGGTGACACCATGTCCCTGACCTCTAGAAACCACTAGCAATCTGAATAGGGGTGAGGGAGAAGCTTCAACTGTTCCTTGCATAACCCATGACGCAAAAGAAGAGGAAAAAACCTGCTCAAGCTCAACAACAAGCACTCAACTACCACCAAAAATCATGACGAAAGGGAAGAGCCACATCTCCCTTAGGGAGCCCAAAGAAAAATTTACATGCCAGGGCAGAAAAAGATTAGATGACCTAGAACATTTGTCAAAATGGAGAAGAATGAAAAGGTGGTTAGGGGACCGAAAACCATCTTGGAGATTTTCTTTCCAATCCGTTTGCCTCTCCACCCAAAAACAAGAAAAGACACCACCCGCCCTCTAGTAAGAACCCAAAGAAGGGTTTAAACAACTTCATGGAAAAGGCGAGGCCGGCTAGAACATTCCTAGGGCCAACAAGCTTTTCCAAAGAAATGTAAGCAAGGAAGATTTACCATGGAATTATGGGGGGTAGCAAAGCTATGACCAACACTTCCAACCACAACGTGGGGAACAAACTTGTAATGGGCACCCCTGTTACGCCCAAAACTAACCCAGCTGAAACCCCTTATGACTCCGGAACGGTTTGCTTGTATTGTTTTTTTTTGTGTTTTGCAAAGTCTTATGCATGTAACATAAATATAGAATTGAAAGCATAGGCACACATAGCTGAAATAACCAACATATTGTATTTATATTGATTGCAAAATGAGTAAGCAAGTACAATGTCGGCCATGTGATAACTCACTAAATACTCCAGTAATGGAATGAACATTGTTTCAATCGAATATCCCCAGCGAATACCGAAGGTGCGATCATTTTGTTCTCCGTCCAACAGAACTACGGACTCTGCTGGCTAGTTTCTACGGACTCTGTAGGCTGGTTTCTACGGACTCTGCAGGCCTGTTTCTACAGACTCTGCAGGCTTGTTCTATGGACTCTGCAGGCTTGTTTCTACGGACTCTGCAGGGATGCTTCTACGGACTCTGCAGGCTTGCTTCTACGGACTCTGCACGCTAGTTCTACGGACTCTGCAGGCTTGTTTCTACGGACTCTGCAAGCTTGTTGTACGGACTCCGCAGGCTGTTTTCTACGGACTCTGCAGGCATGCTTCTACAGACTTTGCAGGCTTGCTTCTACGGACTCTGCACGTTGGTTTCTACGGACTCCGCAGGCTTGTTTCTACGGACTTTGCAGACATGCTTCTACAGACTCTGCAGGGTTGTTTCTATGGACTCTGCAAGCTTGGTTCTACGGACTCCGCGGGCTTGTTTCTCCAGACTCTTACTGCAGATAGCGACTGCTACGAGATGCTACAGTGACGTGGCTGCTACGAGATGCTACAGTGACGCGACTGCTACAGTGGCACGACTGCTACAGTGGCGCAGCTACCACAGTGCGCCGCTGTATGAGGTTGAAAGCACAGACTCCAAAGACCAATGCCAAGGATTGATGTCTAGAGTGCTACAGTTGGGAAGGACGTTCCCAAATGCCCAAAATAACTTGCAAACTACAAGTGCATCAATTTTTTCTTTTTATCCATCATGCCTAATGAAGCCACAAACACTTCTTTTTATTCTTTCTCCAAGGGGGTGACTCAACTCTCATGAGCAATGTGGGATAAAAGATGTGCAACATTTTATATATTAAAATATCACTTGTCTCCGTTGGGTACCATCCCCATAAAGTAAGTATTTAAAGTAACACTTTAATATCTTGCAATTAAGTTAAATGTTACTTTTATAACACTTTAGGCATTAAAATATGATAGCAATCGGACTCCGAATAGTGCAAGTGATAGTTCGCCAAAAAGCTCTCATCGAGGAGTATCAAATCCAATCATCAAAACTGGCCTCCGCTGTGTCCTGCTAACTTACTACAAATAGTAAGTATGCCTGAAACTGAGTAAGTCAACTCCGTTTTGGCCCAAACTAGAAATGACTAGGCCAAAACACTCTAGGATCCCTTTAAACTTTTCGTTAGCCCTCGGGACCATGTAGAACTAGGCTAACGCACACACACATTTGGTCAACTGCTAAAGTGGGGACATTACAGTCCGCCCCCCTTGAAATTGCTTGTCCTCAAGCAATCTCAACCCAGCCTGCTGAATAACCTGCTCACTCTCCCATGTAGCATCCTCCTCCGGCAGGTCTTTCCATCTGATCAAGTACTCCTTCACTATCCTGTTTCTGAGTTTCCTCTCTCTCGTGTCCAGAATAGCCTCAGGTACTAACACGAGCTTCCCCTCCTCATACAAAGGGGGTAAATCTGCAGAAGGCACTACACTCTGACCAATGGCTTTCTTAAGCCTAGACACATGAAATACATTGTGCACCCGACTGCCCTCTGGGAGCTCAAGCTCATAGGCGACTTCGCCCACTCTGCGAATCACCTTGTAGGGACCGTAAAATCTAGGCTTCAGCTTCTCTACTCCGCTCTTCTTGAGCGATGACTGCCTATATGGTTGTAGCATCAAATACACCATGTCCCCCACCTCGAAACTGCACTCTACTCTATGCTGATCAGCATACAACTTCTGCTGATTTTGACCCTGTTGTATATTCTCCTTGAGCGCTCTTAGGACATCTTGACTATCCAGCAATAGGCCTTTGGCTTTGGGCACTCTGCTATCCCTCAAAGCCATATCCATGAAGCTTGGTGCTTCATACCCATACAATGCCATAAATGGAGTCATTCTGATGGTCATGTGATACGTGGTATTGTAATAATACTCCCCCATGTGTAACCACTTAACCCAGGCTCTCTGCTACACAGTCACATAGTTCCGCAAATAGCCTTCCATTTATTTACTCTCTCCATCTGCCCATCTGTCTGAGGATGGTAGCTTGAACTAGTTGTAAGATCTGTACTGCATAGCCTGAACAACTCCTGCCAAAAGGCACTCATGAACTTGCTATCCCTGTCACTAATAATAAATCTTGGTAACCCATGCAACCTGAAAACCTCCCTGAAGAACAAATCTGCGACCTGAGCTGTTGTGTAAGTAGAAGGGATAGCAAAGAAGTGAGCAAACTTCGTCAATCTGTCTACCACCACAAAACTTCAATCTCTTCCCTGCACTCGTGGTAGGCCAGTGATGAAGTCCATAGAAATGCTTTCCCATTTCCTGTTCGGAATGGGTAAGGGCTGTAGTAAACCAGCAGGAAACGTGTGCTCTTCCTTATTCTGTTGACAAACTGCACTCCCTGACATACCTCTGAACATCATCCTTGAGCCCTCTCCATGAGAACCGCTCTCGGATCTCCCTGTAGGTCTTGTAGACCCCCAGATGCCTAGCTGTAGGTGCATCATGAAATGCCCTCAGTATCGCCTCTCTTAAATGTGATGACGGAATCAAATAAATCCTGTCCTGAAATCTAATCAACCCATCTATCACCTCATAGCAATCATCCTGTATAGTACCTGAAATCAATCCAGAAGCCCAAGCATCTCTGGCATATTCTGCTATAATCTTATCCCTCTAATCTCTTGAAATCTCTGCAAGAGCACAAATGTGAGGTCTTCTGGATAAGGCATCAGCTACTACATTCTTCTTCCCTTTGACAAACTCAATGTCAAAGTCATAAGCCTGCAATTTAGTGACCCACTTCTGCTGTCTGTCATTGAAGTCTCACTGGCCCATGAAATACTTTATGTTGTGATCCGTCTTGATCACAAACTTTCCTCCAACCAAGTAGGATTGGAATTTGGCCAAGGCATGCATGATGGCCAGCATCTCCTGATCATAATAGAATAGCTCCTCTCCACCCCTCGGAGCTTCCTACTCTCAAAAGCAATGGGATGCTTCTCTTGCATCAATACTGCTCCAATCCCATCACCGGATGCATCACAATGAAGCTCAAAAGGCTTTGTGAAGTTGGGTAGAGCTAGAACTGGACATGAAGACATCACCTACTTGAAATGTTCAAAACACTGTTGTGCTGCCTTTGTCCATACAAAAGCTCCCTTTTTGGTGAGATCTGTTAATGGTGCTGCAGTCTATGAAAAAACCTTGCACAAATCTCCTATAGAACCCACATAACCCAAAAAACCCTTTGAGTTGTGTAAGGCTTGTTGGAATAGGCCAATCAACAATCGCCTTAATCTTTCCTGGATCCACCCTAACTCCATCAGCACTGATAATTTGGCCAAGGTAGAGCAACTTTGTCATGCCAAACTCACACTTCGATTCCTTGGCATACAGTGATTCCTTCTCCAAAATAACCAGCACCTCCTCTAATTGTTGTAGGTGCTCCTCCCAAGTCCTATTGAATACCAGGATATCATCAAAGAATATCAATACAAATCTTCGAAGCTGCCCTCTGAACCCCTGATTCATACAACTCTGGAAGGTAGCTGGAGTGTTGGTTAGCTCAAATGGCATAACCAAAAACTCAAAGTGCCCATAGTGACACCTGAAGGCAGTTTTTTCTATGTCCTCCGTTCGCATTCTGATCTGATGGTATCCTGATCGTAAGTCTATCTTAGAGAAATACCGTGCTCCATGCAGCTCATCAATCAACTCATCAATCCTAGGGATGGGGTACTTGTTCTTAATTGTCTTCTTATTGAGAGCTCTATAATCAATGCACATACGCATTGTCCCATCCTTCTTCTTTACCAAAACAACTGCTAAAACAAAGGGGCTTTTGCTTGGCCTAATATGCCCCATCTCCAATAGCTCCTTTATTGACTTCTCTATCTCATCCATATGCTTTTTATGATGGCGGTAGGGGGTGATGATGACTGGTTTAGCCCCCTCCTCTAGCTCGACAACATGCTCTATACCCCTCTTGGGAGGAACCCATGTGGAATGCTACCAAACACCTTATCATGCCTCGAAATGATCTCCTGTATATCTGGAGAATGGCTTTTAACCTGCTGCTCTGGAGGTGTAGGCATGATTAAACATTCAACTGCCCACTCTACATCATCATGTCTAAATAACCGTTCCATGCTCTTCAATGATACCACCCTGAGCCCCCCATCGGGTAAACCTTGAAGCACCACCTTCCTGCCCTGATGCTGAAACCTCATCTCCAACTTAGCCAAGTTGAAGGTAAACTCTACCAGAGAAGCCATCCATGTCATTCCCAAGATGACATCATAATCACCCATGTCAACTACATAGAAATCGTCCTCCAACTCATAACCTCCTCCCAATCTGATGTGAAGATTTGAAATCTTCTGGGTGCATAATAACTTGTGGCCATTGGCCACCATGACTCTGAACCCCGCGTGCTCTTCTGTCTGAAGGCCTCTCTTGGCCACCATTTTTGCATCGATAAAGTTATGCGTTGCCCCTGTGTCGATCAATGAAACCACACGCTGCCCCTGAATCATCCCTCTTACCTTAAAGGTAATGGCCTTCTGGACCCTTGTCAACCGAGCAAGAGACTTCTCATCATCCGAACTCTCCTCAGCAGTGCTATCACCCTGACTAGACTCCGAATCTGAATGTTGCTCCTTGTCCTCGGAAGGTGATTCATCTGCTGAAAAATACTCCATTGGTTTAGCCTTTGCCTTAAGCGGACATTTATGGGAAAGATCCCATGGCTCCCTACAATGAAAACATAGTTTTTTCTTTCTGAGCTCGTTGAGGGTGTCATTGTCCAACCCTTTAGTTTCCCCCTTAGGCTGCTAAGGGTCCTTCTAAAATGTCTTTCTTTCCTTATCCTTCTTAAAATGAGAGTCGTTAGAGTGAAATTTACTCCTGTAGGAAGAAGATGCTAGGTCTCTCGCTTTCTTAATAGCCTCTTGGAGTGAAGAAGGGTTGTGTCCCTTTACCCATCCTCGCAAGGGATCGGAAAGCCCATCCATGAAAAGAACAACGAGTCTCCTCTCAGATATATCTGTCACCAATACTGCCAGCTTTTGGAACTCGGTGATATAGGCCTCCACAGAACCCCATTGTTTAAGCTGTGCTAGCTCCTTGAAATGCAATTCTAGGTCCTTAGTGTCAAACCGCTCGATCAACCTCTCGGTGAACTCTGCATATGTATCAACCTGGTTATGTCCAAGTGTCACCATCCCATGGTGCCACCACTCATGGGCACTGCCATCTAGATGTATATCCGCGTACTTGATGGCATCATCTTCAGGCCTCGGGCTGAGCTGGAAATATGTATCAAGTTTTTGCACCCAAGCCTTGGCTGTAGTCCTCCCTGTATGATCAAAATATGGAATTGAGAGCTTACCCAGTTTCTTCTTAAGCTCATAATGTTGCTGCCTGTTGCCTCTCTAAGGTAAATGTTTCAGCGTAACATCCATGTACTCCCTGAAAGACATCTCACTCTGAAAATCCGGTCCAGAATTTCTCCAATCCTCTAGTATTTGGTCCTGTATCTCCTGCTGTGTAGGACCAGCATTATTTTGGTCATTCTGTCTCGGAGGAAAACGTGGCATGAGTGGTCTTGTAGTAGAACCTACTCTAGCATATGTCCTGGTTCCTCTATTAATCGATGCGTCTCCATTACCTCCATTACCCTGTCCACCTACCTGGTTAACATTATTACCCTGATTGGCATTATTACCTTGGTTGGCATTATTGCCTTGATCTGCCCTAGTCAAATGTTGTGTAATGGTTATAGCTAAATGCTGCAATGTAGCCTGTAGCTCCCTTTGACCCCTAGCAAGATCACTAAGCATCTCCCTAGTGCTAGGTTTTCCCCTTTCCCCATCTCTGTCACCCATGGCTAGTGCTGAAAAAGGGTCACCCTCTTCAATCTCTGGGTTTGTCCTGTTTCTCCTCAAGTAATACTGATGTGTTGGATGCATGAAACCTCACAGGATGGCAGGAAAACAGGTTCTGATACCACTGTGATGGGCACCCCTGTTACGCCCAAAACTAACCCAGTTGAAACCCCTTATGACTCCAGAACTGTTTGCTTGTATTGTTTTTTTTTGTGTTTTGCAAAGTCTTATGCATGTAACATAAATATAGAATTGAAAGCATAAGCACACATAGCTGAAATAACCAACATACTGTATTTATATTGATTGCAAAATGAGTAAGCAAGTACAATGTCGGCCATGTGATAGCTCACTAAATACTCCAGTAATGGAATGAACATTGTTTCAATCGATTATCCCCAACGAATACCGAAGGTGCGATCATTTTGTTCTCCGTCCAACAGAACTACGGACTCTGCAGGCTAGTTTCTATGGACTCTGCAGGCTGGTTTCTACGGACTCTGCAGGCTTGTTTCTACGGATTCTGCAGGTTTG
The DNA here is from genome assembly GCA_037957365.1 of Torreya grandis. Taxonomy (NCBI): domain Eukaryota; kingdom Viridiplantae; phylum Streptophyta; class Pinopsida; order Cupressales; family Taxaceae; genus Torreya; species Torreya grandis. Next base: position 721,883 of record JARHVA010003436.1, read on the forward strand.
TTCTACGGACTCTGCAGGCTTGTTTCTACGGACTCTGCAGGCATGCTTCTACGGACTCTGCAGGCTTGCTTCTACGGACTCTGCAGGCTTGTTTCTACGGACTCTGCAGGCTTGTTCTACGGACTCCGCAGGTTGTTTTCTACGGACTCTACAGGCATGCTTCTACGGACTCTGCAGGCTTGCTTCTACAGACTCTGCACGCTGGTTTCTACGGACTCCATAGGCTTGTTTCTACGGACTCTGCAGACATGCTTCTACAGACTCTGTAGGGTTGTTTCTATGGACTCTGCAAGCTTGGTTCTACGGACTCCGCGGGCTTGTTTCTCCAGACTCTTACTGCAGATAGCGACTGCTACGAGATGCTACAGTGACGTGGTTGCTACAGTGACGAGCTGCTACAGTGACACGACTGCTACAGTGCTATGGTTGCTACAGTGTCACGGCTGCTACAGTGGCGCGACTGCTATAGTAGTACGGCTGCTATAGTGGTGCGACTGCTACAGTGGTATGGCTGTTACAGTGGCGTGACTGTATGAGGCTGAAAGCACAGACTCCAAAGACCAATCCCAAGGATTGATGTCTAGAGTGCTACAGTTGGGAAGGACGTTCCCAAATGCCCAAAATAACCTGCAAACTGCAAGTGCATCAATTTTTTCTTCTTATCCAACATGCCTAATGAAGCCACAAACACTTCCTTTTATTCTTTCTCCAAGGGGGCGACTCAACTCTCATGAGCAATGTGGGATAAAAGATGTGCAACATTTTATATATTAAAATATTACTTATGTCTCCCTTGGGTACCATCCCCATAAAGTAAGTATTTAAAGTAACACTTTAATATCTTGCAATTAAGTTAAATGTTACTTTTATAACACTTCAGGCATTAAATATGATAGCAATCGGACTCCGAATAGCGCAAGTGATAGTTCGCCGAAAAGCTCTCGTTGAGGAGTATCAAATCCAATCATCAAAACTGGCCTCCACTGTGTCCTGCTAACTACAAATAGTAAGTATGCATGAAATTGAGTAAGTTAACTCCGTTTTGGCCCAAACTGGAAATGACTAGGCCAAAACACTCTAGGATCCCTTTAAACTCTTCGTTAGCCCTCAAGACCATGTAGAACTAGGCTAACGCACACACACATTTGGTCAACTGCTAAAGTGGGGACATTACAAAACTAGAATAACTTGGCCCTCATTCCCAGCAGACACAACCTCCTTCCAGAATGCCTCCACTGGAGCCAAAGGCACTTGCTTCACTTGCATCCTTCGCTCAACATCTGCCACGCCGCTCGAATGGAAGACACCACAGACAAGGTTGACGTAGGAAGGCAAAACCATTACAGTTTGCACACCCCTCACAAGACCCAATGCCACCCACCCCTTGATCATTAATGTGCAAAGGTAAAATAGGGTTTGAGGGGAACTCACACTACCCAAAATCTAGCCTACTTGATCGCCTTTGGGAATTCTCTGCTTCTCTTTCCTCATTGATCTAGATCGCCGCCGCTTCTGCTTTTGCTCTCCAACACCACTGGTATTGGGGCATGATGCCAAAAATCACCCTTCTCGCTTCTCTTGCCTGTTTCTGCTTCAAAAGCTGCCCTAATTTCTCTATCATTTGCACCAAATTCGCCAACTACTACTTTGAGTCTTCCATGGCTCAACAATCCATTTACATACATGGGAATTATTGATATGGTCTAACACAAGAGTCTTCGATGCTCTTCGCATCTTGCAAAGCTTTGATTCTCTGTATTTTCTTCAACACTTGGCACCTAGAGTCTGCAAAAAAAAAATGCTACCTTCGTTCTAGGTGTTGTCTACCTAGGCACAACATATGCTATCGGATGTTTTCCCTTTTGGTCTTAGCATTATTATCAAGTTATGTTATATTTTAAATGCTTAGAGTTGGTGAAGGGTTAAGGCATGAGTTGAGTAGGGTTTCTTGTGGGTTTGGTATAAAGTGTTGGAAAACATTAAAGAATGTATTTTTTTGCCATTTCGACTTCTAATTTAAACATATAAGCACCATTGTGTGAGAACTCGTGTGTTTTAGATGGATTTTCAAGTGCAATACACTCTTAGGTGAGTAGGTGCCCTCGTTTTTTTCGTTTTATCGTTTATTATACTTTATATTTGTAGTTTTGTTTCTATTTGTTATTTGAAACGTAGCATGTGGTATTAGAGCTTCAGTCGATTTTCATAGTCATTGACAAAATGTCAAGGGGAGTTTAATCAAGAAGCAACTCGAAGTGCATCACCAAGGATGAGATAAAGGGTTTATTTGCTGAGCTTACCAAGGAAGTTTGAATTGATATCTGTTCCAAGGAAAGTGGTCAGAGCAACCTGATGATGAAGAGGAGGATATCAACCCTAGGGGGGATCCTAAGCATGACTCACCAGATGATGAAGATGAAGAGGAAGAAAGATCACATTGTCCCTCTTCTAACTTACAAATGAAGATCCCACAATGTGACTTTGGAGTTGGGATGGAGGTCCACATAGTTGAGCAAGCTCAAATTGGTCTTTAGGGTTCAAAAGATTTAAAAAACAAGATGACAAGTTGAATGTGGCCCTAAAAAATTTAGACGGTGTTGCCCATACATGGGGAGAGAGATGGATTTTTACAAACCCTAATGGGGACTTTTCTGTTTTTTCCAATGCTCTAACTCAGAGAGCAGATCATAACTAGGATAAGTTGTATGATACCTAGTGAATGCATTTTTAAAGATATGTTTGTGGAGGAGTATGCAGAAAAAATTCCAAGTTTTGGAGTCCAAGGGCAAGCCTTTTTTGAATATGGTGCAAAATATATGTATTTCCAATTTGTGGGCTAAGATTCAAATAGAGGTAATGATGTTTGAACTAGAAAATTTGGAAATGGCTATTATTGTAGCTAGACGTGCAAAAAAACATATTGATGCCCAAAAAAATAAAATGGTAGGAGCTACTTTTCGGAAGTCTTGTACTTTTGATAGGAAACCCAAGGATGAGGGGAATGAAATTTAGATAAGATGATTGTAAGATTAAGTAGTTTGTTGAGCACCTCGAATCATGACTATATACGCTATCATAACACGGAATTGGATCTATGGACACTTTAGATCAATTCATCCATACTATTGTTTGTTATGGCACTAAATGCAATGAAAAATTTAGTTTGAACTCCAGGAAAGAGTATGACGGTTCATACTTTTCGCTACTTATCGAACGTATTGTCAATGTTGATGAATTGCTTGATGCAAAACAAAAGAGATGAATTCTCTTGACTTAACCAAATTGCTACTTGAACTATAATAAAACTCCACATAAATACATAGGGCCCTGATACCCTATCAAGTGGGTATGTATGACAGCCCATTTCATAGGCATGGGAAAAAAATACTTATTTGGCGGGGGCTCAACACGATTTTAAAAGTTGTCGTTTGGAATTACTAATGGTTTGCTCCGTTAAGTGTTCGCTGGCAGCTTGCAACAACTATTGTAACTCTCTTGTGGTAACTGCTATACCCTGTAGCAACTGCTGTAACACACTTGCAGCAATTGCTATAACCTGCAACAACTGTTATAACCACAGTTGTAGGGAGACACGCCCCCTAACACTTGGGACGCATCTCGGGTTTGGCTACATGTCTCCCATATGGGAGACGGGTACCAAGACACGAACCTGCCAAGATAAAACTCTAGTTGTTTACAAAAAACTTAAATGTGTCAAAAAAACCCTAACCACATCAAAAACGTAAGAAAAAATGCGGAAAACGACTTATGAAAAATGCAGACTCCGGTTGTTTGTAGTGTTTATTCAACGGTCACAGTCACTATCTAAGTCACCAAATTCAACAAGTAGTCGCCGTCATGAAAGGAACAGGTAGGGGTTTTAATTTAATTTTTTATTTTTTAAACACATTAATAAAACACATTGGAATTGCGTATTACCACGACCTACAACAGCATATTCCCTTGGACGGAGGAGAGGACAGGGAAACTCATAAAAATAATATGTTACCCCAAAAATGGATGGAAAACTCGTATTGATATTATGGTTACCTCAAAAATGGACGGTAAAGATGGACCATGGTTTATTTATTATTTTTGACCTAATATATGTATAAAGATGGACAATGTTGCTGATGTATGTAGCTATTTATTTATTTATTATAATATGTCCTGACTCCTAATATAAGTTTTCCCGTTTCTATAACTTTTTAAGTTTCTTTATATAGGTTTGTTTCTAATATAATCATTCATTTATTTGTTTTAATATATTTTTGTATTTATTATTTAAATTCATATAATCATTTATTTAAAGTTTAATCTTATATAATCATTTATTTATTTTAATATATTTATGTATTTGTTATTAATTTATTTAATTTAATTTTTTAATTTCTATTTTAATATTTTAAATTTTTAATATGTATTTGGCATTTGCTATTTATTTAAGAAATTCAATTCTTTAATTTTTATTTTAAGAATTTCTTTATATTTTAATATATTTCTGTATTATTTATTTAATTTAATTTTTAATATCTATTTTAGTAATTTCTATTTTAATATATTAAAATTTTAATATCTATTTGGCATTTGCTATTATTTTAAGAAATATAATTCTTTAATTTTTATTTTAATAATTTCTTTAATTTTAATTTACGTTTACGTTTTTTAAATTAGAGTTACTATTTTGTTTTTATTTTTTTCTAATATGTCAGGGGGAGGGAAAGATGCTTTGTATCCATCGTGGAAGTTTCACATTCATGTTTGCAAAGGGAATGTGGGAACATCAAAGATCACATGCAAGGTTTGTGGGAAGGCCTTCTATGGCACTTACACAAGAGTGAGCGCTCATTTTTCCCGAACAACGGGGAAACGGGTTAATGCTTGTACAAATGAGGAAGGACGGTTGGAAGCGATGAGATAACAAGAAAGAGCTGAAGGTAAACTAACTCATTTAAGCTCCTATGCTTCAACCACAGATCGAGCTCAAAGTCACCATTTCATGCCAACTACGAGAATAAAATAAAAGATAGATGTGTCTTCTGGGTATGCAACAAAAGATATGGGGTTTTCTTGCAAGAGATCACACATTGGTAGTTCAAATTCCATAGGAAGCATGTTTGATGTGCATGGTTGAGACGCAGTGGATGCAACGATTGCACGCTTCTTCTATGCGAATGGCATTTCATTCAATGTTCCTTGATCACCTTATTATGAGGAGATGGTTCGTGCTATCAACATTGGGTTGGCGAGGTATAAACCACCTGGGTATGAGAAGCTTCGAATGCGTCTTATTCACAAAGAGAAAACAAGGATAGAGCACCTAACTGCGCCAGTCAAAAAGATGTGGTCTATAGAGGGAGGCAACATTGTGATGGATGGCTAGACTAATATAAGCAACAAGCCTCTTCTAAACATTATGGTAACTTGTTCCAAAGGCCCGTATTTTTTGAAGGCTATTGACTATTATGGGCAAGAGAAAAATGCATAATTCCTTCAGAAGCAATTATGTGATGTAATTGATGAGGTGGGGGCATTGCATGTTGTCCAAGTTATTACAGACGTTGCCCAAGTTTGTAAAGCAGCTGGCTTATTGGTGCAAACAAAATACAAACATATATTTTGGACACCATGTTGTGTACACGCATTGAATAATGCACTCAAAGATATTGGCAAGTTTCAGTGGGTTTTTGAGCTTATTGAGAAGGGCAAAAAAATACAAATCTTTATATGCAATCATCACCACACAGGCCATTTATAGAAGATTTGCCAATGTGAAAATTCTCAAACCTGCAGATACGTAGTTTGCTTCATTCTTCATACTACTTGAGCTTCTTTATGTTGTCAAAGTGGCCTTGTGTTCCACTATGGTTAATGATGCATGGGCAAGTTGGAAACAATCTATTTTAGAGATTGTAGTTGAGGCGAGGAAAATGGTCCTTGATGATCAATTCTGGACGGATGTGAAATTTGTTGTTGACGTCATTCAACGCATTTGTGAGGTCATTTGTTTTGCTGATTCAGGCAAGCCATGTTTGTAATGTCCCCATTTTCGGGTTCTCTTGCATTTTAGTAGGCACTGACCTTCTAGATGTGTGTAAACGTTATCAGAGGAGTTATTTGATGTTTCCAATGAGCTCAGGTGGTCTGGAAGACTCATATGCCACTTTCAAATGTGATTTTTGGGTTTCAGCATGGTCTCCAAGATTCTTGGAGGGAGCGTCTATTGTTAGTAAGTCACTCGGTTGGATCTGTTTATCATCTTTCATCATTGGGATCACTCCTACGCAGTCAGTTTTCGATTATGATACATTTTGGCCATTTTCATTAATTGGGTGTAATATTGAGGTATATTTAATTAATTTTTACTAAGGTTGCCATTTTAATTAAAATATTTAATTGGGCACCTCAGTATTATAGCTCGTTGGAAAGAAAACGAAATGATTTAAATGATTGGACGCTAAAAGTGACTTTCAGTGTTGGAAATGTTTTAAAAGTAAAATATTTTGTTGGAGTTAAAAGGCTTAATAAATTAATAAAGTGATTTTTAAAATGGAGTTTCTGGAAAGTTCCCTAAAAAGCTTAACAAAAGAGGATTGAGAGCTCATTTGGATTATGCAGTTTATTCTATTTCTCTAATTGAAACTCTTATGGTTCTGGAGATCAAATTTGGTTCATCTCGACCTTTTTGAAGACGAAAACCCTCTTGAAGAAGAACAACTCTGGTGGTGAAGGACCCTCCCAAGTTGACTGCTAGTAAAGTTATTCAAAGTTTATGCATTGTGATTCATTGCAGGATTTTGGTACTGAGCAGAAGGATCTAGCAAAGATCAAATTTATCAAAGATTTGAGACAAATGATAAATTTGTTTGATGGATTGGCAATTTAGGGGTAAGAGGATTGGAAGCTATTGAAATATTTTAGTTGAGTTTGTATATTGTTTGTTCTCTATTTCCCTTGGTTGCTATTCCTCTTGGGCTGCGTTGGATATTTCTGTTTGCCACTCCTCTCCTCATATTATGTGATGCATTCCTTGTATAAGTCGAGGGTCTAAAGGCATTTTTGGAGGGCGGTTCTAGTTGCTGTAGGGGCATGGAGGGAAATACTCCCCTTTTTGCTATTGTGTTGGAGTTTGAGGGGCCACGTGAGCACCTTGGAGCTGGCCGCCTCCCATATTATGTGCTTGGAGTCTTTCCTTATTGGTACGTAGCTCTAGTGGGGTGTATTAACCCTTGTATGGCTGGGTGTGTAGCTACAACAACATACACATGTTGGCTGGCAGTGTTTGATGGGTTTGACAGACAATATCTATAAAGTAAATAGCTACAACATTGTTGTTGAGAGTTGTATCTACTAGCATCTGCATAACAATAGTCCATTAGCATTGTGGACATTATTATTATACCTTGTATCTCAGTTGATATACTCCTGATATTGTACATCAAACCTTTCTATTGCAGATCAATAAAGTATTGTTGGGATTGAGGTCAGAATGATTTTTAATTGTTACTTTCCTCTCATACATGTTAGTTAAAATGTCAATGATGATTATATGCATTTTTGAGTTATTTCTTGAGCAAATATTGTTCAAATCTGCATATTGAATGATCTCGAGCACAAATACATTGAAACACATAAATAACAACATCAAAACTTCAAAACAGGGAAGTGTTTGATCAAATGCTTGCATGTTAGAAGTCAGTAAACTATCTGGGTATTTGAGAAAAAAATTGTTTCAAACTAGGGTGGGACATTACAGTGGTATCAGAGCTGGTGAACTTGCTAGCCTGTAGGAAGCTAGCATTTGTGGTAGAACTTAAGTTACAAATTGGAAAATTGTCCTAGTTGATTACCAGTCTCAGTGGCTTCATATCTCTTTGCATGTTGGGACTAGCACTTGTGTGTCCATTCCAGTGCCACCTTTGATAGTTGTTAGAAGCAGAGTTGAAAAGATGATTACAGATAAGTCTATATTTGAGTTGATGCAGGAATTGACCATGCTAATGAAGGACCCAGGGATTAAAAATGCATATTCAAAAGTTGCATTGGCAAATGAAGAAGAGTTGGACAATAAGCTTTTTAATGTAGAAGATAAACTTGAACACCTATCCCAGCCAAAAGATGCTCTTTTCAGCACTTTGGAGGAAGTAGAGGAATGTCTTCACATGGTGGAACAGTCACCCTCTCAGGTAATGCAAGCAGCTTTGTTTCCTACAACGTCTTCCTTGGGTAAGCAAAGGTTGTTAAGACACAATGATAATGAGGTAAGACTTCTTGTCACTTCATGTTTGAGCAAAATCATGAGAGTTTTAGCACCTAAAGCTCCTTACAATGATAACACAATGAAAGAGGTAATTCAACTGATGGTGGATAGTTTCCAAGGTATTGATGATATCACATATTCTCACTTTTCTAGAAGGGTTGCTATACTTAAAACATTTGCAGGAATCAGATTGAGTAACCTCATGCTAGATTTGGGATTGCATGATTTAATACACATGTTTCACAATCTCCTTGCTTCCATCAGGGAAGATCATGATGATGATGATGTTATTGTAGCTATACAAACAATTATGGTTTTGTCCATTAATGAGAGTTATGATGTGCCATAGTCTCTATTTTCTATCCTATCAACTAACAGGAAAAAGGGAATTCTTGGAATCCTATCAGTTAAAGGAAGGTTAGTTAGAAGAGTCATTTCTCGTTGTGAATATAAGTTGAAACCTTTCGTGGATGATAAGGAGCAGGTGGTTGAAAAGAAGTCCATGGTGAAGAAATCTGATTTAGTGATTGCTAAGAAACATGATGAATGTGAGACATAGCCACATGATGTCTCTTTGGTCATACATGAGGGAAATGACATAACAACAGCCTTGAATACACCTCTAGAGCTATCCAATGAAGTTGTTGACACTAGTACCAAAGTTGGCATAGTTGAGATCATTAATGCACCTTTAGATGATGGGCTTGTTGAAGGCAAAAAGGATGAAGTTTTCAAAACAGCTAACAATGATGATTCTTTATCTCATTACAGTGATGGTGACACAGGTGGCTTCTGGTTTGACTACTAGACCAAGCTTATGGAGAGAGATACTTATGTTGACATAAGTATTGGTGAGTTGGAGAGAGATTTATTCAGAGAGACATCACAGGAGGAGCACAATGAACACATTCTCTGAACAAAGCAATCAGCCTTTTAACACATGGGATCCGGGTGTGGTGACGCATAAGTATAATGAGGATCCTACATGGGATGAATTTCCTTTTGATCATGATGATGTTTTGATTTTAGATCACAATGCATGCATGGAGGATGGCATTGATGGTGTTGATTTATTTCTTGAGAACAAATCTGATTTACCAACACATGAAGCTGACTTTGATCAAAGTTTTAGTGACTTTGATGATTTGGATCCACAGTTTTCTGCTGAAAATGATAATGGAAAGGCTTAGGTGATTTGGGACAACCTTGGAGTCATTGATGACAGGTATGAAGGTTCTGATTTTAGTATTCATCATAGCAGCGGTTCACTTTCTTCGCATGAACATATTTGGAAGAATCAATTTGTGGTGATTGCTGATAACCCGTTGTTTGAGATGGGTGTTGGTATGGCGTATGACAATCCACCTTTTGAGTTGGATGATGGGACTACTCTTGGTTGTAGCATTGCACTTGGTGAAAATAGCAAGGTATGGGATCCAGGAGAAGATTCAGAAGTTGAGTTGTAGTGTGGTTTTCAACTTGGTTTTGATTTAGGTTCACATTATGAGGTGATTGGTTACCCTCCTGGGAGACTACCGGATATGAAATGTGTAAAGGAGACAAAAGAAGATTGCATAAGGAGTGTTGTGACACTAGGAGATGCAGTATCTTCATGGGATGAATTGATTATATATGAATTTTTAGTTTCTACATTATATAATACCTTTTAGGGAATAAAGAACCAAAGTTTCAATGAAAGAGTGCACCCATACAAACTATAAAAAGGCAAAAAAAAGGTGAAAACCCCTTTCAATAAATGTATAATTATACAATTTCATACAAGTTTAGTGTGAATCAAATGTTAACTGTGTTGAGTAATTTCTAGTCTGTATTCATCCTGTTACTTGTTTATTTTCTGTTCTAGCATGATCTGGTATCGCATGCAGTTGGTTACGTCAAGCTAAGGGAAGTGGCGAGGTCCCGTTGAAGCCGTGGAAGGCGTTTGTGGATCCGATTTAAGTACCTTCGCTCCGTAAACAAATGGCAGCTCTGGATCATCCGATAGAAGATACTATAGGTACGGATGAATGCACTTTCTCTGAAATTTCTCAATCTGTTAATGAAGCTCTTGTGTCAAAAGCCCAAATGTTTTATCGGCGCACAACCGATAGAAGTCTTGAACAGTCCTCAGAGACTAAATTGTTAAACTGGAATAATGTAGCTACCAAATGTTTGAATACTAAAGTATCCAATATCCAAGCCAGTCTAGATCAAATATCTGCTATGCTCACAAGCATATCTCTATACCAGAAAGGAAATATTTCTCAAGCCATACAAACCCTGCATGGCTTGAGAAATATTTCCTTTCTGGTATAGAGATATCAATTCTTCGTTTTGATCAACCTACAACTGGTCAACCCAGTACTCCTGTTACCTCCTCTTTTGTTGCCCCTTGCTTACATACTAAAAAGGTACATGACCCTCAAATAGATTCTTATTATTGCCCTGATTGTAAAAATATTTTGAGTAAGCCGAGTCATGGTATGATTAATATGGTAAAGCAAGACAAACAGCTTGATCGCCTGTTTGAACGCAATAAACAGCTTTTAGCCTACAAAAAGCACATCCATATGGAAAGTTCCTCTGGTTCTGATAAAGGTCATGTCTGGCAAACCCCTCTTGGTGATGAATCCTACACCGAGAAAGAATTCCCTAAAGCCGCAGATTTTAACCAATATTCCCCTGATGGTTTAACAAAAGCCCAAATGTTTTATCGGCGGTTGTGCGCCGATAAAACATTTGGGCTTTTGTTAAACCATCAGGGGAATATTGGTTAAAATCTGCGGCTTTAGGGAATTCTTTCTCGGTGTAGGATTCATCACCAAGAGGGGTTTGCCAGACATGACCTTTATCAGAACCAGAGGAACTTTCCATATGGATGTGCTTTTTGTAGGCTAAAAGCTGTTTATTGCGTTCAAACAGGCGATCAAGCTGTTTGTCTTGCTTTACCATATTAATCATACCATGACTCGGCTTACTCAAAATATTTTTACAATCAGGGCAATAATAAGAATCTATTTGAGGGTCATGTACCTTTTTAGTATGTAAGCAAGGGGCAACAAAAGAGGAGGTAACAGGAGTACTGGGTTGACCAGTTGTAGGTTGATCAAAACGAAGAATTGACTTGTTTGGTAGATCTTGAACAGATGTTGCAACAGATAATGAGGGACGAGGTGCTTGGATAAAATCTGTATCAATGATCCATTTACGGGGAAACTTTAACTGAGACCAAGATATGGCTTCAGCTGGCATAAGTTTACTATTCCCATCAAACAAACAACTTTATTCAGTATTTCACACTCAAAACTTTCTTTCTTCTTACAACAGATTTACTTGAGTATTATATTGTAACTTAAAAAGAACACTTAGACTTACAGACACCTATGGACTTCTTACTGGACTCCTCGTTGATCTGCCGATAACTCATGAGTCTCCGCCTTTTATAACCAAAAGAGCAAGGAGATCAACGGATATCACAAAAAGCAAAGATCAACGGATAAACAAGAAGATGCTAACCCATGTGGGTATGGGCCCACCACGCACCGACAGAATATAAAATATCTATAAAGCTTATCAACAAGGCTGATAAGATACCGATAAACATAACACTTTACATAGTGGCAGACAAGATGCCAAATAAAGAGAGATATAGTGCTCTCGATTCACTATCATGAACAGACCTCATGATTAGTCATCATCATTAAACTCGTAAGAGCCAGCTGGTGAATAAGACGTATCTTCGTCTTCTCCTGTATCACCATCATGTGTATCTGTATTGGTGTCACTGGTTGAATTGGCCATGAACAGCGAAGCTGGAAGACCATGATATTTACCATCTACTGTTGGAGGAAATCTTGCATCATGACTGACAGTAATTCGTCGCCAGAGAGAAGCAACTGGTAGACATGGTTGCATGTGTCTTCTTGCATGTAAATTTACCTGATGATTTTGAACTAAAAATAGTTCAAAGGTTACATTAAAAGGAATTCTTAAAGCAATAAAAATATTGCGAAGCATATCAGGATGCATATTTACATAATAATTTGCAGGCTTTCTTGGCATGATATAATCCAAGAATTCAAACATATATGCAGGCATATCTTGAGATTCCCAATAGTTTTCTGTGCGAGCATTGAACTTAGGCCAGAATGTAGACCATTGGAAATGAAATGTAGTTCCCATCCTGTATATCATGTGCTTAAGCAAATTATTTTCTCCACAAGCATCTGGTGGATTACCTGGACGATTCAGAAGAATAGTATGGACACTATTCTGATGATTAATTTCTGCATAATGAGATGTCCATGCAGTGTTAGTGCAGTTAAGAGTATCTTGGGCTGCATAAGACCTTACCTTGAGAAAATTATTCTCATTGTCTAACTGAGTTTTTACTGAAGGTCTAGATTTCCATAACTTAGCATGAAATTCTTCACGCACTTCAGTTACTATCATGATCTGATATTCTCTGGTGAGAAAATCTGCTATACAATTTTTCTTTCCTTGAATATGTTCAACAGAGAAATCAAAGTCAGATAAATAAGTAGCCCATCTGATGAGACGGCTGACAGATCCTTTCTTTAGATTGTCTGCAGAATTCAGAATGCTCATGAAATTCTTGAGATCAGATCGAACAATGAATGTTTCAGATCTGACAAAAAACATAAAAGCCTGAATGGCTTTAATAACAGCTAGAATTTCCTTATGTGTAGAATGATAATTCTGCTGGGCTTTCTTGAAAGTACCTGATGCAAACCTGCAAGGTTTTTCACTGCCATCAGAAAGCTTTTCTTTAAGAACGGCTCCCCAATATAACTCAGAGGCATCTGTCTCTATGATTTTTGGACCTGTACCTGGAAGTTGAAGCGGGGGCAAACTAGCACACTTTACTTTAATCCTTTGTACAGCTTCAGTCATAGAATCATCCCAAGGAGGAGGATTCTTAGATAATCTTTTATTCAACAAAAGTCTATCCTGTGCAACATTATAATAGTGACCAGCTATATAATTTACACATCCTAAAAATCTCTGAAGCATAGTTTTATCTGTCAATATATCAGGAAATTTCTGTATATTTTGCAGAACATGAGGCTGAATAGTGACTTCTCCTGACTTAATGGTAATTCCAAGAAAATCTATTTCTGTCTGGAATGTAACCATTTTCTTCTGAGATAAAACTAAACCATTATCAAAAACTGTTTGATAGAACACTTCTAGATGTTCTATATGCTCTTTAGGAGTTCTACTGAATACTAATATATCATCAATATAGACAATTACAAATTTACCAAGCTGACCAAAAATCTGATTCATCATTTCTTGAAAAATGCTTGGTGCAGTTTTCAGGCCGAATGGAAGTACATTCCATTCATACTGTCCAAAAGGCGTAATAAAAGCTGTCTTATACCTATCCTTTTCTGCAACTTGGATTTGCCAAAATCCAGACTTGAGATCAAATTTGCTGTAAATTTTGCTACCAGTAATACGCTGCAAAATTTCATCCTTGGAAGGAATAGGATGTTGAACAGACACAACATGCTTATTGAGAGGAATGTAATTAATTACTAACCTCTTTTTGCCTCGGACTTGTTCACTGCGTTTATTTACATAGAATGCTTCACATGCCCATGGACTGTGAGAGTCGCGGATCAAACCTTGATCTTTCAGCTGCATGATCTCCTGAAAGCATTCTTCTCTGAGTGATGGAGACATCCCAGAGTGATGAGCCTTGAATTGTGGCTCTTTCTGTACTCCATTTTTGTCAGTGATTAATTTTAAATTAATATGACAAACATGAGTTTTTCTATGTTGAAAAGCCAAAGGATTTTCAGAACAGCAATCTTGCACAATCTTTGCAAGCACAGGTTCAACTTGGGCTTGACAGAGATTAATCTTTTGATTGAGCCATTGAAGATTAGCTGGTTTTTTCTTGCTTTTCAAAGGGACTTTGCACTCATATTTGGATTTTTTGTACAGAGAATATTTTTGGGCAAGGATAATCTCATGAGGTTGGATGGTAATAGGGTAAAAGCTAGTGAGATTATCAGATCCTATCATCATGTCAAATGCTGGCATTTCATGATGAACAATTCTGAATTCATAGATAGCATCACCTAAGAGAATAGGGATTTTTGCATGCCATTCAGAAATAATGGTTTTGGTGTTAAAAGTGAGCTTATAAAAGGCAGGTTCCCATTTATCAGTAGGAATAGCATTAAATCTAGCTAAAGACATGTCTGCACCAGTGTCTAAAAGAGCATCTAGATTATATGCTTTGAAACCAGGCCATTTAATAGTAAGTTCACAGACAGGGTTATTGGTAATATGAACTTGATGAATAGTATGAGTATCATCAATAACCATACCAGTGGATGGCGGATAGCTATCTGCTAAATGACACAACTCTTCTTCAAAGAGTTGTTGTTTCTCTTCATCTTCAGCTTCTTCTTTCATGAGTTGCTGAAGTTCTTCTTGGGCTTTCACAAGGAAAGTCTGGAGCAAGGAAATGCGTTTACTACGCCACTGTCTTCGTTCACTTTGTTCAGGAGCATGAGAATATAGACTATCTGGAATTATTGAAGAACTTGCTGCTTTAGTAGCAGAACTTTTCTTCTGTCCAACAGATCTGACTGCCTGAGTATGCTTCTGCTGTTGTTGCTGTGAAAGCTGCAACAAATATTTTTCTTCTGTTTCTGCAATTTGTTGTTGTAAATACTTTTTCTCAGAAACAAGAAAAGCAGGAGTTTGCAGATACTTATCCTTTAAATACTGGACTTGCTGTGAAAGGGTAAGAGTATCAGCAAATTGGGTTCTCAGCATATTGATCTGAAATCCAATATCTGAGTCATAATCAGAAGATTCAGTGTTAGAGCTGTTCTCTTCATAATTCATATTGATCTGCAAATCTGCAGGATCATTATTTTCATCAGAAAAATCATTCCATACTATATCAGATTCATATTCAGGTTCTAAATCTGATAATAAAACATAAGTTTCTTCATCTATGCTATGACTTTGCAGGAAATTAACTTTCTTAGTATTGTCCTTTTTTGTAGGACATTTATTAGCATAGTGAGATCCTTGACATAGAAAGCATTTTACAGCAGCTTTCTGAAATCCATTTTTCCTTTTTCTAAAGATTTTCTTGTGTTTAAAGGAAGAGCCTTTAAATTTTCTAAACTTGCGTTTAGCAGGCTTATACCTTGGATAAGAACAATTACAGTTCTTATCTTTCCTTTTCTTTTTCTTCTGTGCATATCTGTAACTCTTTGGATCAGAACAACCAAACTGATCAGTAAAAGATTTACAAAACTTTGCACCAATTTTCTTATGAAATAGCAAAGTTTCTTTGTATGCTTTTCTTTCTGCACAGAGTTTTTCATTTATGGCCCTAATATTCTGATTGATGCGGCCAAAAGACATATTAGATATATCTGCTCCCAAGACTGACTTATACTTTTCTGCAAAGTATTGGGGAAAAGATTCTATATATCTTATTTTGAATGCAGGATTAAACATTTCTCCGGAAGCATAAAGAAGATTTTCCATATGACACATATACTCATCTATCCGTGTCATATCACATAACTGAGCTCTGAGAAATTTGGCTTTGCTGGCTTCCTTTTCATTGTCAATGATGCCAACAAATTCAGAGTAGACGGCTTCACATAAAGCTATAATAGGCTGTTCTTGGCGAAGAATATCTTCTTGGAACAGTTGTCCACAAGCATCCCACCATTCTTTTATAATGCCTATAAATCCATTTGAAACTGCATGTGAAACATCTACGGGATCCTTTTTTAATCCATGTATCTGGACATTAGCCCAAGCAAGCATAGCGTGAATCATTTCCTTACGCTTAGCGGGGCTTTCACATGTGAATTTCCAGAAAAAGGGCTGAAAATTCAAAGTTCTTATCTGAGATTCTAGTGGCGGCCTTGGCTGAGCTGCAGCTGAGGTTTCGCCTTCTTCAAAATAGCTAAACATCTCTTCAGGTTCTATTTTAGCCATGCCTACATGATAAACTTTATCTGCAAGGCTGTCTTCACCTTCTTTCTTTATCTTAGCTTTTAAGGCTTCTCGCTGAGTCTTGGCAACATTTATCCAGCCAAGAGAGTCAGAAGGACCTGCTATAGATAAGGGGATAGGATGACTCACAGTTGTAGGATGAGATACTTGCTGAAGAATATTAGGAAGTAATACAACATGCTGTTGTTGAGTGAGTATCTCTCGGGTAAGACTATCCAAAGAAGAAGAGGTTTGTAGAGCAGAGGTGTCTACTTGGTTATGAACAGAAAGAATCTCGGATTTAACATTATCTTGTTCTTGGACAAGATGTGTGATACTTTGTATAGCAGTATCAAGCTTTTGGTGTGTTTCTCCTTCAAGTTGTTTCAGACAACTAGCTTCATGGTCGACCTTGGAAACAAGTGACTGCATATTGGTCTGCTGACTTGTATGCAGGGTTTGTATGGCTTGAGAAATATTTCCTTTCTGGTATAGAGATATGCTTGTGAGCATAGCAGATATTTGATCTAGACTGGCTTGGATATTGGATACTTTAGTATTCAAACATTTGGTAGCTACATTATTCCAGTTTAACAATTTAGTCTCTGAGGACTGTTCAAGACTTCTATCGGTTGTGCGCCGATAAAACATTTGGGCTTTTGTTAAACCATCAGGGGAATATTGGTTAAAATCTGCGGCTTTAGGGAATTCTTTCTCGGTGTAGGATTCATCACCAAGAGGGGTTTGCCAGACATGACCTTTATCAGAACCAGAGGAACTTTCCATATGGATGTGCTTTTTGTAGGCTAAAAGCTGTTTATTGCGTTCAAACAGGCGATCAAGCTGTTTGTCTTGCTTTACCATATTAATCATACCATGACTCGGCTTACTCAAAATATTTTTACAATCAGGGCAATAATAAGAATCTATTTGAGGGTCATGTACCTTTTTAGTATG
Source organism: Torreya grandis (assembly GCA_037957365.1). Taxonomy (NCBI): domain Eukaryota; kingdom Viridiplantae; phylum Streptophyta; class Pinopsida; order Cupressales; family Taxaceae; genus Torreya; species Torreya grandis. The sequence continues at coordinate 739,104 of JARHVA010003436.1, forward strand.
TAAGCAAGGGGCAACAAAAGAGGAGGTAACAGGAGTACTGGGTTGACCAGTTGTAGGTTGATCAAAACGAAGAATTGACTTGTTTGGTAGATCTTGAACAGATGTTGCAACAGATAATGAGGGACGAGGTGCTTGGATAAAATCTGTATCAATGATCCATTTACGGGGAAACTTTAACTGAGACCAAGATATGGCTTCAGCTGGCATAAGTTTACTATTGGGCGTAGCTCGACTCACCACGCTTTGGCCATGCGCGGAGGAATGCTTAACAGCAGGGCAGAGCGTATTAGTTAAGCGATACATAATTTTATATTGCAGGGCGAGAGGACAAGAGCCAGGCAACATATACAGACCAGAGGTTTGTAAAAATAGCTTAAAGATATGATTGAAATTAGCTTCGGAATGAATAGCGACAGGGTAATTTGGAAAAGCTGTCGTGTAGATCGGACCTTTATGAAGACCAGTTTCAACAGCAGCTTGTAAACATGAAGAAAAGTGTAGATGACGATTATCTAATAAACAAGCGAGCAAACTGACATTAAGACCTTGGCGAAATAAAGGAAAGACTCCAATTGTGATAGCGCCTATATGCAAAAATTTATACTTAGTTTGAGCACGCAAGTGGGCGATATCTTTGTCATCAAATATTTGTAAGAAATATTTGTCTTGAGAATCAGACTGGATTTGTAATGTGCGTTCAGATACTTTAATATGAGACTTAGCAAGTAAATGAAAAGAAGAAAGATTTGAGTAAACATCAGAAGCTTTCAGACTAGGAAGAGTCCATTCAGGACTGGGAGTAGGTTCATCTATTGACACAAGAGCTTCATTAACAGATTGAGAAATTTCAGAGAAAGTGCATTCATCCGTACCTATAGTATCTTCTATCGGATGATCCAGAGCTGCCATTTGTTTACGGAGCGAAGGTACTTAAATCGGATCCACAAACGCCTTCCACGGCTTCAACGGGACCTCGCCACTTCCCTTAGCTTGACGTAACCAACTGCATGCGATACCAGATCATGCTAGAACAGAAAATAAACAAGTAACAGGATGAATACAGACTAGAAATTACTCAACACAGTTAACATTTGATTCACACTTGGCTCTGATACGCCATTCGAATACCATTTTCTAAGAACCAAATATCTAATATAAAGAATCATGTTGAACAATAACAGAAATAACATGAGACGTATGTTGGGTTGGTGTGCCCTAATCTTCAATACACTTGGAATAGAAATAGAAACACCCTTAAGGTAGGGTTATGCCATATACATGACCCTCAAATAGATTCTTATTATTGCCCTGATTGTAAAAATATTTTGAGTAAGCCGAGTCATGGTATGATTAATATGGTAAAGCAAGACAAACAGCTTGATCGCCTGTTTGAACGCAATAAACAGCTTTTAGCCTACAAAAAGCACATCCATATGGAAAGTTCCTCTGGTTCTGATAAAGGTCATGTCTGGCAAACCCCTCTTGGTGATGAATCCTACACCGAGAAAGAATTCTGATAGGAGGGCTTCTTCATTTCTGATTTTGAAAAGTTTCCAAATAATTCTCTTGAGCTTGCTGGAAATTTCAGAACAGCAGCGAGGAAAGTTGTTGGCGCTTTCATGGATGGGCTACAAGGGATTACCAAAGAAGTCACAAATTTCCTTGATGTGCATGTTGATTTGGATGGCACTTGGAGTTATGCTGTGCACCTTTCTAGGCATGCTGGAGATCATTCTTGGTTGGGTATCCATGCTTGGGATCCTCAGCAAGGATTGATGAAGTTAATTGGGAATGGAAGGGAGGATCTTTGGAGGTATAAGGATGAAAATTTCAGAATTATTGATATTGTTCCTTTCTTTACCAGCCATTTGGTGATTCTATTTGCTTATCTACAAATGGATTGGAGAGAGTTTTTAAGTAAGGATTGGAGTAATGAACGAATGGTTACTTTTGGGAGTGTTACTTGGCAAATAATGGATCCAAATTTCAATGTTGAGCCTGTTTTTGGGTTGCAGGTCAGTCACTTCACTTTTTGGTTTGCTCTCATTCAAGGAAGTTGCACTTCCTTCTTTGTCAAGGAAGTAATAGTTTTCAGTTGGAGATTGCTTGGAGGTGTTTTCCAGCCACTTTTGAGTTATTTTGGTGCAACACAATGCTTTTCATGCATGCTTATACTTAGGAAAATCATAGGTGTTGCTGTTGTCCTTTGCGTAGAGCACTAAAATCAGAGTGTAGTTCATTGATTTCAGTTTTAAACAACAGACATTATTGTTTATTTCAGACCTTCCCAACTCAGAGAGTTCATCTTATGAAGGTTTGTGATGTAAACTTTGATAGTAGTGTGGGTTTCGGACATTGAACTTCTGCATGCTTTGGTTCATCATTCAGTGACCCTTGGAGTTGGAACAGTAAGTGTTTTTGCTAGTCTTCTTGGTTGTATCAGATTAGCACAAAGGAGACATGTTAGATCCATATGGTGTTATGTTGGTGAGTTTGTTGAACTCTTGCAAAGGATTGCTTTCCTTTTTGTAAGAAGATTGGAGGAGTATGCATCTGTAGTTATGACTTTGCATGACACCTTGAGGAGGTATATTGAGGAGTATGGTTTTGGGTTGAGCATATATTTCTTCTAGTTGCCTAGGATCATGTTAGGTATAGGGATTGTAGTTATAGACTTTACTGGAATGCTTTAGCAAGAGATGTTTCATGGTATAGGTTTCAACCTTTACATGTGTCTCAACTTGGGATTTGATGATGATTACCTTCCTAGGTTCTAGGAGACGAGAGTGTTGTTGTGGCACGATGTTTTTATAGTTTTTATCAAAGTGGCACAGTGTCAACATGGTGGTTCTGTTCTGAGATTGACTTGGGACTTTGGGGTCATTTTTGGTTTCAGTTTGGATCAATCCGATGATTGTGGGGTTGTATTGGCGTTGCTTGAGGACAAGCAATCTTTGGGGAAGGTGGACTGTAATGTCCCCATTTTTGGGATCTCTTGCATTTTAGTTGGCACTGACCTTCTAGGTGTGTGTCAGCATTATCAGAGGAGTTATTTGATGTTTTCAGTGAGCTCAGGTGGTCTGGAGAACTCATATGCCACTTTTAGATGCGATTTTCAGTGTTCGGTATGGTCTCCAAGATTATTGGAGAGAGCGTTTATTTTTAGTAAGTCACCCGGTTGGATCTGTTTATCATCTTTCATCATTGGGATCACTCCTATGTAGTCAGTTTTCGGTTCCGATGCATTTCGGCCATTTTTGCTAATTGAGTGTAATATTGAGCTATATTTAATTAATTTTACTAAGGTTTTTTTAATTAAAACAATGGGAAGACAAAAAGTCCTCTATTAATGGTGCTTCAAGCTTTCTCTAAACGGTTTGCCTTGGTTACCTTTCTTCCTTTGTGCTTCTTGTTCTTCTCTCTTTGGTGCAAATGGTGGTTTTTTATTTTTAATCCGTTTGTAAGCACTCTTTAAATTGTGTTTTATTTTGTTTTTTTCGTTTTGTTTGTCTTGCTTGGTATTAATCTGCTTTGTGGTTTGAGGTGTGTTGACCATACTTGTACACGCATCCCCTCCCGATCACCCATCTTGTAGCCTCTGGAGTGTTTGAAGGGGCATGAATTAATTGTAGTGGTTTATGAAAACCCTCGGAATTGACGGCCTCAAACATGCAGAGAAGGGGAAGTATGGTGGCCTTCATGAGCTAGATGATTTTATGGGGAGTGATAAGATCTGCAATCATAAGGGCGGTAGTTCTGGCCCATCTCAGGTGAAAGAAAAAATGTCTGGTTTGCCAACAAAGTTGTTTAGTGAAATCTTGCAGTAGGTAGAAGTGACGGAACACTCAGAAGGAGCTAAATTTTTGGCAACCTGCAAGGAGCATGGAGAAGAGGAGCGCGATGAAGGCCAAATCGGTAAGCATCCTAGCCCTATTAAAACCTTGACTATTGTGTCAAACACTTCCATAGAAATTGACCTTTGGCAGGAGAAAATCAGGTTAAAAAATGTTGGGATTATTTTTGTTTGTTTAAACAAGAATTCTCTCCTTTCTAGGATGTTTTGATAATTGGCTCAACTCTGTTTGGGGTAAGAAATTGGGTCTGTATATTAGTTTTTGCTGTATGATATAGAAAGGGGTTTTTATGATTTTATATAAAAATTCCAATATGCAGCGTAGGGCTATTAGCAAACACTTGTGGAATGTTGGCCAATCTATTTTTAAAGTTGTCCCGTGGAAACCTGATATGGATTGCAATGACCTCGTATTCAAAATTACTTCCAGAAGGGTAGATGTTGAAGGGGTGCCGATACAACTGTGGAATTTTTTGCTACAGGAATTGAAACCCCTCGGGGAAGTCTGAGAATTGAGGATACCAGAAGGTCGCTTGCCCACATGAATGCTAGGGTTTTAATATCTTTAGAACCTTTGGAGTTTTTTTTGGTTTCCCTCAATTTCAAAATTAATGGAAAGTCCCATACTTGTGCTCTTAGAGGATTGGGTGGCCTGAATGCCTGCTTCTTTTGTAAAAAAGATGGGCATCTTAGGAAAAACTGTCCTATGTTGGTTAATAAGGAGAATGCATACAACAAACAAAAAGACAAGGATGCCCTGAAAAATGTGTCAGTGCTGGATGATTTGTAGGTCTTTGAAAACCTCTTGTTTAATAGTGAACAACCAAAAGACAGTGCCCCCCTGAGGAGGTTATTGAGAATGTTGGCTCTGAGGCAACGAATGATCTGGGACAAGATGAATCCTTCCTCGCCCCTCAAATGCCTAGCTCCCTGCAGCCTTCGGTCGACAGTTTGAATTCCTTGCTTGATGTGATCTATTGCCTGTTGGACAGCTTAGATGATTCTTTTCTTGAATAGAAAACCTTGTCGGACTCTCCCTCTGAGGAATATGTGGTTCTGTTAGTTGAAACCCCTGCTCTTTGCAATGCTAATTTTGACAAGGTGCCCTCAGACATTCTCAATAATCTTGCAAGTGGAGCTTCCCCCATGGTTATTTCTTCAGAGAAAGAAAGAACTAATAAGTTTGGTTCTGAGATGGATGTATCGGTGGGTGCTTCTTCAACTCATAAGGGCACAATTATTGTTGAGAACTGGATGTCTAAAGGGAGAGGGAAAAGGCTAAAAACAGAGTCGGGATCCACCCTGATGGAACATTATTTGGTCAAAGAGAGAAAAAATTAAAAGATTCCCCTCTCAGTAGCCATGACCCTTCTTTCAAAAAAAAAGTCAAGGAAAATAAAGTCCCAGACTGTTTCACAAGACTGTACAATAGTGGGGGTAAGCCCCATGGTCAATCTAATTGACCCCCTTCTGCCCCCCTTGGTTTTTTATGTGGATTGTAAGTTGGAATGTTAGAGGGTTGGAATCCCTTGATAGAAAATCAATTGTGAGACAGTTCAGACATTCAAGAGAAAAGTTAGAATTTCTTTGTCTACAAGAAGTCAAGGCTATGGGATCCCAGCTTTCTTTAGTCCTATACTTGATCTGGCTTATTGCTCCTTAGTTCTCCACTAACCATCAAAGAAGAAAAGGAGGGGCCTCTATCTTGGTCAACCTTGACCTGAAAGATTGTATCATTGACCACAATGTCTCCCCGTGTAACAGAGATGTTTGGGTCCTGCTAGAAAGCCAAAATCAGTGCTTTGGATTGTGTAACATCTATGCTCCTAATGACTACAAAGAGCGTTCTGATATGTGGAATTGGCTGACTATCAATCTAAAAAAAGTCCCTTGGAACTTTGGAGGAGATTTTAACATGGTCGAAGAAAAAGAGGATAAAATAGGTGACCACCAGGCCTGGAAAGGTAATGAGCTTTTTTTCTGGTCCAAATTTAAGATAATGCACAGAATTTTAGACCTGCTCCAAAAAGGAAAAAATCTAAGTAGAGGAATTTGGTTTACCTGATGCAACAATCAGAGTAATAATAGAAGGTAGTACTCTGTACTTGATAGATTCTACTTAAATAGGGACTCACTGTGACCCCTAATAAAGATGAAAATGTGGTGACTGTTTTGACCTATACAATATCTGATCACAATCCCATTGAAATGGCATTTTCTTTGAATTGTGAGGAAAATAAAGATACCCTGTCCCTCAAAGGAATCTATAAGTTTGATGTGTCCCAACTAGATGACCGTGTGTGTTTGGAGGGTCTTCAGTTGTGATGTCCTGCCGGTGCCGGCGATGGGTCCCCGGTGCGTGTACTCCGGGACGAAGGCCCACATTGTGTCTCCTGACCGGGTCACAGCTGCCACGTATTCCAGGGGATTGCCTCGATGGTTCGAAGTGACTGGCCATATGGGTCTGGAAGAGGACCCAAATCATCCCGGGACTTTTGGTGTGACGGCTAGTCCATATTGGTATCAAAGCCGAGGTCGAGACCCGCGGAGCATGGTGGGCTGTGATGTCCCGCCGGTGCTGGCGTTGGGTCCTCGGTGCGTGTACTCCGGGACGAAGGCCCATGTTGTGTCTCCCGACCGGGTCACAGCTGCCACATATTCCAGGGGATTGCCTCGACGGTCCGAAGTGACTGACCATATGGGTCTGGAAGAGGACCCAAATCATCCCGGGACTTTTGGTGTGATGGCCAGTCCATATACCCATATGGCCAGTCACTTTGGACTGTCGAGGCAATCCCCTGGAATACGTGGCAGTTGTGACCCAGTCAGGAGACACGATGTGGGCCTTCGTCTCGGAGTACACGCACCGGGGACCCAACGCTGGCACCGGCGGGACATCACATCAGTCTTCCTGGAATATTGGGAAATTCGCCTGCAGCTCCAGCTCTAAAATTGATCAGTGGAACTCTTGCATGGAATTCTCCAAAAACTTTGCTAGAACCTATGGACGGATTAAAGCTAAAAGGCGCAAAAAAATTGTAAGGGATACTCAAGAAAAACTAATACATGCTGAAAGCTCTTTACAACTTGACCCGGCTAATGGGGAACTTCTTGAAGAGCTTAACCTCTTAAAACATCAAGTTAGTCCCAAAATTATCTTGCTAGGGGGCACAGATCCGCTCAAGACTAACCTGGCTAAAACTTGGTGATAGAGGTTCTAAATTTTTCTTCAGATTTTTGAAGGCTAAGCACATAAGAAGTTAAATAAATGGTATCAAGGTGAATGGACAGATTATGCAGGATTCCTCCAGCATAAAAGAAGCCTTTTATGAATTCTACTCTAGTCTCTTCCTTTATGATGGCTCTAATGATCTCATTGAGCAGAATAGGGCGATCTGTGATGCCTGCATTCCAAAAGAGGTGTCACAAGTGTAGGCTAGTCTCCTTGATGCCAACGTTTTGTTGGATGAAATCAGGACTACCATCGACTCGCTCAACAATGATAAAGCTCCTGGGATGGATGGTTTCCTTGTTGAATTCTACAAAGCTAATAAGGAGTGGTTGGCCAAAGACTGTCTGGAGGTCTTTAATGAAGCTATTAATGGTGGCACTCTTGGCCCAGACATCAATAGAGGGGTAATTAAACTCATTCCTAAGGATGATAACATGTCTTTGGTTGAAAATTGGAGACCAATCACCTTGCTCAATGTGTCGTACAAGATTTTGGCAAAAAGACTCTCCTCTCTGCTACCCACTATTGTTTCAAAGACTCAAACTGGCTTTGTCGAAGGTAGATACATCTTGGATAACTTGATTACTAGTTGGGAAGGGATGTACTGGGCCCGGGACTCTAATCAGGATATAGGCATGATTCTGCTTGACTTTGAAAAAGCATACGACAGAATTGAATGGCCCTTCATTGAGAAAATGCTTCGAGCTTTTGGTGCCCAAGATAGGTTCTGTAGAATGATTAATGTTCTCTTAAAAAACGCTTCTGCTGTCATTGAAGTAAACAAGGAGTTGACTGAATCCTTGGACCTTCAATGCTCCATTAGACAAGGATGCTGTCTTGCTCCTTCGCTTTTTGTTCTGGTTGTCGAAGCATTGCATTATCTTCCCAGATTCTTTGATATTGGACCACTTTTCAAAGGAATTTCTCTGCCTAATGATGATGTACTTATTGATGTCCTATTTGCTGATGACACCACCCTGTTTGTCACATTGGAGCAAAATAACCTGATAGAGCTTGCGGCTAGATTGGATATATATTACTTTGCCTTGGGGTCTAAAGTGGCAATGCATAAATCATATATGCTGGGATGGCAAGAACACCCTCCTAATTGGTTGTCAAAATTTGGTTGGACTTGGAAAGGACTGGATGAAATGGTCAGATATCTGGGCATCCCTTTCGCACTCACACCTTCATTCAAACTCATGTGGGAATGGACATTTGACAAAATCAACAAGAAAATTGCAAAGTGGCAAGGACACTTGCTTTCCTTAATTGGGCGGATTCAAGTCTGTCAGAAGGTCCTTTCATCATATAGTATCTACTATGCCTCTTGTTGGCTTTTCAACAAATCTTAGATTAACATGCTCCACAGGATCATAAGAGACTTCCTATGGTCTGATGGGAAGGGAGGAAAGAAAATACATGCAATCTCGTGGCAATTCTGCTTGAAGCGAAAAAATATTGGGGCCCTCGGTCTAAAAAATATTAGGTTGCAGGGTATAACACTGACAGTGAAGTGGATCATAAGGGCGTTCAAAGGAGACAAGCCCTGGAAGGTACTGGTCAGGAATAATATCTTGAGAGGCTTTACCAAAGGAAATCCTTTCTGGAAAGGTCTGAACAATGCAGATCTGCTCATTGGTCCCTTTCCTGTCAAAGTGCCCAGTTCACCTATCTTTGCTTCCATTTGGTCAGCTTGGGATGTTAAACCCTTCATCACAACTAAACACATTTTCAATTAGTTTGGGACATGTTGTCAGGGGTACGGATCTATTTGGTGGAACTTGTCTCTCACAGGAGATCGCTTTCCCTCTCTAGGGGTTGCTCTGCCTTTGAATGGTTCACTAAGGGGTTGAGGGAGTTCAAGGATCTCTATTCTCATGCTGGCTGGGCTTCTTGGTTAGAAATTAGAGCCAGTTTTCAAGTTCCTACCACACAACACAAAACATTCACTCTTCTTCAAAAAGCATTGCAGGGGAAGAATAATGTGGTCTTCATGGAAGAGGACGGTGAGTTCTGGGACAGTGTGAAGTGGATAAAGGCTCTCCTTTGTTTGAGTTCTCCACTCAAATGTTATATAGAAAGCTATCCTTTTCCAATGTTCCCTACCTCACCCTTAATCGCCTTTGGTCTATTTATGATCCTCTTAGTGCCTGGTCTTTTAGATTTGATGTCATTTGGGCTTCTTGCCTTGAACCAAAGAAACCTTGTTTCCAATGGTTGTTAATTTACAATAAGTTGGCTGTTGGTTCTGTTTTGGGTAAATGTGGATATGCTAAACCTTTTTGTTCTTTTTGCAGTGAGATTGAAACTATTGAACATGTTTTTTTCTCTTGCTCATATGCATCTAAACTATGAAAAATCTATCTTAAGTGTTAGAATGTGGTCTTTGAAAGTGACATTGGTTGGTTAAACATTGCGTTTGGTTATACTTGTGCTAAAGTTAAAGTTCATCATTTCTTTCGTAAACTTTGGATTGTTTTTTCAACCAAGATTTTATGGTTTTTATGGAAGCAAATGAACCTAGAGGTATTTCAACACAAGGCTAGGGTGCTTACTGACTTTTCAATGGAAGCCATTCTTCGTCTTGTCTCTTTGTAGATTTTACTTCAACTGAAAGTGCCTCAGGATTAGTTGGAACAGTTTCGTAGAACTAGAATGCTCAAAGTTACCTTTGACTACTTGATAGATTTTGGTGGATACCCCAAGTTGAGCCCTCACCCAAATTGGACAATTTGCCACCAGTCGGCTGTTGAAATAAAGATTACTGAGCATGAGTGGCACTATATAAAGGATGCATATTTCAATCAAGTAGATAACCCTATGAAGGAATAGGTGAATTCGTCCGACTCTGATAAGAACGGGGTTGAGAGCTCGCTGTTAGCTAATGAAGATATGGTAAGGGATGTGCACAAAGATGGACTGGGCAATTGTATTATTAAAGTAGAGGAATCTTTCGCCCCGCTTGACCTGAATCTGAACCCAAGATTCTTTGAACAAATTGTTGCAACGTCTTCTCCTTAGAGCTCGACCCCCATGATACAGTATCGGGATGCTCAGAAGGATGTGTGGAAGCTGATTGATGACAATGTCAACATGTTTGCTGAGAAATTAGAAAAGCTTATACAAAGGGGTGGCTCGGTAGATGTGGAAGATGTCTTGGACTATGTTAGAAAGAATAACATGAAAAGTTTGCTGAAGAAAGTCGACAAGTATCCTCCACAGTTGGTTGTTGGGCAGCTCCAGATGGGCCTTGTTGGAAACCAATATTCCGCTGAGGGACCTGTTAGTGTGGATTCTGATGATGACTGTGACATGGACTGCACCGCTAGTTGGAGGGCGCTACATGATTAAACTCTAATGTGCCACCTTTGGGGTGGCAGGTTTATGCTGTTTTTTATATACTGTTTCTTTTGATACTATTTGTTGGGCCGTCTGTATGGGGCCATTTTTATATTGTATTATCGGTTATTATGGTCTGATTTGATGGGGGATTCCCCATATCTAGATACTTTCATTTTGGGTACTCTATAACTGTTTTTTTTGCATTATTGACGCTTATATTTGTAATCGATAATACAATATATATATATATATATATATATATATATATATATATATATATATATATATATATATATATATATATATATATATAATCAGGGACCTTAGTATTATAGCTCGTTGGAAAGAACGAAAAGATTAAAATGATGAGACGCTAAAAAGTGACTTTCAGTGCCGAAAATGTTTTAAAAGTAAAATAAATCACTTTTTGTAGTTAAAAGACTTAATAAATTAATAAAGTGATTTTAGAAGGGAGTTTTTGGATAGTTCCTTAAAAAGCTTATAAACAAGGGGATTGAGAGCTCATTTGGATTATGTAGTTTACTCTATTTCTCTGATTGAAACCTTTATGGTTCTGGAGATCAAACTTGGTTTATCTTAGTCTTCTTGAGGATGAAAACCCTCCTGAAGAAGATCAACTCCGGTAGTGAAAGACCCTCCCAAGTTGATTGCTGGTAATCTTATTTAGCGTTTACGCATTGTGCTTCATTGCAGGATTTTGGTACTGAGCAGAAGGATCTAGCGAAGATCAAATTTATCAAAGATTTGAAACAAATGATAAATTTGTTTGGTGGATTGGCGATTTAGGGGTAAGAGGATTGGAAGCTATTAAAATATTTTATTTGAGTTTGCATATTGTATGCTCTCTATTTCCCTTGGCTGCTATTCCTCTTGGGCTGCGTTGGATATTTCTGTTGGCCTCCTCTCCTCATATTACATGATGCATTCCTTGTATAAGTCGAGGGTCTAAAGGCATTTTTGGAGGGCAATTCTAGTTGCTGCAGGGGCGTGGAGGTAAATACTCCCCTTTTTGCTATTGTGTTGGAGTTTGAGGGGCCATGTGAGCATCTTGGAGCTGGCCGCCTCCCATATTATGTGCTTGGAGTCTTTCCTTATTGGTACGTAGCTCTAGTGGGGTGTATTAACCCTTGTTTGGCTGGGTGTGTAGCTACAACAACATACATATTATGGCTGGCAATGTTTGATGGGTTTGATAGGTAGTATCTTTAAAGTAAACAACGACAACACTATTGTTGAGATTTGTTTCTACTAGAATCTGCATAACAACAGTCCATTAGCATTGTGGACATTATTATTATACCTTCTATCTCAGCTGATATATTCCTGATATTGTACATCAAACCTTTCTATTGCATATCAATAAAGTATTGCTGGGATTGAGGTCAGAATGAGTGTCACTTATTACTTTCCTCTCATACAACATGTTAGTTAAAATGTTAATGATGATTATTTGCATTGTTGAGTTATTTCTTGAGCAAACATTGTTCAAATCTGCATATTGAATGATCCCAAGCTCAAGTTGCATTGAAACACATAGAAAACAACATCAAAATAGGAAAGTCTTTGACGAAATGGCTGCATGTTAGAAGTCAGTAAACTTTTTGGGTGTTCGAGAAAACAATTGTTTCAAACTAGGGTGGGACATTACAATGTTTGGGGGAGGTTTAGGAATAAATTGATTCTATGTGTGAAAGAATAAAAAATATCACAAACTTAAAGGATCCTTCTTTATATACTTTGATTGAGAAACAAATACATAGAAGATGGAACAAGCTTAACACACCTTTACATTGTGCTGCTTACGCTTTGAATCTAAAGTGGTATAATACGGAGGTCACAAAGAAGAGGGCTCCATATGAAGATAGAGAAGTAATGAGGGAATTTCGGGTTGCAGTAAAAAAGGTTTATGGTCGAGGAGAGGAGGCTTCTTTATTAGGACTCAATGGAACATGTTTTCATGTGGCCATGGACAATTTTCTACAGTGGAGGCTCTTTATGATATGCAAGCAAAGAAGGAGCCAATAGAGTGGTGGTGGAATCATGGCAGCGAAACCCCCAATTTGCAATCATTTGCAATACGGTTACTCTCATAAGTAGCTAGTTCATCATCTTGCGAGAGGAATTGGAGTACTTACAGATTCATTTATTTATTAAAGAGGAATTGACTAGGGTTGAAAAAGGCAGAGAACCTGGTGTACATTCAAAGCACACTTCGTCTTCTTTCTTGTGTTGACCCGGGGTACAAAGAAGGTCCTTCAACAAATGGGACCACATTCCACCTGATGGAGCAACAGGGATATCCTTGGAGGATGAGTGCTTGAGGTAGATGGCCTCAATGATTTTCCCCTGTTATATTCCCTGTAGATAAGCCAGAGTTTGAGAGCGATGCCTATCTAGACAACATCTTGGTGGAGGACCTAGAGGATATAATTGATGTGATAGTTCATCCTATTGTATCAAATCAGGTATGATCCAAGTTCATGCATGTGTTTTTTGCATGCCTATTATTGACATTTCATTGCATATGATGATGACCCTTAAGCTTAATATGATGATCATGAGATATGCCTTCGCTTATTGCTAGTATTGGCATTGTAATAGTATAAATTTATTTAAATTTTTTATAATAGATCTTATATATAATTTATAAATAATAAATATATGTTACCGTTTTCCCATACCCCTGTCTCTTGGGAACTATGGTTGTAACTTGCTTGCAACAAGCGCTATAACCCGCAACCACTGCTATAACTCACTTGCAACAACTAGGATATATATGACTGACTTGTGGCTCGCATAACCTTTAATTTAATCATATGATCATTTATGTATCTTCATATTGGTAGTCGGGTTGGCCTATGTAGTATACATTGCCTAAGTAGCGTATATATAGGGGGTAGTGGTTAGTACTAAATTATCATATTGCGAATTTTGTTTTTATTGTAAGGTTGTGGAGGTTGTCACCTTGAAGTGGCTCATCATACATTAAAATATTCTACTCTTATTTCAATCATATTGTGAGATATTGCTGTGATTCTACTTTAGTGGTATAGTAATTTCATTACAAGTAGTATCAAAGCTTCAATTTGGGCAAAAATATGGGCAAAACTCTTTATTTTTAAGAATCACCCATACTTTGTAAACCATTACATGTTTTTCTGCAATTTTTTAACTAAAGTTATAAAGTTATTCAAGGAAGCTACAATCCAATTTTCACCTTTATGTGATCATTGTTGTGTGAGTTATTGTGATTTTTTTTTTTTTTTTTTTGTAAATTTGCTCTACAAGACACAATTTTAAGAGTTATTTTGATTTCTTTACAAAAAAAAAATTTCTCCAAAATTTATTGGGGGTTTATTCTTTGAAGTTTTAGATTTGAGGCCGACCTCAGTCTGAATTCATTTGATCAAAGTTTAGTCAAAGGTGAAAATTAAATTTTGTGTTGTCAATTCTCAACATGACAGTGTAATGAAATTATTACACCACTAAAGTAGAATCACAACAGTAGATCATGATATGATTGAAATAAGAGAAGGATAATTAAGAATACGACCAAGCCACTTTGAAGGGGAAACCTCCACAACCTTACAATAAGAATATAATTCCCTATATGATGATAAATTATTAATACTACCTCATATATATACCTTAATTATGCTATGGAAACACCCTAGGCCAACCCTACTACTAATATGAACTTATAGAAATGATCATATGAATTAATTAAAGGTTATGGTAGCTACAAGTTAGCCACATATATCCCAATACATGCTATATGTTAAGGGCATAACACGCCCCTTCTATTCAAAACAACATTGTCGTCAATGTTGACGGTTGTTGGATGCTTCTATAGGAACACTTTATCCTTCCATGGTGCATCTTCATTGGCTAAATTCTTCCACTCGATCAGATACCCAGTAATCACCCTCATCGGCAACCTCTTTGTGTGTTTGAATTATTTCCTCATGATCTAAAATGATTCTTCCCTGCTCATCAAGCTCTAGTAACTCTGTCTAGTCTGAAACTCTTTTCCAATGACTTTCAAGTAGGAAACATAGAAAACTGGATATATTTTTGCTGAGTGAGGTAACTCCAGTTGGGATGTTGTAGTGGCAATCTTATTTAAAGACTTGATAAGAGCCATAATAATTAGGTGAAAGCTTGTTATCCTTCATCTATTGTTTCAAGGACATTTTTGCTTATATGGCTATAAACGCACAAAAACCCATTCTCCGACTTCAAAATGTCTTTCACTATGGTGCTGGTCAATTTGCTACTTTATGTAGTTTTGCACCATTTCCAACTTCTATCTGATACCAGAGAGTACATCCTGCTAGTGTTGAACGTGTTCTTTGACTGGGCGAACCTTTGGCTGGACCGTCAAAGACGAGGTGATGGATGGTGAACAATACCCATACAGTGCCAAAAATGGAGACATTTTAGATGAGGTATGAAAAGAAGCGTTACAACACCATTTTGCTAGTGTTAGCCATTGAACCCACCTCTCTTGTTTATCTGAAGCAAAGCAACAAAGATAACCCTTTAAACTCTTTTTGACCACCTCAGTTTGTCCATCAGATTAGAGATGATAAGACGAGCTTAGAGTCAGCTGGGTACCAAAACATGAGAATAACCCAGTCTAAAAATTACTAGTAAAGATAATATCACAATCACTAATTGTGATTTTTGGGGTCCAATAAAGCTTCTAAACTGTATCCATAAATGCTACTGCTACTGTACTTACTACAAACGGATGTGATAATGAGAAAAAAGACATTTGGTGATTCTATCCATAATAACTATGATGACATTTTTCCCCTCAGATTTTGGCAGCGTTGTGATGAAATAAATGGAAACATCCTTCCACCTCCAGCTAGGAATAGATAGATGTTTGAACATACCCTAGGTCTTGATTGTCTTTCCTTTGTTTTGTTGACACATCATACATTGTCAATTTTTATTGGAATTCCACTATTAACCCTTCGCAAAAGAAATCATGCTTGACTCTATGATAAATTTTCAAGAAACTTGAGTGCCCACCTAATGGAGAAGCATGAAGTTCTGTAAGCACCTTATGCTTAAGGTTGAGTATTTGCATAAGTATAACCTATCCTTGTACCAGAGAGAATCCCCTTTCCACACATTTATCTGACATGCTCAAATCTTGTTGGAGCTTTTGAATAAGATCCTTTGCAACTGCATCATTCTCCCACTTTGATCTTGCTTCATCCACCTAGTTGGCTCGTAATGGACATGGCGCACAACATTACCTCTATGGACTCATCCTTCTTGGAATATGCGTCAACCACAACACTCTCCTTTCCTTTCTTGTATATATTATGTATTGTATTCCAACATATTAGTGCCCCATTTTTGTCATTCTTCTGATGACAACCTTTGTTCCAAGAAGTATTTTAGACTATCATGATCTGATTTCACTTTAATGTGTCTTTCCATTGGATATGGTCACCATTGTTTTACCACATGAAAAATGCCCATCATTTTCTTCTCACAAATAGGCTTTAGCAAATTCTTATCTTTGAGTTGGCGACTCTCAAATGCAATGGGTCACCCTTCTTGCATGAGTACCGCTCCCATGCCATGCCTCGAAGCGTCACATTCCATAATGAATGTTTTGGAGAAATATGGAGTAGCTAGAATAGGTGTGGTGCATATGGACTCCTGCAACTTCTCAAATTCCTAGGTGGTTGCCTCATTCCAATGAAAGAAGTCCTTTAATAAGGTTGTGAGGTGTGTTTCTATGTTGCCATAAGTTTTAAAAAATGAAGGTACTATCCTATGAGCCCTAAGAATCCTCAGAGGTTTTTGAGGCTTATAGGCACTATCCATTTTGCCATAGCCTTGATCTTGTGAAGGTCCACCTTGACATCCTCTAGTGAAACAATGTGGCCCAAATACTCGACCTCCTTGACTTCAAAAGTGCATTTGGAAGGCTTGGCATAAAGTTGGTGTTCAAGAATATCCAAAACCTTATTCACATGATGCAAGTGTTTCTTCCATGTTTTACTATATATTTAAATGTCATTAAAGAACACCAAGACAAATTTCCGTAGAAATGGCTGAAAAACATAGTTCATCCAAATCTGATATGTAGATGCTGCATTAGTGAGGCCAAAAGACATCACAAAAAATTCTTAATGGACCTTATGGGTTCTGAAAGTTGTTTTATGAATATCCTCATCTCTAATTCTAATTTGATGATACCTAGAACAAAGATTGAGTTTTGTAAAATAAATGACACCATGTAATTCATCTAGCAAATCATCAATTACAAGAATATGGAATTTATTTTTGATGGTGTACTTGTTGAGTTCCTTGTATTTAGAACACATGCACTAGGTGTCATCTTTCTAATGCACCATGACCACTAGAGAGAAATAAATGCTTTGACTTTGACAAATAATATTTGCTTCCAGTATCTCTTTTCAATCTCACTCTCCTGGACATATGAGTACCTATAAGGTCTAATGTTGGGTGGTTGGCATCTTGACACTAGTTGAATGGCATGATCATGATCCCTTTATTATCAAATCATAATAGGGAATCGATTACATAGCAAATTATCAATTACAAGAATAGGCAATTTATTTTTGGTGTACTTGTTGAGTTGCTTGTATTCAAAATACATGCACCGGGTGTCATCTTTCTGATGCACCGTGACCACTAGAGAGGAATAAGTGCTTTGACTTTGACAAATAATACTTGTTTTGGGCATCTCTTTTCAATCTCACTCTCCTGGACATATGAGTACCTATAAGGTCTAATGTTGGGTGGTTGGCACCCTGGCACTAGTTGAATGGCATGATCATGATCCCTTTTGGTAGTCCTTTTAGCATATCACTGAAAACCACTGATTGCTCCTCCGCAATAGCTTGTAGATTTGACAGTGTAGACCCCTTTGGTGGTTGTGCCTCTATTGAAAATAGTTGAGGCACAAACCCATCCACTCCCTTTTTTAGAATCTTTTGCATGTGATGAGAACTCATCAATTGTGGGGACTTTGCATGTAACCCACACAGTTCAATTTTCCTGCCCTTAGAATGGAAACATATGAATAGGTCTTAGAAATTCATCTCAATCCTTCCCAAGGTATTTAGCCATTGGAATATCAACACAATGTCTGCTCCATCCATAGGAATGGAAAACATAGGGCTATCCAATAGACATTCTCTCATGGAGAGTTTAATACTATGGCATTTCCTAGAACAACTATGTAACCATCAATAATCATGACTTGAAACTCTGGAGTTGGATAGACAAAACAGTTCAAGCGCATAGCCAATTTATTTTTCATGAAGTTGTGAGTTTTGCTTGAGCCAATCAATACTGTCACCTTATGTTTTCTAAAAGAATCCACTACCTTGAGGGTTTGTGGAGTGTTAAGGTTGAAAGTGCATGGCAAGAAATTGTTGGTTGGGATTCGTTTGATTCTTCCCCTGTGTCATCATTAGCCTCTCATGCTACGTCTTTATCTTCTTCATTGGCACTTTCAATTTAGAATAATTTATTTTCTGCAAACTTATGTCCTCAACAATATATGCTATCACAGTTAAAACAACAATTTCTCCTTTTTTCTTCAATTTGTTGAGGTGTCAACTTGGTAGGTTGAGGGAATGATGGTAATGGGTTTCTATGATCTCTGATGTTAGCGAATGCCTACCTTTGATTGGCTATGATTTTTTCCATAGCCTTGTATGCCATGATAAGATAATTAGTTACATTAAGTGGATTAAACATGTGTACCTCTTATTGAATTTGATCCTTGAGACCAACAAGAAACAAGTCGTTTAAGTTTTCATTTGTAATCATCTCCACACGTGAAGATATGTATTGGAATTGATGAATAAAATCCTTGACTAACCATGTTTGTTGCATCTTTGCCAATTCGTTGAAGTCATAGTTTGCATAACCGTAATTGGTGAGTACTTGCCAAGGGGGATTTTTGAGTAAATGGAGAGTAACTGACAGAGCTGGTCCATTAACCGAGAACAACCAACAAATGAAAAAAAAAATTGCAGAAGTAAAATAGATCGAGTTTGTAAAACATTGAGAAAGTGTTTTCTATTAGATTTGAATACAAATAAAGTACAAAATTGCATAATCATGCGAATACAACTGTGACACTATCAAGTTGTCAACAACAAACTAATACAGTGATACTTATAGTCCAAGAATCTACAAATACAAATTACAAGAATCTACAAGTACAAATTACAAGAATCTATAATTTTCTCTTCCCTGCTCTCTAGAAAACTAAGGGAGACTGAGAAACTCTAGTCCTCCCACTTGGCTGCCCCATCTCGCTCTGCCTAGAACCCTGCACCTGCCCCTGTGTCTATGGCTCCACCTCTACCTTCCAATTCGCTCTTGAATGCTCCAAATCTTATGTGAATGCAATGAGGGGGTGTGTTTCAATTTATAAGACAAATTTCCACAGTTTTTTAGCGTTTTATCAGTGTTTTATCAACGTTTGGCATCCATTTTGTGGCTTGGATGCGTGTTGGCTATGTCTGGATGTGTACAGCTTGCATACAAGTCTTCCGGTGAGCAATCGCTAGGTACTCATGATTACTTGCGAGTGTCTGGCGAGTACTCGCCGAGTACTCAATAAATTAAGGTTTTTTTTTTGGCGAGTTCGAACGATGGTTAACTGCCTGTGCTTTTTCCCGGCAAGTAATCAAGTAACTGGCGGTTACTCACTGGTTATGTAATCCATGGCTGAAGTAATTCTCTGTCACACTACTGCTATAGTGCCTCTTTAGCTTCTCCGTAAAAAATGCCTAGGTGACACCGAGAACCTTCTTTTGAGCACACAACCATCAATACCAAATGAATTGTTTAGGTTCCAGATATAAGGATGCCATGGTAATCTTCTACCCACATGAGATGATGTAGCTAAAAAAAAATTCATCATTTGGTTTATGCAATTGAGCAGAGCCTTTGCATCGAACTTATACATGTCCACCTTCGGTAGTAGGTTCCAAGGTCCGAAATAAATGCTAGCCCTGGGATGAGGTTGCACAATATTTGGATCAAATCCACCTTGAGTTTTTTATGAGACTAACATCCTGATGGAAGACGCAAGAGAAGCCAATTCTCCTTTCATTTGATTGCACATGTTCTCCATTTCAAACTCTTTGTTGCCCATGCTACCATCTAGATCACACATTTTGTCATCCATCGAAAACAATATCATATTAGAAGTACCACTTGATCCTAACTCAACCTCTATCTCCTTTTTGTTGACCAATTTTGGTTCTGCAGACCAAAATTGAGCACCCCGTCTTTTCCCTTCCTTTGTAGGCCCTGTTAGCCAGTTTTTGATGAGTTCACTCCAATGCAATCTTATGGGTTTTTCTTTGTAATAGGCATGTTTCCGTAAAAAACCAAGTGTTTTGAGTCTTGCAAATATTTGGGTTGGTTTGGAACTCATTTCGATCCTAGATGTTTAGCAGGGCAAACAAATATCCTCGGACAAGCCTTTTATCGGCAAAATGGGCCAGTTTCAAAGGGGCATAAATCTTTTACGAAAGTCCGAAGGGTAGGTACCCTTGCGAAGGGTAGATGGTCAAAGCAAAAGGCTAAGGCAGAAAGCTGTAAAGGAAGATTTCCTTCAAAAAAAGTGACAAGCCAAGAAATGGATTTATTCAGACAAAATGTCCGAAGAAAATCCATGAAGAAACCCAAGGAGCGAATTTCTTTGGACAAAAAGTCCGTTGTCTTGTCGAATTTCTTTGGACAAAAGTCCGAAGGAATTCCTTCAGGGATTTTGTCCGAAGAAATTCACCAAGGAAATCCAAGGACGCTAAAGGCGCGAATTCCTTCGGACAAAATGCCTGAAGGAATTCCTTCGGACTTTTGTCCAAAGAAATTCGACAAGACAAAAGTGCGAAGGGTAGGTGCCCTTTCAGAGGACACTTGACCATCAAAAAAGACCTCATTTTTTCGAAGGGTCATTTTCCCTTCGGAAAAGTCCGTTTGCAAAAAAGCTGAAGGAATTGCCAAAAAAGGATGACAGGCCCACAGATGTCAATTTTAAGGTAATAAGCTAGCCGTTGGTTTTCAAATATCTAGTGACGGGCCCACGAATGTCAAATTCAAGGTAGCGAAAGAGCCATTAGTTTTCAAATGGTGACAGGCCCGTGGACGTCAATTTTATGGTGATAAGATAGTTGCTGATTTTCAAATGTTTGATGACGGGCCCATGAACGTCAAATTTAAGATGGGTTAGCCGTCAGAGAAAGGCCAAAGAACAATTCTTTCGGACATTTTGTCCAAAAGAATTCAAGAGCACGGGCCCTATGTGTCATTAAAGGTGGGTGTCAAAGCGGCAAGCATAAAGGAAGAATCTTTTGGACAAAATGTCCGAAGGAATTCAAAGGCCCGAAAGCCCGAAGGTAGACTCAGCGACTCGCCAAGGAAGGAGCCCGAGAGGAAAAAAGGGATAGCCCCGAGAGCTCGAATTGCCAGGAAAAAGACAAGAAATATTTCTACTACGTTGCAGAGGTACGCCCCCCTCCCCTGTTCGGAGACGCCTTCGGCACGGGGACGTCCCGAGCACTCCCGGAGGCGTCTGTGGCCGTGCCGAAAGTTTTCGGTAGGGCCACGGACGCCTCTGAGAGTGCCTGGGATGTCTCTGGGCGTGGCCGATGGATTCCGACAGAAAAATGGCGAAAAACTTAAAAAAATAAACTTACAAAATCCATTAAAAAAAAACCCTAAAAACTAAGCAACCCTAAACGCCGCTGATGGCTTATAAAAGCAGCCCTTCCCTCTTCCTAAAACCACACCAAGCGACCATTGTTTGCAGGGTTTGCTGAACCCTAAAGACAGTGAAGAGAACGAATTTGTTTGGAGAAGAAAGCGAATTTGCCAGGATAAGAGAACAAATTTGCCAGGAAAAGAGTGGACTGTGGAGTGAAGCCGAGCCGGAGTGAAGCACTACCTCCGTCGGGGAGGAGTTTGCTAGCACTAGCAGGTATGTTAAATTTTTCATTTAGTATTTAGTTTTACTATTTAGTATTTACTAATATTTTATTTTAAGTTGTATTTAGTTTTAAATTTTAATATTTAAAATTTTAAAATTTTAAAATATATAGTATAGTATTATAGTAATTAGTATATAGTATTAAAATATTAAATATATAGTATAGTATTAAGTTTTAACTATTAAGTATAGTATAACTGTTAAAATAAAATATAATATTAAAAATTTAAAACTAAATTAGTAAATACTATTAAGTTTTAAATTTTTAATATTATATTTTATTTTAAATTTACTATAACTTTAAAATTCTTTTAAGTTTATTTATTTATTTTAATTTTTTACAATGTTAAAATTTATGAAGTTTATTTAGTTATTTTCATTTTCTGTAAATAAAAAAATATATATATTTTTATTTTATTTTAACACTAAAATCTTCCTTATTTATTTTAATTTTTTGTGAATAATATTAAAATTAAATATTAATTTTTTTCGTAAATAATACTAATTAGTAAATTGGTAATTATTAAAAAAAAATCAAATGTTTATTTTCTTTGTTTAAAAATTAAAATTAAAAGTTGTAATCGTATTAATATTTATTTTATTTTTCTCGTTTTCTTAAATATTTATTATTTAAAAAAATTATTATGAAATGTATATTTTTTTATATAAGTTTCTAAGTTCTAACCCTAAATTCTACGTATGCTCTTCTCTCGCGCGTAATTGCGATCTTGAGAATCAGAAACAGAGTTAGCTACAATACATTTAATTTTTATTTTTCTAAGTTTAAATATTTAAAACAATCAAATGTATAATTATTTTTAAGTTTCTAACCCTAACTTCTATGTATGCTCTTCTCTCGCGCGTAATTGCGATCGTGAGAATCAGAAACAGAGTTAGTTGCATTACATTTAATTTTTTTTTTTCAAGTTTAAATATTTAAAAAAATCAAATGCATATTTTTTATCTAAGTTTCTAACCCTAACTTCTGCGTATGCTCTTCTCTCACGTGTAATTGCGATCGCGAGAATCAGAAACAGAGTTAGTTATACTTATTAATTTTAACTTTTTATTTTTTTGCTTGGTTCTAGAATCTAATTTGATAATTCAAAATTAGGATATCTATGGCATTCAGCTCAATGTCAGGGGGAGGGCATGATGAAGCAAATTGGGTTAAACCTCGCTTCAAGTGAAATATGACCCTGTCTCCCTTCTTTGGAAACATGTGAAGATACTTGAGATCATTGCTGGTAGTGGGACTCGTGTGTGGGTATGCAATGATTGTCATGCCACATACAAATCCTCGTATACTCGGGTCAAAACTCATTTCACTGGGTATGGGTCGTCGGGTATCAAAAAGTATGATAAAATTTCTAAGCCAAAAATAGTTGAGTTCATGAAAGAGCAAGAACAAACAGATACAATAGTTGCTTCAAGAAACTATTCTAAAACAATACCTCTCCAAAGAGGTAGATCATGGAGACCACCCATAACACCTGCAACTGTGAGTCATCCTTTCATTGAAATTCAAACTCGAGCTCATTCAGTTGCAATACCCTCTGATGATGATGCAGATGCCACTTCATAGAAAAAACCAAAAGGACTATTGGAAAAAGCTTTCAATGTCGCATAGAGGGACATTGCTGATGAGTTGATTGCTAGATGCATTTATGCATGTGGGCTGCCCTTCAATGTTTTGAGATCGCCTTATTGGCAATAAATGTTGAAAGCTGTCAATGAAGCTCCACAAGGTTACAAAGGCCCTAACTATGATAAAGTTCGCACCACACTCCTGGCCAAAGAAGTAGAACATATTCACATTTATTTGCATCCAATTAGAGATTCGTGAAAGGATTCAGGGGTGTCCATTATCTCAGATGGATGAAAAGATGCTCGAAATAGGCCTTTGATCAATGTTGTTGCAGTATGCCCTAAAAAAACAATGTTCCTGAAGGTAGTGGATTGTGAGGGCGAAGTGAAAGATGCTCAGTTCATTGCAAACATTTTGATAGAAGCTATTGGGTCTGTGGGCCCCCAACATGTTGTCCAAGTCATCACGGACAACGCAAAGAATTGCAGAGCTGCTGGGTTGATTGTAGAGGGCAGATATGAGCACATATTTTGGACACCTTGTGTTGTCCACTTCCTCAACTTGGTGCTGCAAAAGATTGGTAAAATTCAATGGATAGAGCAAGTTTATGCAGAGCCCAGTGACATTCAAAGATTTGTCACAAATCATCACGTCTCAGGCCATCTTCAGGGAATTCTCAAAGTTGGAGTTGTTGAAGGTAAGAAATTCGAAAACAAATTCTTAGTCTTACTTTTGAAGTTCTTAATTTTGAAGTTATAACTTTTTAATAATTAATAATTTAATTCTAGTTGTTTATCAACGTTTACAGTTAGGACAATTAAACTTGGTCTTATTTTATTTTTGTAGATTGTTGAAACTAGATTTGCCTCTCACACACTTGTCTTGAGACGACTTGTGAAGGTGAAAGAGGCACTAAGCAGTATGGTGATTAGCAATGTTTGGGGTGCGTGGAGGCAATCAAGCACCACTGGCATTGAAAAAACCAATAAGATCAAAGCATTGATCCTTGATGATAACTAGTGGACCAAGATTGAATATGTGCGCAGTTTTACAGAGCCTATTCTATCTATGATGCGATTTATGGATTCAGATGCAGCTTGCATGGGAGAGGTTTATGATGGGATTGATTCCATGTTTGAAAGTATGAGAGAGATCATACAAAAGAAAGAGCAAGACCCAAAAGAAATGTTTTATAATGAAATCAAGTCTTTGGTCATGAATAGGTGGAATAAAATGACCACCCCATTACGTCTCCTTGCTTATGCTCTCAATCCGAAGTATTATAGCAATGAAATACTTCGGCTACTCAATAGGCAACCACCATATGATGATGTAGAGGTTGCAAATGGAACTAGGCAAGCATTCAGAAGGCTTTTTCTTGATCCATCTGTAGCTAGTGCGGTCCGCAATGAAATGGGCATGTTTGTAGCTTCAGAGGGCAGCATGGGAGAAATTGAAGCTCTTTTTGACAAATCCAACGTGTCTCCAATCAAGTGGTGGTATGTACATGGCCATGATGCCAAGTACTTACGACCTATTGCAATCAAGATTCTGTCACAGGTATTCAATTTGAATTAAATAAAAAAAATTAAGTTATTGACATTTTTTTTATATTGTTACAAATTTTAAATTCAAAAATTCGAAGAATTAATAACCTTTTTTTGTGATAGGTGGCTAGTAATTCTTTAGCAGAGCAGAATTGGAGTACATATGGATTTATCCATTCTGCTAAAAGAAACAAGTTGGCATCCAAGAAAGCTGAGGATTTGGTATTTGTACATTGCAATTTGCGCCTCCTTTCACACAAGTCTAAGGACTATATGCGAGGGCCTAACAAACTTTGGGATATCCTTCCAGAGAATACAGACATGGATGCCTCCACATCTACATTTGCCCGAGTTTCATTACTTGGTGTGGATGATGTCGATGACAATGAAGAGGTTTCAACACCAGGGGTGGAGAGTGGAGCTAGTGGGAGTTATCCAAGTGGAGCTACTAGGAGTAACATTCATAATTATGAATACGAGGACAATCTAGATGAATTATGAATCTATGATCTATTCTACATTTGCATTTTGAAAATTTGAATGTATTTGCAATGTATACTTTTAACATTTTGAAATTTGAAGCAATGAATGAACAAACACTACGTATTTACTATTGTCAAGTGTTTTACAAAAAAATTGAGTAATATGCATATATATATATATATATATATATATATGTTTTTTAAATATATAGATTTACCCACGGCGTATCCAAATCAAGGTTCTAGAAAAATGGCATACCCATGTACTCGAATCGTACTCGTACCCGTACTCGTATCCAAACAACGTAGGCAAGAAAAGAGGAAAGCAGAGCGGGTAATCCAAAACGCAGCCATGAACATATAAGAGAAACGCTCAGAATGCTCTAAGTGGCATGGCAAGTCAAGCATAGGAACGAACCAGACTACTCCAAGTGGCACAGGAGGCGTTGGTAGGAGAAGTAAATGCTTGCAAATGGAATAGTATGCACGAATAGCCATTAAGAGGGCTGCGCGAGCTTTCAAGAAGACGGCCCGATCTTCCTTGTATTTGACATTAATGAATAGCCATTAAAGGGAGTTACGGGAGCATTCAAGGAAAAGGCATGGCCCAGAACGTGGTAAGAGGCGGCCTTGTCGTTCAAGGAGCAAAATCACCCATGCTTTAGCAGGAGTGTTTAATGCAGTGTGGGCAGCAAAGTCACTATCTGGGACACCTACAACATGGCTCTTACAGGGGCATTTATGGGAAGATGACAATAGCATGGGCTATTTCCTCTTGTCAAGGTGTTTAATGCGGCATGGGCCGCTTACTCTTGAAAGAGTCAAAGTGTCTTTCTCCAATTTCTATATATTGTAACCTCTCAATTTTATATTAGGATCTCACTTTTGTATGGCGAAGCCCTGACAAAATTTGTCTTTAATTAAAAGAAGCGTTTTAGCTCCATCTGATTCCTTACACTTCTGCATATGTCTCTGTATTACCTTATGTTTAGTCATTTATTTTAATGCTTTCATAAGTCGATGCTAGTGTATCTAGTGTATCCAAGATCTTCTGCAGGTTAACAAGAAGCATCCAAGTTGAAGTATAGATGCATGTGAGCAACCATCCAACAGTGTGCCTCTAAAGCACCTATGGTAGGTTCTTCATTATACCTCCATCAAACCCCTTGTTAAAACATTGATGCAGTCTAGTCTCTTGTTCAAATGAAGTGTCTGTTCGCTCTTTTTGGTACAAAGCGTAGATAAAAGATGAGTAAATCAATCAATTTTGGTGCATCACCATTTTAGTTAGGTTCTGCTTTTGTATTATCCCTCTCTCTTTTCATCTCCCCATTGATGAGCAGTAGAAATTTAGGACCTCAAGGTGCATCAAAGGGAGCTAGCCCTTAATTTAGAGATTCATTCCTCAAGCTTGCTACCAACAGCAGGAGGAATGTTTCCATTGTGCCGCATGGAAGAAAGGAGCTAAGTTTTCTTTCAAAGGGTGCAATCTACAATGTCAACAGTTTTTGGCATGCCCGATGGGACTAATTTTTACGCCTTGTGAAGTTTCAGGATTGGTGCTGGCCTTGTTACTGTAAGAAGTCCAAAAGAAAGAACTATAATCTAGCATTTGATGACTGCATTTTAAAAACTCAGACTCTAGTTAGTGATCAGTCTGGCATCCCATGCCTAAGGTCACCACAAGATCTTCTAAGGGTGTTCCTTTCGAATTTGTTGAGCTGTCTTTGAACTCAGCAAAGAGGCTAAGGTTTGCAGCGACTCATCCTTACACAACAAATCAGTTTCCCATACCTGCCATAAAATACACCTACACAAAGAGACCCTGGTTGAATCCTTTCACAATCATGGCTTTGCCTTTTGTGGCCTTCAATGGTCAGAGTCCTTTAAACCTTCTACAGTATGACCCAATTCCAGGGACAACTCTCAAGAGTGTTCCTCCCTTTAGTGGAGAAGGGCCAATCACTACTATTGAGCAAATCAGAAACATAGCTAACCTCTGCAATATCCATAATGTCACTGAAGAAAATGTAGTCATCAGGTTACTGGCCTTGTCCTTCAAGGGTAAAGTTTTGGACTGGTATGGGACCTTGCCTATGAATTTAGTTGGCTCATGGAATGAATTAGGCACCCTCTTGACAAATAGGTTTGGAGAGAAAAGTGACCATTTGTCTCTAGCTGAGCAATTGACCACTATGAAGAGAGCTCTGCATGAATTTATGCAAGATTTTAACACTAGGTTCCAAAAGACTTGGGATAGAATCCCCATTCTAGTGAGGCCGACCCCAAGCTATGCTTTCCTATACTACTTAAAGGCCTTGAATAGTGACATTGTTGTCATGATACAGTCCATGGGTGGATAGATTTTATCCATTGCTTATGAAATAGCCATAGCTGCCGAATTTTTTTTGGTGCAAGCAAGAAAGATAGCTCTTAGACCTCATATGCCACTCTTTCCAGATTTACAGCCCTCAGTTCAACCTGTTGCGCCCACTTTAGCTCCTCTGCCTAGTGTAGAAACGCCAGCTACTACCCCTGCAAATGACCTCCATGAGGTTAAGAGTTTACTACAGAGTGTTATCAACGAATTAGTTGCCCTCAAGAGGCAATAAGCTCAAAGCTATCGGCCAAATCAAGGGTACCAGCAGTTCAGGTAGACAAATAGACCTCCTTTCCAGAATTATAATCAAGAGCAGGGTCAGATTACCTAGGTCATACCTTATCAAAATTATAATCCAAGTGCCATTTCATCGTCCAAGGCTCTTGTTCCCACTCAAAATAATTTGGTACAGGAACAACCTAATTGTCCACCCTTGGGGTATGGTCAAGAACATGTTGCTTATGCTAATGAGCTACCAAATCAATGTATGCACACACAAGGTGATCATACAACCCAATTCCCAAGTTGTGAGGCATCAACGCAATCTGGGACGGACAAAAAACATGCTCAATCTAATTCCACTCTTATGAATCACTTAAAAGGGGAGTTCTATGCAGTCAATTATGTGGGGAGTGCAAATAATCAGGATGATTGTGTTGTGGCCAACACCAGGTCCAAGAAGAGAGCTATGGAGGAAGCTCAAGCAGCTACTCAAACATCTGCGACATCTTTTTCATCACAAGTGAACCAAAAATTTCCTAATTATAGACCGCCATTTGCAGTTTAACTCCTCGAGTTACACCTCAAGTTGCCAATGCCCCTAAGGAAAACTCAAAAGGGAGCAACCCTCAAATCAATGTGGTGGACCAAATGAAGAAGCTGCACATGAATATCTCATTGTGGGATTCCTTAGCAATGCCAGGACAAAAGGATATACTCCAAAAGGAATTGCATGGGCTGAGTGAGCAAGCTGTCCCAACAAAGGCTGATAATGTGTTGATTGTGAATGGGGCTCCTCCCACTAGAGGACAAGCAAAGAAGGATGAAAAGGTCCCTCCTTTCTACCTATCCTTGATTATTGGCGATTTCTTGGTCCACAATTGCATCATTGATAGTGGAGCAAGTACCTTAGTAATGCCCAAATGCATAGCTGACAAGCGATGACTCAAATATGAGCAAATGACCAAGGGAGTTCTGCAGTTGGATAGATCACCAGCCAAGACATTGGGAGTGGTAAGGGGTTTGAATCTAACCCTCTATGCCTGTCCAACCTTCTCCTTTCCCCATGATGTGGTAGTGGCAGATGTTCCCCTTACTTCGCTCTTTGCTTATTTAGGGATTTCACGTTCAAGATAGGTGGGTACTTAGCAACAAATTGGTCTTAGATGGTTTTTAGGATCAAAGATGGAACCAAAGTGAAGATTGAGTCGGAGCCTATCCACAAATATCACTTGGAGCCATACTCGCCCAAGGTAGCAAATGTCAGCGATGCCATCATTGATGAAGAAGAACTCCATGTAGACCAACCCCCACCATCTTCCCTTGAAGGAGTTGCTGACCTGCTCTAGACGAATGGGGAAATGACAACTTTGAACATGATCCTTACAAGTTCATCGAAGAGGCAGGGCTTGGAGTTTACTTTATGCATGAAAAAGATACTTTCATGCCAAATTTGATGAAGGCAAACCAAGAGACCTGTGGTTTGTGGCAACTTTTTTTTGATGGATCTAGAAGCAAGTTGGGAGCTGGTGGTGGACCAATGCTAGTTTCACCTTAAAAGGAAAAATACTTTTCAACTTTTAGGTTTCAATTCTCCTGCACTTGCAATGTAGCAGAATATGAATCTCTTGTTCATGGTTTAGAGTGGGCAAGAAAAAGAGGATTCAAAGAATTGCAAGTTTTTGGAGACAGCGAGTTAATTGTAAACCAAGTAAGAGGTCAAAACTCGACCAAGAATTCCTTGCTCAAGTCTTACAAACACAAGGTGTGGGACCTAATGGAAAGCTTCACTACTTTCAACATCATTTCCATCCCAAGAGAACAAAAAAAGCATGCAAACAGACTAGCAGCAGTTGGTGCTCAGTTTGACATTCCCAAGGGAATAAGTCAGGACAACAATCGGCACCATTTAAAGGTGATAATAAAACCTTCCATATCTGACAGTCACCAATTGACAGGTGTTTGACAGTGACCAATAGATAGCACTTTTCTTACAGGAGGAGGCTGAGTTTGCTTCTAGGAATCAATCCAAGCTGCAACAACAGTATGACGGCCAGATTGTTCAGCTGAAGAACAACAAACTTCCTAAG
This sequence comes from Torreya grandis, assembly GCA_037957365.1. Taxonomy (NCBI): domain Eukaryota; kingdom Viridiplantae; phylum Streptophyta; class Pinopsida; order Cupressales; family Taxaceae; genus Torreya; species Torreya grandis. The sequence continues at coordinate 768,869 of JARHVA010003436.1, forward strand.
GGTTTGGTCACTCTTGAAAGCATCTTCAATGAGGATGACCAACTCAAAGATGACAAAGCAAGCATCACAACCAAGAAAGAGAATTACGAAAGGGTCGAAATATTCAAGGATAGGATGCTTGCACTTGGGAAGGTATGTACAAATGAGGAAATGCATTCTTTCATTTTGTTATGCCAAGAGTTTGCCGATGTCTTTGCTTGGGAATATGGCGATTTAAAGGGGTTTGATCCAAGCTTGACCCAACACACTATTGAGCTGGAAGAAGGTGCCAAACCCATCAAACAAAAACAGAGACCAATCAATCGAAGGATTAAGCCTCTCATGAGGAAGGAACTCACCAAACTGATTGAGTCCAGGATCATTTTTATTATCAAACACTCTTCTTGGCTGGCCAATTTGGTCCCTGTTAGGAAGAAGAATAGGGAGATCAGATTGTGTGCTGATTTCAGAGACTTGAATATAGTCTCATTAAGAGATCACTATCTCCTCCCAAGTATGGAACAAATTCTCTAGATGGTGACAGGCAGTGAATGATTCTCCCTCCTGGATGGGTACTCTGGATACAATCAAATTCTGGTGCAAGACTGCGACCAGTACAAGACAACCTTCACCACCAAGTGGGGAACCTTCGCCTACAGGAAGATGCCTTTCGGGCTATCAAATGTTGGAGCTACTTTCCAACGAGCTATGGATATGGCCTTCCAAGGTTTGATAAATGACATAGTGCTGGTTTATCTTGACGTGACAATGTTCTCCAAGGAGGCAGGACATCTGAAACACCCGAGGCAAATATTTGAGAGGTGTAGAGAGTTTGGCATCTCTCTCAACCCTATGAAATGTGTATTTGTTGTCCACGAAGGCAAACTCCTGGGTCATGTCTAAACCATTGATCCGGAAAGAGTGCACGCCATCTTAGCATTGTCCTTGCCTAAACACAAGAAGGGCCTGCAAAGCTTCTTTGGCAAAATAAACTTTATTAAGAGAGTCATCCCTAATTTTGCTGAACTAGTCAAGCCACTAACTTCCATGCTGAGGAAAGACGAGACGTTCACATGGATAGTGAGGAGGAGAGATAGCTTCGAAGGTATCAAACAAGCTATCACCCAGGCTCCCACCTTGACTAGTCCGGACTTCTTCAAGAGATTCCAATGAAGAGGTAATCTCTGCTATGCTCACTCAAGCGAATGGTCAAAATTTGGAACAACCTCTCGCATTTTTTAGCCAGGGCTTAGAGGGCTATGAGGTTAGGTACACATGTTGAGAAGCTAACACTTGCAGCCATACGAAGCTTGAAGAAATTCAGACATATGTTGTCTAATAGCAAGATTCACATCATGGTGCCACATCCTAGTATAAAGGACTTCTTGCTGAGTCGTGACTTGAATGAAAAAAGGGCAGGGTGGATAACCAAGGTAATGGAGTATGATGTGGAGATCAAGACCACCAAGCTGGTAAAGGGAAGAAGGTTGTGCGAACACCTCGTTACAAACTTCAAAGAGCCGAAGAAAGGCATTTTGATACTCCATGATGAAGCTGCAGCGAAAGTACCTGCAATCATGAAGAGCTGGGCACAAGACATGGTTCATTTCTTTCGAACTGGTGAGTGTCCGCAAGGCCTTGATAGAACTAAGAGAAGATATTTTAGGGTTCAATCTCTTCCTTATGTCTTGGTTGATGGAGTGCTGTTTAGAAAAGACTTTTCAGGGGTACTCTTGAGATGCATCGATTCAGATCAGGTCGACCGGGTACTGTTTGAATTTCATGATGGACCAGCTGGTGGTCACTTTGCTCCTAAGCCCACAACTGCAAGGATTATGAGGGCTGACTACTTTTGGCCCACTTTGTTTAGAGACACTCATGCTTGGGTGAAGAGATGCCAGAAATGTGCTCTCTTTGATGAAAAACAACGGCTAGCTACAATGTCTCTGCAACCCATTCAAGTGGAACAACCATTCATGCAATGGGGTTTGGACTTCATAGGGATGATCAACCCTCTTTTTAGTGCTGGCCACAAGTGGGTTTTGACTGCTACAGATTATTTCACGAGATGGGTAGAAGTCGTCGCTTTGAAGGAAGCCAACGAGAGTGCAGTCCTAGACTTCTATGAAGGCCTGGTGACGGGATTTGGGGTCCCAGCTACAATCATTTTGGACAACGCATTGGCTTTCTTGGGAACAAAGACAAGTGAGTGGACATTAGGATATGGCATCTATCTTAGTACTTCCTCCAACTACTACCCACAAGAGAATGGGCTGGCTGAGTCCACCAATAAGAACCTGATCAGTATCATTAAAAGTACAATGGAGGAAAATCAAAGGACTTGGCATGCCAAGTTGAAGACAACCCTGTGGGTAGACATAATCACTCAAAAAAGGGCAGTTGGCAATTCACTATACACACTGGTGTATGGAAGGGAAGCTAGACTTCCTATTTCACTTGAATTACTAGCCTTGGATCTTGTCCATCAGCTGCAATTGAGGAGAGTGACAGCATGGAGGTTAGATTTTGTGAATTAATGGAGCTTCAAGAGGCAAGAGACCCAACGATGGTTTCCATGATGAGCCGTCAGCAACAAACAAAAAAACATTTTGACAAGAAATCCTCGTCAAAGGACTTCTCAGAAGGTGACATTGTCTTGAAATGGGATGAAGACCAAGCTAAACTTGGAAAGCACACGAAGTTCGATGCCTTGTGGATTGGTCCATATGTCATCACTTGATGCAAGCAACATAATGCATTCCAACTCTTCAGGTTGGATGGTGAAGAACTACATATCCCAGTCAATGGGATATATCTTAAACATTGTCACTAACCTTCTTTTGTTATGTACATAGTTTCCTTGTTTTTTCCTCGTTTTCTCTAAGTGCTTTTATGCATGTTTGTAGTTTTTTAGCCTTGTGTGTGTTTTCTTCAACATTTGGGGTAAAATCTTTATTGGTTCTTAAGTTTTTCAAGGTTATTGCCAGCGTTTCAGGGTGTATCCTGACTCCATGCCCAATGGACCTTTAAGCCACCAGTCTTCTCAAGCATAGCAGGCATGCTTCCCCTGTGAATCGCCAAATGTGTTGACCAATTTTGGTCCTGCAGACCAAAATTGAGCACCCCGTCTTTTCGCTTCCTTTGCAGGCCCTGTTAGCCAATTTCTGATGAGTTCACTCCACTGCAATCTTATGGGTTTTTCTCTGTAACATGCCCGTTTCCATAAAAAACCAAGTGTTTTGAGTCTTGCAAATATTTGGGTTGTTTTGGAACTCATTTCGATCCTAGATGTCTAGCAAGGCAAACAAATTACCTCGGGCAAGCCTTGTATCGGCAAAATGGGCCAGTTTCAAAGGGGCAAAGTCTTTTATGAAAGTCCGAAGGGTAGGTACCCTTGCAAAGGGCAGATGGTCGAAGCAAAAGGCCAAGGCAGAAAGCCGTAAACGAAGATTTCCTTCAAAAAAAGTGACAAGCCAAGAAATGGATTTCTTTGGACAAAATGTCCAAAGAAAATCCATGAAGAAACCCAAGGAGCGAATTTCTTCGGACAAAAAGTCCGAAGGAATTCCTTCGGACATTTTGTTCGAAGAAATTCACCAAGGAAATCCAAGAAGGATGCTAAAGGCGTGAATTCCTTCGGACTTTTGTTCGAAGAAATTTGACAAGACAAAAGCCCGAAGGGTAGGTGCCCTTTCGGAGGACACTTGACCATCAAAAAAGACCCCATTTTTCCAAAGGGTCACTTTCCCTTCGGAAAAGTTCGTTTGCAAAAACGCTGAAGGAATTGCCAAAAAAGGATGACAGGCCCACGGATGTCAATTTTAAGGTAATAAGCTAGCCGTTGGTTTTCAAATATCTAGTGACGGGCTTGCGAACGTCAAATTCAAGGTAGTGAAAGAGCCGTTAGTTTTCAAATGGTGACAGGGAAGTGGACGTCAATTTTATGGTGATAAGATAGCCATTGATTTTCTAATATTTGATGACAGGCCCATGAACGTCAAATTTAAGAAAATGGGTTAGCCATTGGAGAAAGGCCAAAGAACAATTCTTCCGGATATTTTGTTTGAAAGAATTCAAAAGTGCGGGCCCTAAGTGTCATTAAAGGCGTGTGTCAAAGCGGCAAGCATAAAAGAGGAATTCCTTCAGACAAAATGTCTGAAAGAATTCCTTCGCACATTTTGTCCGAAGGAATTCAAAGGCTCGGAAGCCCGAAGGTAGACTCATTGACCCGCCAAAGAAGGAGCCCGAGAGGAAAAAAGGGATAGCCCCGAGACCCTGAATTGCCAGGAAAAAGACAAAAAATAGGAAGAAAACAGGAAAGCAGAGCGGGTAATCCAGAATGCGGCCACACACATAAGACAAACGCTCAGAACGCTCTAAGTGGCGTGGCAAGTCAAGCGTAGGAACGAACCAGACTACTCCAGGTGGCACAAGAGGCGTCGACAAAAGAAGTAAATGCTTGTGGATGGAATAGTATCCACAAATAGCCATTAAGAGGGCTGCACTAGCTTTCAAGAAGACAGCCCGATTTTCCTTGTGTTTGACATTAATGAATAGCCATTAAAGGGAGTTACGAGAGCATTCAAGGAAACGGCATGGCATAGAACGTGGTAAAAGGCGGCCTTGTTCAAGGAGCAAAATCACCCATGCTTTAGGAGTGTTTAATGCAGCTTGGGCAGCAAAGGCAATATCTGGGACACCTACAACATGGCTCTTACAGATGCATTTATGGGAAGATGACAACAGCATGGGCTATTTCCTCTTGCCGAGGTGTTTAATGCGGCTTGGGCCGCTTGCTCTTGAAAGAGTCAAAGTGTCTTTCTCCAATTTCTATATATTGTAACCTCTTAGCTTTATATTGGGATCTCTCACTTTTGTATGGCGAAGCCTTGACAAAATTTGCCTTTAATCAAAAGAAGCGTTTTACCTCCATCTGATTCCTTACACTTTTGCATATGTCTGTGTATTGCGTTATGTTTAGTCATTTATTTTAATGCTTTCATAGGTTGATGCCAGTGTATCTAGTGTATCCAAGTTCTTTTGCAGGTTAACAAGAAGCGTCTAGGTTGAAGTATAGGTGCAGGTGAGCAACCATCCAACAGTGTGCCTCTAGAGCACCTATGGTAGGTTCTTCTGCATTATACCTCCATCAAACCCCTTGTTAAAACATTGATGCAGTCTAGTCTCTTGTTCAAATGAAGTGTCTGTTTGCTCCTTTTGGTACAAAGCATAGATAAAAGATGAGTAGATAAATCAATTTTGGTGCATCACCATTTTAGTTAGGTTCTGCTTTTGTATTATCCCTCTCTTTTCATCCCCCCCCATTGATTAACAGTAGAAATTTAGGTCCTCACGGTGCATCAAGGGGAGCTAGCCCTTAATCTAGAGACTCATCCCTCAAGCTTGCTACCAACAGCAAGATGAATGTCTCCATTGTGCCGTGTGGAAGAAAGGAGCTAAGTTTCCTTTCAAAGGTTGCAATCCATAGTGTCAACAGTTTTTGTTAGGAGTTTTCCCTGGTGTGTATGAATTCTTTCCTTTGCCTCTAGTTTGCAGCCTTATCATGCTGAGGTATGACAATACAACATTGATTTGATCGAACTTTGACCAATTAGTTGCAGACACAAGTCAGCGTCAAATCCAAAACGTGAAAGAAAAAACCCCCTCTATATTTTTGTGTAATGTCTCCAAATGGGACGAATTAGGGTAAAAAGGGTTTTCTCCAAAATCCTTAAATCTGAAATGAATCAACAAGCCCTAAATTGAAAAATAAATTCTCAAAACCCTTATTTAATTCAAGAAACCCTAGGTGCCAAAAAGAGAGGGTTTTATGTGCAAAATTCAGCCAATAAATTTCTTTGAATTAATAATACATTTTTCCCCTTTTTTTGAACCTCCAATGCCACAAAAAGATCACGAAAAAATCTGATTTAATATCAAAAATTCTGCAGTTGTTCGGAGTAAAAATCCTCTTCAAACCCTTGCCAAAAATAGTTGCGATCCTTCGAAAAATATAAGGAAAATTCCAGCGACTTGTTTTGGCATGAAAATTGCCAAATTAACCCTCCTAGGTTCATTTGCCCCACTCCCAAAGTGCCTGAAAAAATAACAGAAAAATATAGGAAATATTCTTGCCCTCCTCAAGTGAAATTCTTCATAAACCTGTTAGATAATTAAAAAATAATTTTGCAAATTATTATTTAATTTTTCTCCTTCAAAACCCTTTCCAAATCAACCAAAACTTCACAAGGATAATCAGAGAAATATTAAATAAAATCAGATTAATTAATTTGTGAGTTTTTGACCAATTGAAGCCTTCAAACCCTAGCTCCAAACTCCCCAAGTGGTTCGCTCCAATTGCAAAATTAGCCCAATAAATTAATGAACTCAAGATGTAAGGAAAATACCAAGAAACCCTCAAAAACATACACACAAACCCTTCAAAGCAATTTGCCCCACTCCTTAGGGCATAAACAAGATCTCATTTTGCAAAGGTGGTGTCAAAAGACACCTTTTAGATTGATCAATCACTAACAGTTAAGAACCTCTATTGGGCATGCATCCCAACAGTAGAGAACCTCTATGGGGAGATAAACTAAAGGTTTTCAATACCTGTTTATTCATGAGGGAAAAATGGGGACATTACAATCCTCTCTTCCCAAAATTGCTTGCCTTCAAGCAATCCAAATCAAGGCTTCTTGGATAAAGCATCTGCAACCACATTATTTTTATCTTTTACATATTCAATATCAAAATCATAAACTTGTACCTTGCTTACCTATTTTTGTTGCCTATCATTTAGTTCCTTTTGATTGAGAAAGAATCTTAAGGTATTGTGATCTGACTTCACAATGAATTTGCCACAAACCAAATATTGCCTAAATTTATTCAAAGCATGCATAACCGCAAACATCTCCTTGTCATAAATGGAATAGGCTTTTTCTAAATCCTTGAGTTCCTACTCTCGAAAGCAATAAGATATTTTATTTTGCATTAGGACAACCCCTATTCCTTCATCTAAAGCATCACACTCAACCACAAAAAGAGTAGAAAAATCTGGAATAGCAAGAACTAGACAAGAACGCATTACCTTTTTGAGATTTTCAAATGCTAGTTGGGCTGTTTTGGACCATTGGAAAGCCCCTTTCTTAGTCAAATCAATCAAGGGGGCAACAAGTTGTGAGAAACCTTTCACAAATCTCTTGTAATAACTGCAAAGTCCACAAAATCCTCTTAATTGTGTGAGTATAGAGGGAATAGGCCAATCCATGATAGCTGCAATTTTTGGTTGGTCCACTTGCACACCTTGTGCATTGATGACATGCCCTAAATATAGAATTTCTATTAATCCAAACTCACATTTGGATTTCTTTGCAAAGAAGGAATGTTGCTCTAATGTGCTCAAAACCAAATCTAAGTGTCTTAAATGCTCCTCCAAGGTTTTGCTATACACAAGGATGTCATTAAAGAAAACTAGCACAAACTTCCTTTGATATTTGTCACACATATTGTTTTTACATGACTAAAAAGTATCCGGAGCATTAATTAATCCAAAAGGCATAACCAGAAACTCAAAATTCCCAAAATAACACCTAAAAGCAGTTTTATGAACATCTTCTTATCTTACCTTGATTTGGTGATAACCGGATCTCAAATCAATTTTGGAGAAATAAGTGGCACCATGTAACTCATCCATTAGTTCATCAATCTTAGGTACTGGGTACCTATTTTTGATGGTCTTCTTATTTAATACCCTATAATCAATGCACAATCTCATAGTGCCATACTTCTTCACTAGAACAACTGTAGAAGCAAAAGGACTTGAGCTTAGGCCTTATGTGCCCCATATCAAGCTATTCTTTGATGGTTTTCTCAATTTCTTCTTTTAAGGCTCTTGGATGGCGATAGGGGGTAACAATAACCGGTTTTGCACCTACTTTCAGCTCAATATTGTGCTCAAAACCTCTATCGGGTGGCAAACCATAAGGTAAATCATCAAAGACATGAATATGCTTTTCTAAAATAGCTTGAAGCTTACCATGAGGGGGCTGCATTTTCTTTTTTTCTGAATTTACTGTGATAAGACAGCTTGCTGCCCAAGCAATTTGACCCTTTCTAAAAACCCTCTCCATCCTCTTCATAGACACCTCTTGTGGAGTTCCATTGGCTAGACCTTTGAGGACCACTTCCTTGCCCTCTTTGAAGAATTTCAGCTCCATGGTTTTGTAATTTTGAGTGAAGTCTCCTAGGGAATGCAACCATTGAACACTCAAAATAATATCAATATCTCCAATATCAGCAATATAAAAATCATCCATTACCTTGTGTTTCCCAAGGGTGAGTGGAAGTTGAGACAACTTTTTGGAGCAAGAAATGGTGAATTCATCTGCCATAGTTACACTAAAGCTTTTGCAATTCGTAGCCTCTAATGCCCTCTTCTTAACCAAGTTCTCGTCAATAAAATTATGAGTGGCTGCACTATCAATCAAAGTAGTCACTCTTTGACCTTTCAATGTACCTTTTATCTTGAATGCATGATACTTGGGAGCTCTTGAAAGAGAAGCAGGAGTGCTGCCCACATTTTGTGTGTCATCTTCATGTACATGCTCATCATCTACATGGTCATCATGTCCATCATTAGTATCAATAATATCAAAATCTGAATCATTATCAATTACCTCAATATAGTAGACATGTCCTTTGCCCATGCAACGGTGGCCTTTGGTCCATGGATTTTTTCAAGTGAAACATAGACCTTGTTTTCTCAAGTCATCTCTTTCATCTTTCATATTGCTGCTGTAGGGCAGCGATCTATGAGGTGGCACATATGATGAAAAGGGCTTCTTTGGTGGCTCATTTGGTGGTGCTTTGGACTGCCTACTTTGTGTTCTTTGCTGCCCACTAAAATCAGTCCTTGGCTTCTCTGTATTTGCCCCTTTGGCCCTTCATAACCCTTGTAAGCTAAACATTCTAGATCTAATGCCTTAGTGATGGCATTTTGCAAAGAGAGAGAGTTAAAAGCCTTAACCAATCCTTTTAAAGGTTCAATCAAACCCTCAACAAATACTACAATCAACCTCTTTTAACTAATGTCAGCAAATAGGTGGCTGCTCTTGGCTGCCCCTTTGGCCCTTCACAACCCCTGTAAGCTGAACATTCTAGATCTAATGCCTTAGTGATGGCATCTTGCAAAGAGAGAGTTAAAAGCCTTAACCAATCCTTTCAAAGGTTCAATCAAACCCTCAACAAATAATACAATCAACCTCTTTTCACTAATGTCAGAAACCATATCTGAAACCTTTTGGAAATCAACAACACACCTTTCAACATCATGCTCTTGTTTGAGTTGTGCTAACTCATGAAAATGTCTATCCGGATTCTTTTGCGAAACTCCTCCATGGTAGTAATAGATCCGTGGCCTTGTGTGAGTATGCCATGAAACCACCTTTCATGAGCAATTCCCTCCAAATGTAGGGTGACAAATTTTAGAGCCTCCTCCTCACACATGGGGTTAAGTGACAAATATGTTTCTTACTTTTGTAACCAAGATCTCACATGAAGCTTATCCGTACTATAAAAAATACGAAGAGAAATCTTACCCAACGTTTGTTGCAAATCTTTGCGGGGTTGCACACTAGGAGCCTTTGATTTGGTTCCTTCCTTCATCTCACAAAAATCTCGAAAAGTCAACAATCCTTGTGTGGCCGAGCTTAGCGCTGCATATTCCTCTTGGCGAGTATCCAAAATATCTTCTCTTGGCATCCTTTTCTCTAACACTAGTTCTTTTTGCAAAAAGGTGGCATTGAAGCATTTTTGAGGGGGATTAATAGAAACCCTTCCATCATTATTCTAATGTCCTTGTCCATTGGAGAAGTGCTCTTTCCTTGGAATAACATCTTTCAAAATAGCTATGATTTGTACACTCAAATTTTGTTGAAGTTCTTTTTGGTTTTCCTTGATTAAGCCATGCATAAGCTTAAATTGTTCTGGAGAGAACCCTTGCTCTTGGTCCCCTAGTGTTTTTCTGCTTCTGATAAACTATGTACTTACCTATTTGCATCCAACAACCAACACACAGGTAGACAAGACCGGTGCTCTGATACCACTGTAATGTCCCCAAATGGGATGAATTAGGGTAAAAGGGGTTTTCTCCAAAATCCTTAAATCTGAAATGAATCAACAAGCCTTAAATTGAAAAATAAATTCTCAAAACCCTTATTTAATTCAAGAAACCCTAGGTGCCAAAAAGAGAGGGTTTTATGTGCAAAATTCAGCCAATAAATTTCTTTGAATTAATCTGAAAATATTCAGGAAAATTTCATAATTAAATTCACACAAATTAATACATTTTTCCCCTTTTTTTGAACCTCCAATGCTACAAAAAGATAACGGAAAAATGTGATTTAATATCAAAAATTCTGCAGTTGTTCGGAGTAAATATCCTCTTCAAACCCTTGCCAAAAATAGTTGCGATCCTCTGAAAAATATAAGAAAAATTCCAACAACTTGTTTTGGCATGAAAATTTCCAAATTAGCCCTCCTAGGTCATTCACCCCACTCCCAAAGTGCCTGAAAAAATAGCAAAAAAATATTCTTGCTTTTTATAAGTGATAAATTTTTCAAAACCCTGTTAGATAATTAAATATTAATTTTGCAAATTATTATTTAATTTTTTTCTTCAAAACCCTTCCCAAATTGTCCAAAACTTCACAAGGATAATATGATGGAATGAAGGAAGATTTTGGGAATGAGTGGTGCATCCCAAAGGACTTAGAAAAATATTAAATAAAATTAGATTAATTAATTTGTGAATTTTTAACCAATTGAAGCCTTCAAACCCTAGCTCCAAACTCCCCAAGTGGTTCGCTCCACTTGCAAAATTAGCACAATAAATTAATGAACTCAAGATGCAAGGAAAATACCACGTAACCCTAAAAAACATGCACACAAACCCTCCAAAGCAGTTCGCCGACTCCTTAGGGCATAAACAAGATCTCGTTTCGCAAAGGTGGTGTCAAAAGACACCTTTTAGATTGATCAATCACCAGCAGTAGAGAACCTCTATTGGGCATGCATCCCAATAGTCTTCTTCAAGCATGAAGAACAAAAATATCAAATTTAACATGTCCTCCATTGTAGCCTTTGCCATGTATTTATAGCTTTCCAAAGAGGGTGAACCACCTTGGGAAGATAAAACACTTTTCCTTATCTTTGTTTTAGCTCCCATGCCGATATCTCCTTTTTGAATAATATATTAATTATTGGCCTTTATTAAAATAATAACTAAAATTATTTTAAGGCAAATAAATTAATATTTAATTCACTTAAGCACTTTAGTGGTAAAAACCACTTTTAAAATATTTAATTAATTAATAATTGCCTTGTGATAAAATTCACTATTTCGAAAATTAATAAATAACCACTAAAATAGCCTTCCCCAAAAAGAGTTCCTTTAGTCTATGGGGAGATAGACTAAAGGTCTTCAATCCCTGTTTATTTATGAGGGAAAAAGGGAACATTATATTTTGTGAGCTTTTGGACAATGTAAGGAAAATAGAAAAATTCCGAAAATTGCAGCCTATAGAGCAAATCTATGAAAAATTTTAAAATTGAAATAACTTGCTCAAAATGATCATAGAACCACAAATTTTTTATAGTAGCTTCTTTGAATGATTATTCAACTTCAGTAAATAAAATTGCAGAAAAATTCTTCATGGTTTGTGAGATATAGGCGATTCTTCAAATTTACTGTTTCGCCCACACTTTTGCCCAAATCAAAGCTCTGATACCACTTCTAATGAAATTATTATACTAAAGTAGAATCATAGCAATATATCACAATATGATTGAAATAAGAGAAGAATAATTAAGAATATGACAAAGCCACTTTGAGGGGGCAACCTCCACAACCTTATAATAAGAATAAAATTCACAATATGATGATAACATACTAATCACTACCTCCTGTATGTACCCTAATTATGCTATAGAAACACCTTAGACCGATTCTACTACCAATATGAAGTTATAAAAATGATCATATGACTTAATTAAAGGTTATGACAGCCACAAGTTGGCCACACATCCCAATACGCTCTATAGGTTAACGGCGGAGTAGACAGGGCTGCAAAATAGAGGTTGGAGAAAGAATTTGTAAACATTAGAGAAACCTGCTAACAAAGAGGCAAAGTTGGTGTTTGGATTAGGTGAGATGTCTAATACGGTGTTTTGTTTGTTGGATGACAAAGAGCAGCATTTAGATGAATGTGTGCACATCATGTAGTTTGAAATGAAAGGAGATACGGAGAATATGCACAACTTGTAGTTTGAAATGAAAGGATATATAACTAGCATCAATATGCAATTGGATTTTATTGTGGATACCATCAAAAAGCTTATAGTCTCACAACCGAATCAACAACCCCATATACTAGTCACCAATGTCTCGGCCTATCAGGGTGGAACTAAGGGACAACCCAATCCTAATCCAAATGTTGTGCAACCTTAACCCATGGCTAGCAATAATTCTGGGTCTCAAAATTTGGTACAAAGGGTGGACAAAGATTAAGTAGTTTTTGGGGATATGGTGAAAGAGTTACCACTTAAAAGAGATATTTTTTCCAAAATGTCTCCATTTAGGGCATTTTATGGTTACCAACCACCATCCATCACCTCATCCTTGAAGGTACAACTACAAGTTTGAGCAGTTGAAGAACACACTCAACAAAAATACGCCCAATATTTCATTATCTTACCTAAGCTTAACGAAGAAGGAAGAATAATCTTGGAAATGTTGGAGATTATCCAAACTCGCTTCAAGAGGATACAAACGAGGGCGATCACCAAATATCTTATCAAGTGGAAGAGCATGCAGAGAGAGGATGTGACATGGGAAGATAAATATTTCATACAAAAGGATCTATGGATGGTCAATGATGAGGACAACATTTGTTTGAAATGGGGAGCATGCTACGCCCTTAACATATGGCATTGCCCAACTTGTGGCTAGCAGAGCCTTTAACTTAGTCATATGATTATTTCTATATCTTCATATTGGTGGTATGGTCGGCTTATGTAGTATCCATAGCTTAAGTAAGGTATATTTAAGAGGTAGTGATTAGTATTAAGTCATCATATTGCAAATTGTGTTCTTATTATAAGGTTGTGGAGGTTGCCCCTTTGAAGTGGCTTATCATATATTCAAATATTTTGTGCTTTTTTCAATCATATTGTGATCTATTGCTATGATTCTACTTTAGTGGTATAGTAATTAAAAAATAAAAAAAATAAATAAAAAAATCATTACACAAGATGGGTAGGTTCTCTACCTCTATTAGCCAGGTTGATTCTGATGGACCTATAGCCCATAAGATGCAACATTTCGTTTTCCGTTGGTATTGACAACAAGAAAGTAGTGTTGCATCCATGGATTTCAAATAGAAACTGCCCATTTTAAAGTTCAACATAAGAGGAGGGTGTCGAGTACTACTGAGATTGCACCCTTTATACATTAAAAACACATTTTTCTTTGGTTTTCAATACTTTTTTCTAAAAACTCTTAGGGAGACTCCAAACAAAAACTAACTTTTCCAAGGGACTTAAAATGTGCCAAAACCTAAAAATGAGTGGTTATACGCCTATCTTCATGTAAGAAAGCAAAATGACTGAAAATTGCATAATCATAAGATATATGTACTTAATGATGGCATTTTATAATTTGGCTTTGCATTTGGTGAGATTGGACCTCTTGACCTCCAACACACTAAATATCTTTGAAACACTCTTTGATCAACTCAACTAGGCAACCCGTAGAAAAATAAGGTCTACAACTTGCATATGTCTTGAAATTTGCATGCTAGTTCTTTTAAATTTGCATTGCATGCAAAATGAAAGAAGAATGAGAGTAGAATTTAAGACCTCTTTAATTACATTGACTTCATATTATGCTTTTGCCAACACTTCTTTATACTCACGTGAATCATTGTGCCAGAAAGTTATATATAAACCCTTAAATGCAAGCAAGTACCTCAAATCAAAAGAGTAGTTGCAAGAATTGAACCTGTGACCTACTCCAAATATAATTATTAATTTTGAATCAAACATGCACATACCAATTCTTCTACCTGGCCCTTGGCAACATTTCTCCAACACTTTTTAAATTGTCTACTTGTCATGTAAACCAAAACCAAAAAATAAAAATTAAATGAAAAGATTGCAAGTTTCTTTTACCCAGAAGTGTATACAGCGCCCAACACTCACTTTTGCTTCAGGCAAACAAAATCGCCTTTTTAGGCAGCATATTCAACACCATTCCGAACCTTATAATTAATTTTCAATAACTACTCATGCTATTCTCCCAAGAGATGTGCCATTTGTATGGATTTGCAGCAGTCTTAACACCTTTTCAGACCTACAAAACACCCCTTCTTCAGCATTTGCACCTTCTGCAATCAATTTTCAATGCCAAAACAGCATATAAAAATATCAACGCTTAGCACCTGGTCAGCAAGCAATAGGACATAAAAGTCAAACAGAATATTTTTTGATCCATGCCTTTTTGCACGCTCATTTTCAGCAACAAGACAAACTTCTACATTCACACCTATCAGAGAAGACATATTTCTGCATTCATGCTTTCCTTTCCAGTACATCACTCCCTTTTTAGAAAGAAAGGACTTTAGCAAATAAAAAGAAATCACATCCTCAGTGTTTCTCAAGCTTCTACTTATTCATTTGTACAACCCTACGGCCAGAAAAAGCCTTATTTGTCATAGAAGTATTCCCCAACAAATCACACCCTCCCTCAGGTCCATACAATTATGTACGCAATCTGTACAATCTGTTTTTGTTTCACACCTCCAGAGTGCTTTATCAAATGGTCGTAATGCCATGCCTGTACAGATTACTAGGAAAAAAAATCAAAATATTTAAAGCCATGCTTCTGCAAATTAAATTCTTTGTACGACCTTCTACAGCACATCTGTACATGTATGACAAAAACAAAAAAATATTAAGAAATCTTTTTCAATATGATATTGTTTACGGTGAAACACTCTAATATCCTTTTTCAATAAAATAATGTTTATGGCCAAACGCTTTAACATCCACAAATCAATCTCACTTCATTTTCTTCACAAATTCTTCCTCACAGGCCTAACACCACGAATGCTTTGATACCATTGTTTAGAGAAACCACATAGGTAGACACCAACTACATTTTATTAATTCAAGCATGAAAAGCTTATTTAATGTAAAATGCACAGGCACTTTTCTCCTGTTCTCTTCTCTCTCCTCAAACTTAAATAAGCTTCCTCACATACAAAACCCACCTACCCTATGGGCCCAACTAGCTTTATGACCCAAGCTACTAACCACCTAATGTATTAAACCGACAAGCTAACATATTAAATAATAATTTAATATCTAGCTTCCTTAAGGGGGTCTCTCACTAGGAGATGCAAGCTCCATACAAGACATTGTTTTATTTCATTAAACTGTAGAACTAACTGACCATTTTGGATCACACAATTCAACAACTTCTGCAAACTGAATGGGGCTTGGAAAGTAACTTTGCATCTTGTCCTTCAAAGGAAATTGATTGCTGGCAACCAAATTGTATGCCATTTACGCCTGTAGCTGTTCTTGACCATCCAAGAATCCCCCAAAAGAGATCCTCGACAAGAGAGGGCCAGTAAAAGCGAAATTGAATTCAGCTGATAACCAACCCCAAAACCCTCTGTTGAACACTTCCAGAAGATAATGTCATCTCTCCTCTTTCCCGCATACAATGCAAAAAGCATCTGCAATGGCCACCTTACTCAACAGTGCTTTGACAGCTGATTGTAATTTTGCTTCTAAAGGTTCACAAATTTTGTTATATTATTGTGCAGAAAAAGAGCTTAAAGGAAAGCGAATTTGTAAGCAATATGTGCAGAGGGGCCTTGGCTTGTCCTTTAATCGAAAGATAGTGAGCAATCAATCTAAAAATGAAGGGAAGATATCACCATTGGTTGTATGCATTACCAGACTTGTTGCACAGAAGGGCCTTCATCTTATTCGTTATGCAATAAATCGTGTTGCAGAACTAGTGAGTCATTATTAACCAACATCTTCAATTTTTTTGTGGCTTTAAAATCCCTCAATGTATGCATATTTTTTTAATAAGTAATACTCAATTTCTTGCGCTTTTACTTTTCATGATTAACCATCTCAAAGAGAAGATATCTTGCTGAGAGTCTTTTATCCAATTACTTATACCCCTATAAATGTTGCATGGGTAAGCCAAGTGCATTTTGTTTAGCCGTTATAACTGTTGGCATTGGGCAGTATCAGTTATAAAAGTCTGCCTTCTTTGAAACCTAAACACAGTTATTAAGGCTTTTTACTCAGTCATGTTAAGATTATTCTATATCGTCACTGCCGAGTCCATCTCAAATTAAATTTTATTTTTGTAAACTATGTGATCTCATGTATTAAATCTCTTCCTTTTGCTTTTTCAAACTCAGGGTGGGCAGATTATTTTGCTTGGAACAGCACCGGATGGGAGGGTGCAAGCGGAGTTTGAACACCTTTCAAACCAGGTAAAGTGTGTACAATTTTTTTTTGGGGCTAAGATAAGATATTTTAACTAATATGTTTTTAGATTTAGAATAAGATCAAATTCATTTCTTCTTTACAATTATATGCTTTTAAATGAAATGAAATGCTCTACATATTTCTTTGTTCACTTTTTTGTATCATGTGAATTTCACTGACCCATACAGCTGGGATGCCATATGTAAAATTTTGGATCCACCTTGTAAAAGTAATTGATTTTATTTTTTAATATTGAATGTGATTGACATGATAGCCTCTAGAATCCTAGTGAAATGTTCTCCTAGCATCCCCCATCCTTTATGGAACTGTTGGCCTAACAACATGACAATAAAAATTTCTGTCAAAGTTAGTCCCAAAAGTTCAGCACTCATCACATTTAACAATAAATATTGAACAATATAAAGCCAACAAGATCTACTTTCAAAAGTAACTAGATGTAAAAGTACTTATGGCCCATACTGAAAAAAATGTCTTCCAATCAAATGTCTTCCGATCAAATCACTAATGTAGAAAGTCAATGTTGGTATAGAAAATTCAATGTTTGTGCAATAGATCTTCAGTTGACTTGGTCAATGCTGCAATAAATTAATAATATGACAAACATGGTTGTCAAGCACTAAAATCTGAATGCTGTCACAAGAGTCATTGCTAGAGCAGATTGGTCAATGGTGGTTTGGCTGAGAGTGGCTACGGAAGATCGTCACTGAGAAGAGACAATAACTGATCGCGCGTATGATCCTTGGTCGTTTTCGTCTGTTTTCTCTTCAAATTGAAATTGTTTCTTCTTTCTCTGTGCTTTCTTGTTAATTTCGTCCATTCTTGTCCTTGCATCAGTCGCATTTGACCTTTGGGGCAAATGTGAAGGCTCCTTATCTCAGTGTTTAGGTGGGCACGATTTTCTTCTCCTCCGCCTTTAGGTTTTCGCTTGCCATAGGAGATTGCGGAATTCCGTTGGCCCTAGTCGACGCGATTTCATATTTTTGTTTGCTTCTAAGTCTTTTCACTCTCTTTGCAAACTTGTGGTTTACCCTTCGAACCAGTCGATATTGATCTCAATTTGATGGATCCTTCCTCCATTCAAAATTTGGAAAGAGGAGACTCTTCTCGTCTGTCTTTTCGAGATGTCCTACAAGGCCCTCGGGACCAACATTTTTTCTTCATGTCAGGGGTGCGACGTCCATTCCGACCAGTAAAAGAAGACCCTAGGAAAACTTCAGTTGGATGTATGAAAGCTGCGGATGGTACTCTGGTGCTTAAAATTGCTACGTCAGATGTTCAACCCAGTATGCAGAAGCTTGAAGATCATGCCCTTATTGTTCGATTTTTGGGTTTTAAGCCATCTTTGTATGCTTTTAAGGATTGGGCCCGGAAAATGTAGAAAATTCAAGGTGAGTATACAATTTTTGTCTATCCCAACAGCTATTTCTTGGTTGTTTTTGCTAATTATGTAGATAAAGAACAAATATTTCAAGGAGGACCATGGTTTTTTGGGCGAGCGGGTTTGTTTATGAAACCATGGCAACCTCTTTTTAAAGCTGAAGAGGAACTTCCATCTGTTGTTCCCGTCTGGATTCGTCTTTTTGGATTGCCAGCTGAATTTTGGAATCCAATGATTTTTCAAGATATTGGAAATTCTATAGGAAAATTTGTTAGGGTAGCTGATTCTTCTCTTAAAATGGAGCAAATGGTTTATGCCCGGATATGTGTGTACATGGATATGAATCAACCTTTACCTGCCAAAATTATGTTGGAAATTGGAGAAGATCACTGGGAACAACTTGATTATGAGAATATTCCACTTAGATGCCGACTTTGTCATGAATATGGTCATTTGGTGAAAGATTGTCCTTAGAAGATGAAGGATCAAAATCCGGAACAACCTCGCTCGGACGACTTTATTGTCCTGTAAAAAAGAAAGACAACTAAGGAAAAATCCACTGGCAAAATCTAGTAGAATAACACAAATAGATTCATAGTTCTTCAATCAAATAAAGCAAAAGCAGATATGGAAGAGATGCAGGAAACCCAAGTCCTTGAAACTCACAATGCTAAGGCCCCACAGTATGTTCAGAGTGATCCTCTTGCTCAATCTTCATGTCATGCCTTGGTGGTACACTCAGAACATGTGGGAGATCTGAAAAGCTATCAAAGGAAACATAGGCAGGAAACAATGGGAACGAAAATTGGAAATAGTCATACTATTGTTTTACCTTTATTGCCCTCATCTACAGATATGACCCTTGTTGTGGATCCCCAATTGATTAGAGCCCCCACCAGAGTTCAGCAAGAAAAATAGAAAAATTGCATATGGACTCAACTTTGAAAGCAGGAAGACATTCCAACCAAACCCGTATGCAAACAATAGGGCAGCAATTAGCTACCGCTGGTAAAGGAGGGGATTTGGTGTCAATCTTTGAACAATATCCTCAATGAAGTTGTTTACTTGGAATGTTTGAAGGCTAAAAGATAACCCTTCTAAAATTAATGAGATTAGACGTATATTGAATCAGCATCATCCTTAAATGTTACTCCAAGAAACTAAAGCATCATTAGATTTTATGGCAGCAGTGGTTCCTAATATTACAAAAAATCTTGAAGTAGTTTCTATAAGCTCACAATGAGCTTTTGGCGGCATGGCATGCATCTAGAATCCTCAACATATACAATATCAAGATAGTGGGGGACATAATGGTGTTCTCTATATGGTAGTTAGACATGTAGCTGCTAATCAAACTGTTTTAATATTGAATATCTATGCTCCACTTCAGGTTGAAGCAAAAAAAGCCCAATGGAATGTAATCTTTGATATTGTTGCAACTCATTCTAGATTACCTGTGATTATTGGGGGTGATTTTAATACTATCTTATTCTCCCATGAAAAGCAAGGAGGGAACTCAGGGCTTGATGCTTCTTCAGGGAATATGTTAGATTTTATCCAAAAGATGCATTTGATTGATATCCAAACCTAGAATGGAATTATGACATGGTCCAACAAGAGAGTGGGAGAAAATTGTATCTTGGAAAGATTGGATAGATTTTTAGTCTTAGAAAAATGGTTAGAAAGGAGCATCATACCTGTTGCTAATGTTTTGGATAATTCAGGATCAGGCCATTGGCCGGTTTTGCTGGAACTGGGCATGTCAAAACCTTTTATCGCTCCTTTTAGATTCCAATTGATGTGGTTAAGAGATGAAAAACTACCCACGTTAATTCAAAAATGGTGGGGGGAAGGTCAACCCAGGTATGGTACCAAAATGTTTTGTTTTATCGAACGACTGCAACATGTTACTAATCAATTGAAACAATGGAATAAATCTGACTTCGAGAATGATCATGGGAAAAAACAGGGAATTTTAGCATCTCTGCAGGAAGTGAACTATCAAGTCCGAATGCAAGGGTACTTTATCGAATTATTGTTGTCAAACTGGAGTTGCACCCTGAAATGAAGACGTGTTGAAATGACTAATCCTCTCTCCAGTTGAAATAATGGGATCTTCTCGCGAGGGTGGGTGCCTCAATGGTGAGAAGAGCCTCCAGAGAAGGTTGGTTCCTGTAAGATGTATCAATGTGGATTTTTACTCTGTGTTGCGGACTACCATGGAAAAGGGAGAAAGAAACTTGAAGGGGAAATCCTACTTGATGACGGTGATACATCAGAGTGTTGATCCACTCTACTTGGAACCTTGAACACTCAATCAAACAAGGGAAAAGGAAGACCTTTGATTTCAATTGATCACTATGCATAAGTATTTTATGAGAAGGTTCGATCCAATGACAAAAACGTGAGAGAAAACGATGGAGAGAGGTCTGATACATGACACTTTGCAACCACCTAACATCCACTTATAGCTTCAGCAAAAGACATATAAAACACTGAACATGACAAGCTAGCAACTAGGTACGAATCAAAATTTGGGAAGGGAGAGAAATCTACCACCTATGCAAATTGCTAAATGAATGTACACTATGCCAGCACTTGAAATCTGAAAATACAGTCCTTCTATTGATTAAAGAGGTTACACAACTCATCAATGGTAGAGTCTAGTCTTACCAAGAGAGGGATGATTTTACAAGGTTGAAAAACCATTAATATAGAAAATTATAAAAAGCCAAGAGAATGGCGTTGGAAATAAGAGAGAAAGTTAACTCTTCATTAGCCCAAGTCCAAATTGCGTTGCATGAATCTTCCAAATTTGTCTTTCCTTGGCTTATACTTGGCAGTCTTGCATGAACAATCATTGGCATTGAAAAAGAAGAAGAAGACAAGCTTTGGATGCATGAAATCTACGAATAGATGTCTTGACTTGAAAACTAGTCAACTCCAAAACAAGAGTAGTCAAATTCACTCAAACTGCTGGAACGTTTGAAAGTCTCCCCTTTGCATGAAATCAATGCAAATGCCAAATTAAGAAATACATTTGAACCGCCAGAACGTTTCGAGCTTTGAGACAAACGAGAGTGCGTGCATGAAATTTCTTTTGTTTGAAACGTTCAACGCTTTGCCCGTTCATCATGCAAGACAACTCTATTTTCAAAACTGAAGCATGCTTGTTTTCTTAAATGTGTTCACTTCGTTGGAGTCACTCACGTTAGTCTGTGCATGATCTTTGTTCATCCTGCTTTTATTTCTGCGTTTGTCTTACTTCTTGTTTAGTTCTGGGTCAGTCCTGTTTGTGCTTACATCTTTGTTTCTATGTTTGTTCATGCTCAGTTAACTTCGTGTTTTCTCTGGCTTTTCCCGTTTTCTGCTTTAATTCGAGATTCGGGCTTTATTTTAGTTTTCATCCTTTCGGACAAATTGTCCGAAGGACTCTCTGTCTCTTCTCTTTCCCAGGATTAGCATTTCCTTTTCTCTTTTTTGGCCTTTGCTTACGCCCTTGTCTTTTTTATCGCCCTTTTTGTCCCTCCCGAATTCCTTCAGACAAAAAGTCCGAAGGAATTTGTTTCCTTGCCAATTTTGCCGAATTTATTCTTTTAGGCTCTTATGTCTTGCCCTTTGGTTTTCTTCGGACTTTTGTTGACTTCATATTCCTGTGGATTACCTGTTTGACAATTATTCCAAAGGATTTTATGTTTGAGAATTATTCCAAAGGATTTTCTTAAATTTTCTCATTTTCCTTCTTTGCCTTTGTTTATTATTTCTATCGGGCTTTTTTCCCGGGTATATCCTTCGTCGGACCTTTTCCTTGAATTCCTTTGGAATTTTTGTCCGAAGGAATTCCTTCAGACAAATAGTCCAGAGGAAATTCTTTTCTGTTTGAAGTGTCCTTTGCTTTTATGAAGGAGCCCTCCGCAAGGGCTTCTGCTTCCCAAAAATGCCCTTCGGGCTTTTTGATTTGGTCTTGTCTTTGGCTTTGGTGCCCCCCACAAGGGTATGTTCTTCCAAAAGTGCCCTTCGGAAGAATTGTAAAGGTCCACTTTGCTGCAACGTGTCCTCTGCAAGGGCTTCTTGTCCTCAAAAGTGCTTTTCGGAACTTTTGAAAGGGTCTTGCCACCGACCAAGTGCCCTCTGCAAGGGTATGTTTGCCTTCAAAAGTGCCCTTCGAACTTTTTGAAGCGTACCCAGGCTTTTTGAAACTGTCCTTCGAAACTTTCGTCTTGACTTGAAAACCATAAAGTGAACCAACCCGAAGGGTACATACCCTTCGGGACTTTTGAATTGGACCTCCCTGAAGGGCAGGTGTCCTTTGAGTCTTCTCAACTGTGCTTTTGTCTTTTTCTTTCAGACAAAAAGTCCAAAGAAAATAAACTTTGAATGACTGCCACTTAGTCATTTTTTTGGACTTTTACATAGTCCTTTGAGAGTTCTTTCTCTCGGACAAAATGTCCGAAGAAATAGTCCACCTCTTATAGCCCGAAAAAATTCCTTGAAAAGACAAAATAAATAAACTTACAGCTTGTATGTCTTGGCTGTATTTGCATATTTGGCTGTAATCAAGAAAGCTCCTTGGAAACCTCTGCATGACTAAAATTCACCTCGCTGTAGATGGCCACTTGGGTGGCTGTAAATGCTCATTTAAGGACCCCAAAACTGATTCACAAGAGAAACGTGGCACCATAGCAAAGTTCCGAAGTGTAGGGGTGACAATTTGCCTTATGGGGGGCAAAATTGTCAACAATTACAATCAAAGGAAATTTCCCTTAAGCAGGAATTAGCAGAATGGGACTTAAGAGAAGAAATTTTCTAGAAACAGAAGTCCAGAATTGAATAGCTAAAAGAGGGGGATAAACACACTTCTTTTTTCCACAAGTCTCTTTTGGCTCATCGCTTTCATAATCATATTGCTTACTTGGATAGAGGCGATGGTACCCTGGTTAATAAGCAGGAAGACATACAACACTTAGTAATTGAGTATTTCTCTGGACTTTTCACAGCTATTAATTTAGATGGAAATGCTCAACACCAGTTTCTTGATTGTATTCCAAACATAATTAATGACGAGGACAATCATTTTCTATTGTAGCCGGTTTCAGAGGAGGAACTCCGAAAAGTTGTTTGGGCTATGAAAAAAGGAAAAACTCCTGGACCTGATGGCATCCTTATAGAATTTTATCAAGGGTTTTGGGATATTATTAAAAAAGATCTATTGGAAGTGGTGGAAGAATGTAGACAAGCCAAGACTATTCTCAAAATTATAAATTGGACTTATATTGCATTGATTCCTAAGAAAGAAGATGCTTCTAATATAGCTGATTATCATCCTATTGCTTTGTACAATGTTCCGTATAAAATCATTACTAAAATTATAGCTGAAAGGCTAAAGACCATTATCCATAAAGTAATATCTACGGAACAAGGGGGGTTTGCCCCTCATTGGCAGATTTACAATGATATTGTTTTAGCTCATGATGCTCTTCATTCTATGGGAATTCAAAAGAAACTGGCAATGTTTGTGAGACTGGGTTTATCCAAAGCCTATGATAGAGTGGATTGGTCTTTCTTGCTTGGCATCTTGTTGAAGTTTAGATTCTCCCCCCAATGGGTTCAATAGATATATGCTTGTATTTCTACAGTTTCTTATTCCATATTAGTTAATGGGTCTCCCACTTCCAGCTTTTCTGCTTCTCGTGGCATAAGACAAGGGGATCCTTTATCGCCTTTTCTTTTCATTATTATTGCTGAATCTTTGGGCAGATTGTTTTCTCAAAAAAGAACTCAGAAGAAATTAAAAGGTATTAAATTGGCCACTTGGGTTGATCCTGTCTCATCCCCAGTTTGTAGATGATTCTTCCATTATGGGAGAAACATCTTTAAAGTAAGCTAACCAAATTCATAATAATTTGAAGCTCTTCTCAGCGGCTACGGGTCAGGGTATAAACAGGAAAAGTCAAAAATTATTTTTTTCCATTGCTCACCTAGGTTGGAACATGATATTCTGTTTAAATTAGGATTTCTAAAGGGAGAGTTACCCCTAAAATATTTGGGTATTCCTTTGGATTCTACAAGACAACTATATTGGAATTGGCTGCCTATGAGGATTCTTCATAAATTTAGTAAATGGACTCATAGATGGTTATTTTCAGGAGGACGTATCACTTTGATTAAAGCTGTCCTACAGGGTATTCTTATTTATTTTTCTGCCCTTTTAAATATTTCTGCCAAAATTTTACATCAGTTGCATTCTAGTAGCTAGAAATTTTTATGGGCAGGAGTTCAACAAGTTAGGAAATGGCATTTGGTGAAATGGAAAACACTATGTATGCCAAAAGAAGGGGGTTTGGGTTTTAGATCAAATGTGCTAAATAATAAGGTTTTGGCTGTAAAATTATATTGGAGATTGTTGCAATCTCCCCATCAATTATGGGCCATCAACATTAGAGCAAAATATGCGGAAGGAATGATGCCACATGAGTTGATTCGTCATTCCTTACCTTCTCGGGGATCCCCAATTTTATCATTTCTTAAAATTGGCAAAGGAATTATAAAAAAAAAGATTTTTTGGAAAATTGGGAATGGGGATCAAGCTAACTTCTGGACTGATTTGTGGGATAGAAATCCACCTTTGATTGAGCAGTACCCGGATTTTAGAGGTATCATGAATATTCTTCATAGGAGAGGAAAGGAAAATGTTGCCCATTATTTGCAGAGATCGTCTCAAGGGATTGAGTGGATTTCTCCTTCCTAGCAGGTCAATTTGTCTATGTCCCAAACTCAATTTTTTCAAACTCTTCTTCACAACCGACTCCTTCCTCTTTCTTCCTCTTCTGATACTCTTTCTTGGGGAAAATCTTCGGAAGGGAGTTATTCAGTAGCCGAATGATTTTGCAGTTTGGCAGAAGAGCAGTCTCATCCTTGGAAGGATATTTTTGTTGACCTTTGCTAGCCGGCTTTGTGGCCTAAGGTTAGATTCTTTATTTGGCTTCTTTTATATAAGAAGATTCTTACTGGGGACAATTTGATGAAGCGGGGTATGGTGGGACCTTTCTAGTGTCCTTTATGCAAAGAAGCAAAAGAAACTTTGACCCACCTTTTTTTCCAATGCCCTTTTGTTATATCCCTGTGGACTTTGGCTAATTGGTTATTTGTCAGTTGGTATTGTTGTAGGCAAGAATTACACCCTTGTGGGAGAGTTTTTCAGGCTCCCTCACTCCCAGCTACAATATTGGAACAACCTCAGGCTATGGGTATCCTATAATGAGGTTGGACCTGTAGGCTTTTTAATGAGGCTAGCTCCTCAAATGCTTCACTTCAACTCGTTTCCCACAATAAAATCTACTGACTAAGGAAAAATGAGAGAAAGATAACATCAAAGGGAAACCTAAGCTAAGAATGGTGATCACCGAATATGGAATGATCCACTTTCAGCCTGAAATTCGTAACAACTACTAATGAACCTAACCAAGACATAGACTAATCTGATCCTATCTCAAGGCCAAAAGCATAAGTATTTTGTGTGGAGGTCGAAGGGAAACCTTGCAATTTAAAGGACAAAAAGAAATAGGTTTGTATGAGACACTATAAACTTGTGACACTTGAAGAAAGACACCACTGTCTAAGACTTCACACAACCTACAAGGAACCAAAAAAATTAAAGCAAGACACGTAGAGAATCTACAGATGATGAAAAGGGACATACATCTGCAAGTTAAGCTCCAATAATGTACACTTGACTTCTAACCAGAATCAGAAAGGTTTATCTTATTGCTTCAAGAGAGTGTTTACAAGGCGATTTTGATAGAATAACTCTATCACCAGTCGAGGGATCTCTTTTTAGGCTTAGAATCCTGTATATATAGCAGAAAAGGATGCGAGAAGAGGAGGCTTGAGTGAAAAAACGGAGAGCGGGGTCATAAATGGCTACAACCACCACTATGTCCTTGAACTCTTTTGCATTCAGAGCGTGCAACTGCCTTGACCATGAAATGAACCGTCCAAGATCACCGCAAATCTCCTCAAGCCCCTAATTGATTAGCAAACATGCTAGAAGACAAGAACTTCTCTAAGAACGTCTTTAATGCTCGAGCTACCTTTTCTAATCACCTCATCTTCACCTTTCATTCCCATGCCATCTTTTACTTGTCTTGCACGTATAAGGACAAAATCCCCATAACTCTGAATCTGGACCGAGCCATGTTGCTTTTGCATTGAACCGCTGTTTGTCAGAGATAATGGCCTTGTCGAAGGACGAGGACCTCTCCATCTATTTCACCTACCAACTCCTGCCTTGAACCCTGGACTAGATCTTTCCTATAGATGGAAAACCAATCTAAGTACATTGGTTTTCTTGTACCCAGTTATGTCATTGTAAGTCCATACAAATCCAAACAACTACTTGTAGGGGTTCAGATTTTGACGTTAGCGGGCACGTCATGGGATATTTGAATCCCAACGACTAATTTATGAGCTTGAACTTTGACACTAGCGTGAACGTCATGTTTCCTTCAGATACTTTTCTGCGGGCCTTTTTCTTTCAGATAATTTGCTTGAACAATTTCTGCGGACTCTTTTTCGAAGGAATTAAACTTCGGATTTTTCGAGAAAGACCCTTCGAATTTTGAAAAGTCCTTTGGAAAAGTGCATTTTCTGAAGGAAAAGTGTCTTTCGACCACTTTGAAAATGCTCCTTTCCAAAGGGAAAGTACCCTTCGAAGCTTTTGAAAATGTCCTTTGGTTATTTGAAATGAACCGTCGGCTTTTGCAAGTGCTCCCTTTTGCCGAGAAAAGTGCCCTTCGCATTTGAAAAAATGCCCCTTTCGGAAATCTTGCAATTGTACCTTTTCGAAGGGAAAGGACCCTTTGCCTTTTTTGAAAATGAACCTTCCCGAAAGGAACATCTCCTTCGGGAAACTGTCCCTTCGGGTTTTTTTTTCGGCACTTCTATTTGAAGGAATTCTTTCGGCATTTTTTCCTTCGGCCTTTTTGAAAATGAACCCTTTGCTTCGGGACAAAAGTTTCGAAAGAAATCTTCATTTGAAAAAATTGTCTCGGACAATTTTCCCGAAGGGAATGTGTCCCTTTGAAAATTCCTTTGGCCTTTTGCCTTCGAAAAGTGCCTTTCGGAAACTGTCTCAGACAACTTGTCCGAAAGAATTCAACGCAGCATAATCTCCCCACTCTTTTTCCTTACAGGCACCAAATTGGCTACCCATGATGAGTGTTTGATGGGAAAGATGATCTTGAATTCAATTAACTTGGTCAGCTCTCTCCTCATAAGCTCTTCTATTTTGGGGTTAACGGGCCTTTGTTTTTGCCTTACAGGCTTAGCATTGGCCTCCAGTTCTATAGTACAGTGTAACTTTGGATCAAAACCTTTCAGGGCATTATATTCCCAAGCAAAGATGTATGAATATTCCTTACAAAGTTCAATTAAAGTGTGCCTTTCTGCCTCATTGTTTACCTTCCCAAGCTTGAGGAGCTTGTCCTTGAAAATAAGGACTCTTTCATAGTTCTCCTCATCAGTTGACATCACTGCCTTGTCTTTCCTTATATGGTCTCCCTCATGGAAAAGACTTGCAAGGGTGACCAGCCCTTTAGGAAGTTTGTTAGACTTTAGTTGAACAATTTGATCCTCATACTGATGTTGAAATTTCCCCTGGTTGGCGGAGGAGAACTTTGCTTCTTGTTGTAAGAAACAAGCAATTTGTTTGTCATTTTCGAAGACTTGCCAATGGGCTTCATTATCTGTTACTGATGGCCTCACCACCACCTTGACATGTGGCTGAACCTTGGCCTCTTTTAGCTTACTTGGATTATCAATCTGGGCTCTCACAACTGCCAACCTGTTAGCATGCTGATTTTGGTTCCATGGATGGTAGAGGAGCTTAAAATATCCAATTACAAGAACTGAGAGACATGAGCTAGCATCTTGATGTCCAGGATGTTCGAGGAAATATCAAGGCCAAGTCCAAGGACTGTGTATGAGATGATACACACTTATGAGTGCACACATGATTGTGGAGGAAAGTGTATCAGGAGGAGCTACAAAGGGGAATGGTTCCAGCAAATTTAGTGGAAAACCTCCAATATCCACTTGACCAATTAGCTTACCTCAATCAACATTGTGATTGGAATTTGGTCATGGCTTACATTGCATAAAAGAAGTTATGGCAGCTAGAGGAGTGTGATAACCTCAAGAGGTAACATGCCTTGGAAAAAAACAGTCCCAAGCAAACCGAAGATCCCTGTTTGAAACTTAACTTGGAAATCCATAGTTTGAAATAATGAAGCCATAGAGTGGAATACAACAATAAATTGAGAATCAAATATGACTGAGAGAGTTGGAGGTGAAGAATGCTAGATAACAAACTGAAAAAGGCCAATTTTTTTTTGGTGAAGCTTCGAGAAAAGCTTGTATATGCTCAAGTTCGAATTGGAAAAATATAGAAATGAGGAGGCATATTATGAGATGCAAATGAAGGAAAGAGAAGAGAGGGAAGTAAAATATATAAATCGATATATAATATTTCCAAGACCATCGTGACCCATGCATTGAAGTTGAAGCATTTTGGAGGAAGGAGCATTTCCGCTTCCTCATATGCATTCAGAGCATTGTATATCCTTTCTTCTCCAACTACTTCAATGTCACCTACATCAGTCATGACTTGGTTATCTCCAACAATTCCTTCATCATCTTAGTCGAGTGTGGAAACACTAGACGAATATCATCTAACCCTTGGTAGTTGTAAAGGGTGACAAATTTCACTTAATTGAGGGGACAAATGTAGACGTGCATTGCAATAAATAGTTATATTAATAAATAAATTGTAGGGTCATGTTATTAGCTGTATTAGAAGTTTTTTTTTGGTACTCGTTGCACCCGTTCCTCCTTGAATATGATTTACATTGCATCACTCCCAGAGATAGGGAACATATTTTCCTCATGGATTATCATTGTAGCATTGATATATTTAATGTGAGTAGCTTCCACAAACATGTCATTTTTTTGAGCATATCATGTGTATTGTGTGTCCTATTTTGATGAATAGAAAACTTATTTCCTATTTTGTATATTAGATGTTTTTTGTACCACAGTGTGGTCAATAGGTGATGTTTTCACAGGATGTGTGTTCATGTGTAGTTTCCATCCTACATACACTACTTAATACATTATAAAAATAAACTATTACAACAATATTATAAGAACCAAAGTTCAACCATTGACCTTTTACATGATTTTCTGCCCATCTAGAGTCCTCTCACTAACACACTCCTCCATGAATGTGTAGTATGAACAACTTATATGAGTATATTTTGTTCAATCATATCATGTGTATTGTGTGTCCTATTTGGTGAAAAATCTTTCCGTGTTTGCTATCTTGTGTTTTCTATCCTACAATGTGTTTAGTACATGGTGTTCTCGTAGGATGTGCGTTCATGTGAAGTTAACATCCTATTTAAATTCCTTAATAGAAGATAAAAATAAACTATTACAACAATATTGTGAGGACCAAAGGTCAACCATCGTCCTTCTACATGATTTATTGCCCATTTAGAGTCCTCTCACAAATCCACTTCCCCATGTTGAGATCATGACCTATAGATATGGCTCAACACAATAGCTCATAAACAACTTATGCTACTTTCCTTATGTTTCTTGGCCATGCATTACGATGAATTTACCTTGTCCTATCGATGCACACTACTACCGACACTTTCTAAGTCCACTCATACTAGCCAAAAAGTCAAATGCCCTCAATCGACCACTGAGCTTAAACTCATGCCCTTTTGGACTTGGATCGACCCTACAACAATTGTTCTAATCAGTATACAATAGGTAAATTCTAAAAAGGAATTAACAACAAATACAAGCTATGCAAAAGAGATCTATACTCTAACAACTGCTATTCATCTTGAGAATATAATCATGTCACAACCCACTCTTGGTTTGTCTATCTCCAAAACCATAGGGAAATCGGACAACCCTAAGAGTAACAATCATATAACAACTACCTCAATAAATACTCAAACATCCACTCATGAACCCATGATCTATGTGATACCCTCAAGGATACAATGATATCTCTTTAACCAATCCACTGTAAATGTGACATATCACATGGTTGACTAATGCCATTGTCTCGTTCATTGCCCATTGGTTTGTGTAGGTCATGTTCCTCATAATCTCTTGTCGGCCTTAGGTTTCCAACCTTAGTTGCCACATTAATTAAGTGAAAATATTACATCACCTAGACCATCCAAACATTGGTCTAGCATAAGAAATGCTGTGACCTTTCGCAATTATTTAGTACATTTATTCATTCCCTAGGATTCCAAAAATCAGAGTATTTCAAAATGATTGAGGTGTCTTCAGCTGATTTTGATATGGTTGTCTAACCTGAGCTCTTTCCATGTTTCTCGTACACATTCGGTTGTTCATACATTTATTAAAACATTTGGTATCATACTTCAGTTTTACCTTTAAAGTTGGCAGTCCAATGTTTCCAATGTAATAGGTTTGAATTCACAATCTGATTTTAAAGGACTCATTCTTGTATCTACCTGTATGCAATTGTTGTAGGTTAATTGAACAAGTTTTTTCCTCAAGTAATTTCTAGCCGCAAAATAGGACCTTGGCTTATCCTCCTAAATTTGACAACAGAATTATATGGTACTTACAGCACAAGTTTTAGCTTGAAAGTAATAAGTAACATTCACAATGAATCAATTGATAGATTTGATTAATCATTTTCAATTCTATTCAACTAGAGACTCGTAACTCTTGCCTTCAGTTCTTGACCTGGATATCGTCTCTCACATTTATATTAACCTTTGTTAGGTCGTGTCTTACTGTCTTCCAGTTTTCCTTATGGCGTTTTGTTAGCAGTCTCTCATTTTGACATTCTTCATGTTACGAGTCGCATTTGCATCATTGCTTGATGTCTTCCTTTTCCATTCCTTGGAGTTCTCAGAACTATTTCTTTGTGCATGCTTCTCTTGCACTCATTCGGTTGTTCATACATACCTTAAAACATTTGGTATCATACTTTAGTTTCACCTTTAAATTGGGAGGTCCATTGTTTCCAATGGAAGGGGTTTGAATCCAAAGTTGCTTTAAGAGGACGCATTCCTGGTCTACCTGTATGCAATTGTTGTAGTTGGATTTTACGAAGTTTTTTCACTAAGTGTTTTTCTACTTGGAATGGAGGACCTTAGTGTCTCTTCCTTGATTTGACAACATAATTCTACAGTACTTATAGCACAAGTTCTAGCTTGAAAGTTATAAGTAACATTAAAAAAATATACATTGCTAGGTTCACTTTATCTTTTCCATCTCCATTCAACTAGAGAATCATAACCCTTGCATTCAGTTCATCACCTAGATATCGTCTCTCACATTTATATTAACCATTGTTAGGTCTTGTCTTATTGTCTTCCAGTTTTCCTTATGGAGCTTTGTTAGCAGTCTCTCAATTTAACATTCTTCAGGCTACTTATTACAAGTTGCATTTGCATCACTGCTTCTTGTTTTCCTTTTCCATTCCTAGAAGTTCTCGGAACTATTGCTTTTGTGCATATTTCCTACTACTGATTTAAATAATTTCCCATAGCATGCATACAACCTTATACTATTATAACCACTCCTGAGTCGAGTATAATCTATGTTATTCTTCATCTTACTGCCTAGACTTACATATTTGAAAAAATGCTCATTTTCATCTTTTCATGCACTGCATCTGATTCTATTTTAATTTTTAACCTTATTGTTTAGTGGTCATTCTCTTTCCTTAGTTTGTACTTCAATTTTGCTTCAATGTTCTGCACTTTTGTGTTAAAAGTTAGCAATGTGTTCATAAGTAGGGCAGCTTTCAGATCAGTATTTGCCTTAATTATTTTTTTGGATGGCTCTGCTGGTTTCCCTCCTAATGCTGTAAATAAAGCTATAGGTTTCTGTCTTTATAATTCTTTCTTTTATTGGTTTGTTAAGTTGTGATGATATTTTATGCCATAAAAATTTTTACAGTCATGGTAATGAAAAAGAAAAACATTCCCATGATAGTACACCATTAACAGTTCTACATGCTAAATTTTTTTCGTCATTGTTTCAGTATAAGGAAAGCAATGATATCCGCCTTATTTTGATGTACAGGTATTGGTATACTAAGTTCTGTTCTTTAGTGGTCTTGTAAGCCTGTTTCATTTTCGTTGCTTTTGACCTTATAAGTTTGGACAAATCTTTGTCTATGCTGGCTGCAGTGAGGAGTTATCACACATGCTTTATGCTGCTGCAGATATTGTCTTAGTTCCTTCCATGTATGAACCATGTGGACTATCCCAAATGATTGGCATGCGTTATGGAGCGGTATGTATTTTGATACAAAGACCAAGAACCTTAACTCTGATTATATTAGATTATAATTTTCATTTTTTGTGCCATTACACTTTAAGTTCTGTGTGTAAATATGAAATTACAAAATAATGAAAATATCAATTGCCTTTATTTACAGAAGAATATAGATAAATTAGACAACTTGGAGCAAGTAAATTAGCCTAGTTGTAATTTTTTAAATACTACCCGGTCATTTTGAACTGGATGAATAAAACGAGGTGTCATGAACAGTTTAACAATCATATTCATATGATTTTATCAAGTTCAATAAGTGAGTTTGTGCGCCCGACACCTTCTGGTGTTAACACCCCCAGTCAACACCTTCAATGAACATCCTCAGATCATCACTGACCTCCACAGTGTCCTCCATTGTCTATATCCAATTCCCTAGGCATGTCTGACTGTGGTTTGGTTACAAGGAGATGCTGTAGCAGACTATTATGAGTTTTATCTAGTGTGACAGACATCCTACTACTTGGTAATCCTTGCAGATATACTGGTTCACTAAGTAATGCAAATATCTATTGCAAGCATATGTTGTGTATAGAATGTTAATGTTATGAGTATAGTGTGTTTTTTGTGTGAAAGACAAATGTATGATTTCATTTTGCATCCTCGGCATCATCAAAATACTAGACAATTGGACCTAAGATACATTCAACACCATTCATATGTTGCATATAGTATGGCCAAAATCAAACCTACCTTAAGGAACAAATCCCTATGAATATTGATTTAATGTTCATAAGCATTTGTGCATTAGGTTGTGTTCAACTATGCGTGCATCAGCCAACTATGCATATCTATCTCAATTCAAGAAACAAAATTTATAAAATATAATTAGGAATTATCATTCAACAAAAAAAATTGTCATTATTATTCTAATTAACTCCCATAAAAATAATAGTAGAGCCATTGCCATCACTTTATGGTGATTTAGGGATAATGCCCCAAAACAATATTTGTCAAAAAACGAGAAAAGCATCTAAATTGTAATTTACTCGAGATGTTTAATAAAGGAAGAAGTTGTAGAGAGAATAATAGGTACTTAGAGAATAAAGAGTGAATAAATGCATGATAAAGGGTTATTGCTATGATTTGTTCAATTTCTCCCAAAAGTAGTGGTAGTTCTTAATTGTTGTAACCTCTCTTCGAGAATAACATATAAATGGACTGTAGACATGGTCATGGGTATGGATTTCCATCAGTGCAATCATCATTTAGATAAGAAGTCCTCAATCATTTTGTTATAATTGAAAAGACCTTTCATTTCTCCATCTTGTTTCCCTTTTGTGATGTGATTAAATACTACAATGTTTTCTTGTTAGTTGTGTATGCTATATTGTAGATTAGATTAGTATCTACATTTTTGGCATTGTTGATGTTGACGTAATCAATTCCGTTCATTGTTCATACACGAACCACCATTCCTTGTCAAACCCATAGTAAACCTCTGCTCGATTAAGTCCACCTATGTAGTTCTCATTGATGAAGAAATTTTGAGAAAATAAATAGAAATTGATAGGATGAGAAGGCTATGGGAGATGAGCCAATAAGAGGCATAGTTTGGAATGAAAATTAAGCATGGTATGGGATGCAACCACAACCAAATTTTCTCATCAGGAGTTTGCAAACGCACGGACTCCCCTCACGGACGTGTTGACAACTTGACTTGAATGAGCATGCCAAAAATTTATTTTCCAACTATCCAATCTCCTTGGCTATCTTCTATTTTGAGTTGAAGAGGAGGCACACGGAAGAACACCGAGAGGCTAAGAGGGACCACTCTCAAGCAATGTGAAATACCAAATGAAGAGAGGAAGAGGAAGAGAGAGAATAAGTGATGATGTCGAGGGAATTCACTAGTATTAAATAATGAGCATATAAGAATTTCCTCATTCCCATTGTCCAAAGGAGTCCTCCAAAGGTAGTCTCAAATTTAAATTATGCAAAAATAACGAATAGAGAGAAGCAAAAAATTTATCAACAATATAGTCGAGATGGGAACCAACAACAAATATGATGTTTGAGTTTGAGAGTAGGGGTGAGGCTATTTACTACCGCTTGGAAGGAAAAATCTGAGGACAGTGGAAGAGAATAAAACAAAAGGGTAGAGCAAGAGCTCAATGGGAGAGTAGATATGGTTGTCCAAGAGGAGATAATTGATGGTGAAAGTGAAAGTTAACGATGGTAAGATCATTGAAGAGAACCAAACTCGTGGTGGCAAGACTTTCAATGAAAAAGGTGCTAACCTTGAAAGTGGGAGGATTGTCGAAGTAGAGCACCTTGACGATGAAGTTGAGATGAGATTCGAGATTGAAGTATATAGGGCATCAAGAGGCAACTTCAAGCTACACATTGCACCTGTTTGCCTAGAAGTGTTCGAATTGGGTTTTAGGATCAATGGCGATGACTAGGAACCAAAACAAATATGAACCATTTGATAATACTTGAGGAGACAAGGTTCATAGTTTAGAAGACAAAGAGAGGCTAGGAAGGGCCAATTTAATCAGAGAAGGGTGCTACCACCAAGATCACTAAGGACACTACCACCATCAACATCGTCAAGAGAAGTAAAGATAGTGATCCCTTCACCAATCGGGAATAGATAGAAGTTATTCAAGATCACAAGGAAGAGTAATCAAGATCCTTATTCTAATATGTCTGTTGAGCAACGAATGGACATAATGATCAAGGACACTTGTACAAATAATTGATGACGACCTTGATAAGCATAACGCATGATTTATATGTGGTGCAAAATAAAATGGAGATGAATATCTTGGACATACTCAGTAAATCTTTTGAGTAGTTCAAGTTAATCTTGGATGACAATGAAATATTTAAAAATATATATATGGTATGTGATTTAACCTTTTAGGGTAGAGGGCTTGGTGAAAAAGTTGAAGAATCTGTAATAGTTCAAAAGGTAGTAAGGTCTCTATCCTTAAGATTTGATGCAAAAGTTTTTGCTATTGAAGAGATAAATGATCTAGACTCATTAACAATGGATGAGGTACATGGCATACTCACAGCATGTGAGATGAGGACTGAAAAGGAAAAATCATCTAAGTAGGAAGCAACTTTCAAAGCTTCTAAGAAAGGGAAATATAAAGAACCTGAATCAAGCGATAGCACCAGTGATGAAGAAAATGAGGAGGTCCTGCTTGTCAGAAAGCTTAAAAAGGGATCCAAAAAATACAAAGGTAAGTTATTCTTCAAATGCTTTAATTGTGGTAAGATAGGGCATTTTGCTGCCAAGTGTCCTCATAAGGATGATAGTGAAGATGATGAAAATAATAACGATGAAAAGAAAAAGAAGGAAAGCAAGCCTCACTTCAAGAAAAACTTCAAACAAAGTGGCTATAAGAAAAATTCCAATAAGTACAAGAAAAGCTTCTATTCCAAAAAGGATAGTAGCTCAGCGGAAGAGACCGATGAAGAAATATTAGATAGTGACAAGGAGGAAACCCTGTTCATGGCAATAGAAACAAAACTCGAAGCCTCTGTAAGTACAAGCACCTTGGGAGAAGAGGATAATGTTGAAAATGGAGTGGTAGATCTTGAAGAAGAGTTGATTTGTGCCTTGGGAGAGATAAAAATGCTGAAGAAAAAGAATCTGAAACAAAGATTACAGCTTCAAAAATACAAAGAAGAAAATCAAGACCTAAAAATAGAAATGTCTCAAAGCCTTGAAGTGTTAGAAAAGGTCATCATTAGTCTAAAGACTGAAATAGAAGAAGCCAAGAAGACAGAGGAGGAAGTAAGAGTCCAACTTAAGGCAAAAGAAGACCACATTGCCAAGCTAAATTGAAAATCACCAAAGTACTGGATGAGATTCTCAATTGCCAAAGGTTCTCATGGTCTTGGTTATGAAGAAAACCAGAAGAACACTAAAGAAGGGCAGAGTGCAAAAACTACATAACTACCTAAGAGGATAAATACGGAGAAGCCAAAGGGTTATGCAAATGCACTTAAGAGATCTGTGAATACAGAAAGCAAAAAGAAGACAGAGCATGTCAATTCTCCTCATAGAGAAAACATAGGTAAGAACATCCCTTTTAGAGATCTCAGAAGATCATTTCCGTCAAGGCAAAACAATGTGATAAGGTACACAAGCTACTTCTATGGTTATTTTTATTCTTGCAATCATTTTGGTCATAGATCAATAGAGTGTAATGCACATGCAAGAAATAAATATGCATGGAACCATGGAAAAGGCACTTATGGAGTTTCCATTAGAAACTATAACTCATTTGCACCATTATCGAATTACAAAGAAAGTGACATTGTATGCTATAATTGCAATAAATTTGGTCATTTAACACAATTTTGTAGAGTTTTCATAGAAATCCCTCAGGTTATAAAGAGAAAGGAATCTAAAAAAATATGTAGAGAGAAGCAAGAGGAAGTTAATAAAAAAAAGGAAAAATTTATGCTTGTTCAAACAACGTTTCATGCACAAGACGAAGGACAATAGTGGTATATTGACAGTTCCTGCTCAAGCCACATGACAGGTGATAAAAACAAATTTATCACTTTGAAGAAAATGAGTGAAGGTACAGTAAAGTTTGGGGATAATGCTACAACTAGAATTGTCGGAAAAAGTACCCTCAACCTTGATAATGGAAAGACAAAAACTGAAAATGTTTTGTACGTTGAAGGATTAAAGCATAACCTATTGAGTCTCTGC
Organism: Torreya grandis; assembly: GCA_037957365.1. Taxonomy (NCBI): domain Eukaryota; kingdom Viridiplantae; phylum Streptophyta; class Pinopsida; order Cupressales; family Taxaceae; genus Torreya; species Torreya grandis. The sequence continues at coordinate 805,903 of JARHVA010003436.1, forward strand.
CAAATGTGTGATTAAGGACACACGCTTACATTTTATACTCAAGGCTGCGAGATCATGAGAACAGACACAAGAAAATTAGTTGCATATGCAAACAAAACATTAAATAATCTGTACATACTCAGTGAAGTAAAAGGAGAGGAATGCTACATGAGTCAAGTTGATGAAAGCTGGTTATGGCATAAAAGAATGGGCCATATGAATTTTGACAATTTAGTAAAAATCAGCACTAAGAATGCTGTAAGAGACATGCCAAAAATCACAAAAACCTTCAAACACTATTTGTAAGCAATGTTAGCATGGGAAGCAAACACAAGTGAGTTTCAAATCAAAAGAGTACTTAACAACCAAGCTATTGGAATTGCTCCATACAAATCTGTGTGGACCCACAAGAACGCAAAGCATACAAGGTGAGAGTTATTTTATGTTGCTTATTGATGATTATTCTAGAATGGCATGGGTTGCCTTTCTAAAAAAAAATCCAAGGTGTTTGAAAAGTTTGAAGCTGTTAAAGCTTTGGTTGAAAATGAAATGGATCTAAAGATCAAATGCCTAAGGTCGGATCGAGGGGGTGAGTTCCTCTCAAATGATTTCAATGAATTCTGTAAAGAGCATGGAATAAAGAGACATTTCTCAGCCACTAGGACTCCACAACAAAATGGAGTTGTAGAGAGAGAATCAAACTGTACAAATGGAAAGAACAATACTAAACGAACTCATGCTTTCAGATAGATTTTGGAGAGAGGCAATCAACACTGCAGTTTACATCTTGAACAGAGGATAAATTAGGGTAAACAATAGTAAAACACCCTATGAGCTGTGGAAGGGTAGACCAACTTCAGTCAAATACTTCAAAGTGTTTGGAAGCACATGCTACATCAAAAGAGATGATGAAGACTTGGGTAAGTTCGACTCAAGAGCCGATGAAGGTATTTTTTTTTGTTATTCCTCAAAGCGTAAAGCCTATAGATGCTATAATAAAAGACTACAAACAATTGTAGAGAGTGTCAATGTTATAATGGATGAAACTAAGCCTAAACAAGTGAATGTACCAACTAATATTCATTCAGAAGAATTAGACTTCAAGAAAGAAGTAGTAGAAGAAAGTCAAGAAGAAGAAGAAAGGGAAGATACAAGGGCACCATCCAGATTTGTTCAGAAAAATCATGCAGAAAATCAAATCATTGGTGATATTGATGCTGGAGTGCAAACTAGGAGAAGGATAATGAATACATTAGAAAATGTAAACTTCTCTCTATTGTCGAAGATAAATACAAAGAGTTTTTCAAAAGCCAACGATGATAAGCATTGGATCAATGCCATGGAAGAAGAATTGAACCAAATAGAGAAGAATGAAACTTGGGAACTTGTTTCCAGACCAAAGGATAAGAATGTAATTGGAACTAAATGGGTCTTTAGGAACAAATTGACTGAAGATGGCAAGGTAACAAGGAACAAGGCAAGATTGGTCTGTAAAGGCTATGCTCAAGTAGAAGGTGTTGACTTTGAGGAGACTTTTGCACTTGTGGCAAGATTAGAAGCCATAAGACTATTCTTAGCATATGCTCGATTCAAGAATTTCAAGGTCTATTAGATGGATGTGAAGTCTGCATTTCTCAATGGGAATCGTGAAAAAGAGGTTTACATAGAGCAAATTGAAGGTTTCTCTCTATCAGGGAATAAACACTATGTGTGTAGGCTGAAGAAAGTATTGTATGGACTAAAGCAAGCCCCTAGAGCCTGGTATGCTCGACTTGATAGGTGCTTGATCAGGGTTTCAAGAAAGGCATGGCTGACAGTAACCTATACATCAAGACTGAAGGTGAGAACCAGTTAATTGTGGTTGTGTATGTTGATGACATTAATTTTGGCAGAGACAATGAGAAGATGTCTCAAGAATTTGCTGTTGAGATGTTGTCATTGATGTCAAAGGGTTTGCTATTTAGTAAAGAATATGGTCATTGATGTTAAGTAATTTCTGCAAAATCCATAGCTACTGAGTCTATAGCTTACCATGAAAGTTGTTTTTGGTGAAGTAGACAATTAGCCAAGAGACTTGTTATCTATATTTTACATCATATGGAGACAAAAATAGACTGCAGAATTAATTTAGACTAAAGACCATTGAATAAGTTGTTCTGTGTGAAGGAAGGTGATCTAAGGATTATGGAGAATAAGATTTTGTCTAGAGCTACTAGGCGAGCAACTATGGACTATATCGGCATGCTACAGACTACATCAGACATGCTACAGACTACATCAGGGGTGCTATGGACTACATCATAGCTACTACGAACTGCATCGAGACTACTACGGACTTTAACAAAACCACTACGGACTTGTTTGGAAAGTATTTCTAAATATATTCTAATGATTGCTTGGTCTATTCCAGCTTTGTTTCACTGAAGCTGACCTATGTGAGTGAGGTTTTATATAAGCTAATGTGAATTATGTTTTCAAAAGAGAGTAAATCATTTTATAGCCAATTGTAGAGTTTTGTTTGGTTGACTTTCAAGAGGTTGTTGATCAACGTATTGTATATAAGCAAGATCAAATTGTCTTTTTCAAGCGTGAAAGAAGAGGATGAATTTATATTTGTTAAGGAGCAGAGCAGAGGTCTGCTAAGGAATAGATGGCCAGAGAGGTGTGAGTATGAAAACATCGACTGACTCATAGGAAGATTAATCCTAGAGTATACAAAATGAGCTAAAAGAGATGAGTAGATAAGGTAGAGAGGATAGTCTTTGAAAATAAAGAGTAGAGAAAGAGAGCTTAATGTGTCTATTTGATTGATAAACAAAAAAATAACAAAATAAATATGAGATCGATAAGCAAAGAAAGCATAATTGTACCATCATTTGTTGATAGAAGCAACTAAGAAAGGTGGATGATCTGAGTAGATGAGTTGGTGCTTGGCAAAGGGGGTTGAAGCCTCTTGTAGATTGGTATCTACAAATCAAGGAGTTGGTGCTTCCTAACAAGTTGGTGCTTGTTGAATCGTTTTGTCAAGTTGGTGTTTGACTATTTGGAGTTCGTGTCTCAAGCTGAGTTGGTGCTTAGCAATCTTGTTGACTCATTGCATATCTGATTTAGGACATGTAGTCCATGTCGTGATCAATGCGGGTTTTCTTCCTTTTAAGGGTTTCCCACCTATATCATGTGTTATGTGTTTATGTTCTTTGTTGTGGTTTGATTGCTCCATGGATTTTGCATTGATGCTTGACTAACGAACTAAAGAATTTGAAGAAAGTTTTAAGAGTTCACTGATTCACCCCCCCGTCCACCCCCCCTCCTAGTGGCTGTGCTTCCAACAATTGGTATCAGAGCATGTCCTTCAAGGTCAAGCTTGACAACTGGAAGGTAAATCGTAAGAAGCACAATGTCTAGTCATCAAGTACAAGAAGGATTTTCAACAAATAAAGCCCCCTTTTTCATTGGAAGCAATTATGTCTTTTAGAACATTGGGATGAAGATCTATTTGATGGCTCTTGGGTTTGACATTTGGCAGTCAGTTGTAGATGGGTATACCATCCCTCAAACTCCTCCAACTGACGTTGTAGGAAAGAAAACAAGTGAGAACAATTCAAAGGTTATGAATGCTATATTGTGTGGATTGGTAGAATCTAATTTTGTTAAGGTGATGCAATGTGAGTCAGCTAAGACAATTTTGGAGAAGTTACAGCTCATCTATGAAGGTGACACCAAGGTAAAATTGGCAAAGCTTCAGACCTATAGAAGACAGTTTGAAGGTCTGAAGATGAAGGAAGAAGAGAATATTGCAACATATCTTCTTAGAGTTGATGAAGTAGTCAACATAATCAGAGGTATTGGAGAAAAGGTTAATGAGTCAATTGTTGTTCAAAAGGTTCTAAGATCCTTGACCCCAAACTTTGATTCAAAGGTATCAATAGTTGAAGAAGTAAAAGATTTAAACAATTTACAAATAGATGAGCTCCATGGAATACTTATTGCCTATGAGATGTGGACTGATGATGGAAGTTCTTCCAAAAAGGAAGCAACCTTCAAGGTTGCAAAGAAAACACAAATCAAAAAGGTTGAAATTGACAATGACATTGATGTTGTGAAGACAACGCCGAAGCCTTACTTGTGAGGAAACTGAGAAAAGGTTCAGGTAGGTACAAAGGCAAACTACCATTCAAATGTTTCAATTGTGGTAGAATTGGTCATTTTGTTGCCAAGTATTCTCAAAAAGAAAAACATGATCATCATGAAGAACATGGTGAAGAGAATAAGAAGTCTAACAAGTATGACAAGAGCAAAACAAATTTCAAGCAAGGTGACTATAAGAAAAATTTCTTCAATAACAAAAGGAGTCTATATTCTAAAGAAGACAACAGCGCTTCTGAAGTCAGTGATAAAGATATCTTAGATAGTGATGATTGTAGTTCAAACCATAGAAGTGATGAAACTTTGTTCATGGCCATCGAAGTTGAAGATGGGAATAGTTCAAAAGAACAAGTCTTCATGGATGATGAAGTGGATGAAGAAGTCGAGGTTGATCTTAAGGTAGACTTATTAGTGCTTTGGATGAATTGAAGAGTCAAAGAAAGAATAACCAAAAGTTAAAGTCTCTAGTCAAAATTCATGAAGAACAAATATGTATCTTGGAAACTAAGATTACTAAGAGTGCCAAGGAAGTTGAGGAGGTCATCAACAATCTCAAGACTCAGTTAGAAGAAACAAATGCAAGTTTGAAGTCCAAGGAAGGAGAGTGCAATGAGTACAAATCTGAGATAGGTTCATTGAAGTTAGATTTGGAATAGTTCATAATCAAATTAAAAAATTGTCAAAAGTTTGAAAAGAGCAATGGAATTCTGGATGACATATTGAACAGTCAAAGGTCACCTCTCATCAAAACATGCCTTAGATACACGGATGACCAGAAGAGTAGCAAGGAAGAGTAGAATATCAGTAACCCAAAGACATATGCTGATGCTCTCAAGAATTCTGAGATTGTGAATGACAGCAGAGGTTAGGATAGGTCAAGAATATTATCGCTCCTCTTAGAGATAACAAAAGTGTCAATATGCCTTTCAAAAATCTGCAGAGATTATTTTCTATCAAGCAACCGAATGCAATAAGGTACATGAATTCTTTCTATGGCTATTGTTTTTCTTGTAATCAGTTTGGATAGAGCTGTAGATTGTAGATCAAATGCTAGAAACAATCATGCATGGAGAAGTGATATGAATAGTCATGGATTTGCAAAAGGATTCTCTCAAATTCATTTGTCCAAGGGTCAAATATCAATAGAAACAATGTGATTTGTTACAACTGTAATAGAATTGAACATATTGCAAGATTCTATAGATTGAGTTATGTAAAACCCCCTAGTCAAAACATGAAGGTTTATATTCAAATGAATAAGAAGTTAAAACCATTGAAAATACTGAAAAAGGAGCAAGAAAATGATGGTCCAAAGGAAGAAGAATTCATGTTAGCAAAATTTGCTTTTCACACTCAAGATGAGAGTTTGAAATGGTACATTGACAGTGGTTGTTCAAGGTATATTATAGGTGACAAGAATAATTTTATATCTTTGAAGAAGACTATTGAAGGTATAGTCAAGTTTGGGGACAATACAACAACTAATATTGTTGGCAATGGAATACTAAGTCTTGACAATGGGAAAACTAAAACTGAGAATGTGTTATATGTAAAAGGACTGAAGTATAATTTGCTGAGTGTTAGTCAAATGTGCAATCAAGGACATATTCTGACTTTTCATGCTAAAAGATGTGAAATAAGAAAAGCAAGTTAGTGAAGATTGGTAGCAGATGCTAACAGGACTGCGAATAATTAGTATGTTTTGAATGAGATGAAGAAAGACGTGTTTTATGAGTCAAGTGGATGAGAGCTAGCTTTGGCACAAAAGAATGGGATATCTAAACTTTGACAACTTAGTAAAGATAAGTACTAAGAAATTAGTTAGGAACATGCCTAAGATCACTAAGCAAACATCTTGTGTAAGGCATACCAACATGGAAAACAGACAATAAGAAGGTTCAAGACAAAAGAATATTCAACTACAAAACTTTTAGAGTTGATTCATACAGATATGTGTGGTCCAACTAGAATTCAAAACATTTAAGGTGAAAGTTACTCCATGCTTCTTATTGATGAATACACTAGCATGACTTGGGTTGCTTTTTTGAAGGAGAAATTTGAGGTTCTAATAAGTTCAAGATGTTCAAGGTTCTAGTTGAGAATGAGATGAACTTAAAAATCAAGTGTCTAAGATTTGATAGAGAAGGAGAATTCTGTTTAAATGAGTTTGATGACTTTTGTAAGGAACATGGAATCAATAGACAGGACACCACAACAGAATGGTGTGGTAGAAAAGAAGAACAAGACTGTTCAGGAAATGGCCAGGTCAATGTATAAATGAGTCCGAATTGTCTGATAGATTTTGGAGAGAGGATTTAAACACAATAGTACACATTCTGAATAAAGGTCAAATCAGAATAAACAACAATAAGACCCCCTACGAATTGTGGAAAAGCAGACCAGCTTGAATGGAACACTTTAGAGTGTTTGGAAGCATGTGTTTCATTAAGAAAGATGAAGAGGATCTAGGAAAATTTGATTCAAGGGCTGATGAAGGCATCTTCCTTGGATATTTTTCAATTAGTTCTGCATATAGACGCTACAACAAGAGACTACAAAAGATTGTGGAGAGTACACATGTGAGAGTGGATGAAACCAAATCTAAGAAGGGTAGCACACAACCAAGAGTTCATGCAGAGGAGCTTGTCTTCAAGGAAGAAGAAAAAAACATCAAAAGAAGTAGCAGAAGAAAGTCAAGAAGAATGGGAAGATACAAGGGCACCTTCCAGATTCGTTCAGAAAAATCATGCAGAAAATCAAATCAACGGTGATATTGATGCTGGAGTGCAAATTAGGAGTACGTTATTAATACATTGAAAAATGTAAACTTCTCTCTATTTTCAAAGATAGAACCAAAAACTTTTTCAAAAGCCAGAAGTGATAAGCATTGGGTGAATGCTATGGAAGAAGAGCTTAATCAGATTGGGAAAAATGAGACTTGGGAACTTATTCCCAGACCTAAGGGCAAGAATGTCATTAGAACCAAATGGGTTTTTAGGAACAAATTGAATGAAGATAGTTAGGTCACGAGAAACAAAGCAAGGCCAGCATGTAAAGGTTATACTTAAGTAGAAGGTGTTGACTTTGATGATACTTTTGCACCGTGGCAAGACCAAAAGCCATAAGACTATTTTTGGGATATGCTGGTTTCAAGAATTTCAAGATATATCAGATGGATGTAAAGTCTGCATTTCTCAATGGAAATTTAGAAGTGTATATAGAGCAATCTGAAGGTTTCTCTTTGTCAGAAAATAAGGACTATGTCTGTAGACTGAAGAAAGCATTATATGGGTTAAAGCAAGCCCCTAGAGCATGGTATGCAAGACTTGACAGATACTTGCTTGATCTAGGTTTCAAGAGAGGTGTTGCTAATAACAACTTTTACATCAAAACAGGAGGTGAGCATAATTTAATTATAGTTGTGTATGTTGATATTATCTTTGGTAGTGACTATGACAAGATGTCTAAGGAGTTCGCAGAAGTAATGCACCAAAAATTTGAAATGTCTATGTTAGGGGAACTATCATTTTTTCTTGGATTGCAAGTAGTTCAGTCAGATAAGGGAATCTTCATCTCTCAAGCTAAGTACATTGAGAAAATGTTGAAGAAGTTTGATATGGAAGATTGTAAATCAGTAAGTACTCCAATGACAACAAGTTGCAAGTTGAGTCAAGAAGATAAGTCATCAGAAGTCAATCAAACCTTGTATAGATCTATTATTGGAAGTCTATTGTATATTATTGCATCAAGACCCAATATCATGCAGCCAGTAGGTCTAGTGCCCAGATTTTAGACAAAACCAAAAGAGACACACAAGTAGTCAAGAGGATATTCAGATATCTCAAAGGTACAATGGACTTTGGTTTGTGGTACTCAAAAGGTAAAGATTTCACTTTAACAACATATACTGATGCAGATTGGGCAGGTAGCATTGATGACAGAAAGAGCACAAGTGGTGGTACATTCTTTTTTGGAAAGAGTCTTTTGTCATGGTTGAGTAAGAAACAACCATCAGTTTCCTTGTACACAGCAAAAGCTTTGTACATATAAGCAACATCATGTTGCACACGTGTTTTATGGATGAAATAGATCGTGAGTGACTTTAAGATTAAGAATGACTGTCCAATTTTTATATTTTGTGACAATATCAATGCCATTAACATCTCTAAGAATCCAGTCATGCATTCCAGGACTAAGCATATTCCAATCAAGTATCATTTTCTAAAGGAGCAGGTAACTGATTAGATTATCAAACTAGAGTTGTAACCACAAAAGAACAAGTTGCAGACATTTTTACAAAACCTCTTCCAAGGGCAACAATTGAATTCTTAAGGAAAGAATTAGGAGTAATTCCTTCTTCTGTTCGTCACTAAGAAAGGTATGGATTGAGGGGGAGCTAACCTTTGGGTATCTTTTAGCTTCGAGGTTCAAGAGACAAGAGTATATGATAGTCAAAAGATGTTCAAGTGGCAGTGAGTAGTATCTTGCAGTTTTCTAAGGAAAAGTTTATGGAATTCTCATCAGGGAAATGAAGATTAATATTATCAGTTTTGAAGAAGCAACACTTTGTTTGGAATCAAATAGCTTTCAGGTTGTGCAACCCTTTGCCATTGATGTCAAAGGGGGAGAATTAGCAAGCTGACTATTTTCAGGGAGAAATAGTGCAATAGTAGAGATAATTGTATAGGGGAAAGAAATAGAAAGTTGTGTAACTGCTGTCTAGTTGCTTTTGGTGAAGAAATGACAGAGGAAAGAGTAAACCGAGGTCAAGTTTTGGTATAAAAGTATGGTCATTGAATGATAAAATTTGCTCAGATCATCAACTTGTAAAGGTTTGCCATCAATGACAAAAGGGGAGTTTGTTGAGATGTCATTGATGTCAAAGGGTTTGCTATTCAGTAAAGAATATGGTTATTGATGTCAAGGAATTTTTGCAGAATCCATAGCAACAGACTAAGTCTATAGCTTACCATGAAAGTTGTTTTTGGTGAAGTAGACAAGTAGCCAAGAGACTTGTTATCTATATTTTACATCATATGGAGACACAAAAATAGACTGTAGAATTAATTCAGACTAAAGACCATTGAATACACTGTTCTGTATGAAGAAAGGTGATCTAAGGATTATGGAGAATAAGATTGTGTCTGGAGCTATTGGGTGAGCAACTACGGACTGTATCAAGGATGCTACAGACATGCATCAGGCATGTTACGAACTGCATCAGGTGTGCTACGAATTGCATTAGAGCTGCTACGAACTGCATCAAGACTACTACAGAGTTTAACAGAACCGGTACGAACTTGTTTGGAAAGTATTTCTAAATATATTCTAATGATTGCTTGGTCTATTCCAGCTTTGTTTCACTCAGGCCGACCTATGTGAGTGAGCTTTTATATAAGCTAATGTGAATTATGTTTTCAAAAAAGAATAAATCATTTTATAGCCAACTATAGAGTTTTGTTTGGCCAACTTTCAAGAGGTTGTTGATTAACGTCTTGTATATAAGCAAGATCAAATTGTCTTTTTAAAGCGTGAAAGAAGAGGGTGAATTTATATTCGCTAAGGAGAAGAGTAGAGGTTTGCTGAGGAACAGATGGCCAGAGAGATGAGTATGAAAACATTGAATGACTCATAGGAAGATTAATCCTAGAGTATACAGAATCAACTGAAAGAGATGAGTAGAGAAGGCAGAAATGATAGTCTTTGAAAATAAAGAGCATAGAAAGAGAGTTTAATGTGTCTATTTGATTGATAAGCGGAAAAACAACAGAATGAATCTGAGATCGATAAGCAAAAGAAACAAAATAGGACCATCATTTGTTGATAGAAGCAACTGAGAAAGGTGGATGATCTGAGCAGCTGAGTTGGTGCTTGTCAAAGGGGGTTGAAGCCTCCTGTAGATTGGTATCTACAAATCAAGGAGTTGGTGCTTCCTAGCAAGTTGGTGCTTCCTGAATCTTTTTGTCAAGTTGGTGCTTGACTATTTGTGGTTGATGCCTCAAGCTGAGTTGGTACTCAACAATCTTGTTGACTCATTGTATATCTGATTTAGGACATTGTAGTCCATGCAGTGATCAATGTGGGTTTTCTTCCCTTTAAGGGTTTCCCACCTATATCTGTGTTATGTCTTTATGCTCTTTGCTGTGGTTTGATTGCTCTATGGATTTTGCATTGATGCTTGACTAATGAACTAAAGAATTTGAAGAAAGTTTTAAGAGCTAACTGATTCACCCCCTTCCCTCTCAGTAGCTATGCTTCCAACATTTGCAGGGATAATGCAACAAGAATTTGAAATGTCTATGTTAGGAGAGTTATAATTTTTCCTTGGGTTGCAAATTACTCAGTCAAGTAAAGGAATCTTCATCTCTTAGACCAAATACGTTAAAGAAATGTTGAAGAAATTCAATATGGACGATTGTAAATTAGTAAGTACTCCAATGGTAACAGGGTGTAAGTTGAGCAAAGATGATGAGTCAACAGAAGTCAATCAGACCTTGTATAGATCAATGATTGGAAGTCTATTGTATACTACTGCATCAAGACTAGATATCATGAAGGCAGTAGGTCTAGTGGCTAGATTTCAGGGAACACCAAAAGAAACACACTTGTAGGCAGTCAAAAAGATTTTCAGGTATCTGAAAGGCACTATGGATCTTGGTTTGTGGTACCCAAGAGGAAAGGACTTCACTTTGACAACTTATACTGATGCAAATTGTGCAGGCAACATTGATGAGAAAAAGAGCACAAGTGGAGGTGCATTCTTTCTTGAAAAGAGTCTTGTGTCACGGTTGAGTAAGAAACAACCTTCAATTTCCTTGTACATAGCAGTAGCATCATGTTGTACACAGGTCCTTTGAATGAAACAAACCTTGAGTGATTTTAAAATTGAGTATGTCAATCCAATTTCTATTTTCTGTGACAATACAAGTGCAATAAACATCTCCAAAAATCCGGTTATGCATTCAAGAACTAATCATATTTTCATCAAGTATCATTTTCTAAGAGAACAAGGTGTAGATCAACAAGTAAAGATGGAGTACATGGCAACAAAGGAACAAATAGCAGGTATCTTTATGAAGCCCCTCCCAAAAGAAACTTTTGAGTTTCTAAGGTAGAAATTTGGAGTGATCCATTTTTTTATCTAGTCATTAAATCCATCAAGAAAAGCATGGAGTTTCTAGTCATTAGATTGGAAGGAAGCTTGGCTTATTTAGAGGTTTATCCCAAGGAGCGCAAGAGTCTCACACCTTGGGGATGTTGGCCATTTTTGGCCCACATATCAAAATTTGCCTAAGTATAAAAAAAGGAGCTTTCAGGCAAGGAAATGGCAAGTCTTTGGGAGGACTTTGGGTTTTCCAGTAGTGACAACTTCGAGTTTCCGAGGGCACAGTCCAAATCGGGTTTCCAGCAATGCTTAACTTCTAAATGTTTTATAATTAGAAGTAATTCAGGTTTACAAATCCGAATTACTCATTGATAGTGTATTTCGGGTTCTCCAAGAAGCACTACTCGATTACTTCATAAGTTGTGAGCAGTTGGAAACTCGAAATAAGTAAAGGGGTTTCATGAACCCGATTTGGTCTTGAAAAATAGTGTTTCTCAGGCTCTTCAAGGGATGAGTCTTTTTCAAAAATCCAAAGGGCATTTTCAAAACGCTGAAGGCTCTTTTTAGGAAATAAGGGACCAGTCAACTTTTTCGAAGGGTCTTTCAAAAAATCTAAGGTACACTTCATAAATCCGAAGGCCTTTTCCTTCTCCAAGTGGACAGTTGCAATTTTCTTGAAGGGTATGTTACTCTTCGGAAGGACCATTTCAAAATTCCCGAAGGGTATCTTTCCCTTCGAGAGGATCATTTGCGGAAGTTCGAAGGGACACACAAGAAGCCCGAAGGGTCTCTCACCCTTTGGGAAAGTTCATTTTGAAAAGTCTGAAAGGTAATTTCCGAAGACAAATGCAGACAAAAAGTCTGAAGGAATTCCTTCGAACAAATTATCTGAAAAAATTCCTTTGGGAGTTTTGCTCGAAAGAAATAAGCCGAGAAGGAAGATCTCTGAAGAAATTTAGGCACTTACTGTCTAATAATAAAATACTTCTAATGGTTTCTCATCCAATCATCAAAGAATTTCTTCTGAACAAGGATATAAATGAGAAAAGCGCTGGTTGGATAACCAAAGTGATGGAATATGATATAGAAATTAAGATCACGAAACCGGTTAGAGGCAAAGGACTTTGTGAGCATCTGGCGCAGGACTTACAAGAAACCAACGATGTTCTAGTATCAAATGATGTAGAAATTGCTGCTGTACAGACCTCACCTTCCAGCTGGTTTCACAATCTGGTAAGCTATCTGCAGGAAGGTCATTACACTTCCCACCTAAGTGCTTCAAGAAGAAGGTATTTTAGATTGCAATCAATTCCATTTTTGCTTGTTGATGGTGACTTGTTCAAGAAGGATATCAATGGAATGTTACTAAGGTGTGTAGAGCCAAGCCATACTCAAAGATTGCTTGAAGAGTTCCATGATGGATTTGGTGGAGGACACTTTTCTGCCAGAACTACAGCGCTCAAGATCATGAGAGGTGGGTACTTTTGGCCTACTATATTTGGTGACTGCCATACAGGGGTTAGGAAGTGCAAGCAATGCGCTATGTTTGTAGGAAAAGTTAAACTAGCAGCCTTGCCCCTGCAGCCAATTACAGTGGATTAGCCATTTGTCCAGTGGGGATTAGACTTTATTGGTCTCACTAACCCTCCTTCCAGTTCAGGGCATAAGTGGATTCTAACAGCTACGGACTACTTCACACGTTGGACAAAAGCAGTTGCATTAAAGGAAGCAAACGAAACTAGCATCCTTGATTTCTATGAAGGTTTGGTCACTAGGTTTGGAGTCCCTTCAACCATTATTTCTGACAATGCAATGGCTTTTGTGAGATCTAGGATCAGCGAATGGGCCGTCCAACATGGAATCTATCTCAGCACTTCATCAAATTATTATCCATAAGGAAATGGCCTTGCTGAGTCTACAAACAAGAACCTCATGAGGATCATACGAAGGACTATTGAAGACAATCAAAGATCATGGTACCTCAAGTTGAAGTCAACACTATGGGCTGATAGGATCACCTACAAGAGGTCAATAGCCAACTCTCGCTACAAGCTGGTCTATGGTAGGAAAGCAAGGTTACCTATTTCTCTCAAGTTTCCAGCTTTAGAATTAATGCATCAACTTGAATTGTTAGAAAATGAGCCTATGGAGATCAGGTATGCAGAACTTATGGAGATGGAAGAGACAAGAAATCAAGCCATGCTAGCCATGGAAAGTCATCAGGCACAGGTGAAAAGGACATTCGACAAAGGAGCTTCCTCACGAAGCTTCAATGAAGGAGATCTGGTCCTCAAGTGGGATGAGGATCGGGCCAAACCAGGAAGGCACACAAAGTTTGATTCACTTTGGAGTGGCCCATATACGATCTCTAGCTACAAATCCCACAACGCCTTCCAACTTGCTAAGATGGACGGCCAAGAACTTCCAATCCCAGTCAATGGGATACATCTGAAACATTGCTATTAAAGAGCAAAATTCTATGTGCATATTTTAGTTATTTTTTGCTTTCCTCCAAGTGCTGTTCAAGCACAATAGTTTGCTTCAATTTTGTTCAATAAGTGCTTGTTGCACATTTGCTTCTTAATTAGTTTTCTGCTTTCGAGTCTTTCCCTTCTTATTTTGAAGGAGGTTACTACAGTGATAATCAGAGCAGATTTTCAATCAGAAATCAGGTTTCACCACTTGGGAATTCAAATAGCGTCCATACATGGTCTGAGTCCTCAAGCATAGCAGGCATGCTTCCCAGTTGAGTCGCCAGAATGTTGACAATTCTTCCACAATTTAGATTGTCTCTTGCCATTCGGAAAATGCACGTCTCTAGCCAAGGAAGAAAGAATACATTGTTTTTTCTTTGTTAAGGGCCTTTGCTGCAAAAGGATGAATCCCTTTGAACTTTTGTCCGAAGGAATGGTGTTCATCAAAGAAGGCTAAGCCAAGGAAATAACAAATCAAAAAAGAGCCTAAGACGAAGGAATTCCCTCGGAGAATCCAAAAGTTCGCACAAAAGGCAAAAGGAAAAGCCAAGGATTAATTCGGAAGGGTCATTTTCAAGAATTTCGAAGGGCACCTACCCTTCGGGAAGGTGAGAGAACAGATTCAGAACCTTTGCAAAAAGGCCGGGTACCCTACAATTATTCCGAAAAAGGGACAGACACAAGCAACTAGCCCTTGCGGAGGGCACTTGGTCGGCAACAGGACCATGGTCACTTTTGCGAAGGGCACATTTCGAAGGCAAAAGCAAAGGGAGATATCCTTCGGACAAAAGTCCGAAGAAATCTGGAAAAACTGCTAGGATTCGAAAAACAGAAAAAACAAGTGAAGGCAAAGCAAAAAGAGACCTTCAGACTTTTTGTCCGAAGAAATTCGGAGAAAGAGCCATGGGAAAAACCCGAAGAAATGCACCTTGCAAAAAGCCCGAGAAAATAAACCTGAAGAATTCCAAAGGTCAAAGGGAGTGATCGAGATAATTCTTGCGGACATTTTGTTTGCAAGAAAATGACTAAGAGATTATCCCGACTAACACAAAAGCCCAAGCAAAGGGAAAAAGAGAAAGAAGATATCCTTCGGTAAAAGTCTGAAGGAATTCCTTCAAACTTTTTGTCCGAAGGAATACTTCAGAGGATAAAGCCGAAGGAGAGAAAGCCGCAGGAAATATATGCAGAGAAAAGGATCTCGAAGGAATAAAAGCCAAAAGGTGACGTCTCGCTAGCCGTCAAATTCTAACCGCGGGAAGTAACAGTTGAAATAGGGGTAAAAGAGAATTTTGAAAGCAAAGCCCAATGGAGAAAATATAAACTAGATATAATTAGACTAATACATCCGAATATAGAATCCCGCTAGGAATAGACATGAACAGGCAGACCAGAACATGACAGAATACATGCAAGCAGGAGCTATTTTCGAACATCGGTCAAAGCTTCAGTTGACTGGTTATTGAAGTCCCACTCTTCTCCAGATCATCTCATGCATCTGAGGGTCCAACTCAGCATCAATTGAAGTTCCAAATTCAAATGTCAAATTGACTGTTCCAGATTTAGAGTTGACTAATTGTTAAACGCCGCATTCACTAGGAGCTTTCCATGCGAAAGAGAATGATCTCTTCGTCCAACTCAGCATGATCTCTTCGTCCAACTCAGCATAATCTCTTCGTTTAACTCAGCGTTCAAACGCTACAACTCGGCATCAAGCAGCTCACGAAGAAGTTATAAAATTGACATTTGCGTGGATTTCCATGCAAAGAGAGGTGGGCGGTTCATAACAAAGACAAGTTCACTTCTTCAAGCGCAAGAAACTTCATGCAAAGACAAAGACAAAAGAAAACATATTTTATTGAAAGGCCAAGTCAGCCTTGAGTTAATTTAAGTGAATCCTTCTCTTCAAGTTTTCTATGCCAATCTTTGGCCTTTTGTAATTCTCTCTATAAAATGGCTTTTAGCCTTGATTAAAAAAAATCATCCAATCTCTCTTGGTAAGACCAGACTCTGCCATTGGTGAGTTGTGTAACCTCTTTAATCAATAAGGACTGTACTTTCAGATTTCAAGTGCTGGCATAGTGTATATTTCTTTAGCAATTTGCACAAGTGATAGATTTCTCTTCCTTCCCAAATTTTGATTCATACCTAGTTGCTAGATTGTCCTTATGCAGGTCATGTTAAGTGTTCTTTATTGTCTTTTGCTGAAGCTGTAAGTGGATGTTAGGTGGCCGCAAAGTGTCTTTTATCAGACCTCTCTCCATCGTTTTCCCTCAGGTTTTAGTCATTAGATCGAACCTCTTCATGAAATATTTATGCATAAGTGATTGATTGAAGTCTAAGGTCTTCCTTTTCCCTTGATTGTTCAGTGTTCAAGGTTCCAAGTTGAGTGGATCGAACTTCTGGTGTATCACCCTTTTTAGGTAGGATTTTCCCTTTAAGTTTCCTTCTCCCTTTTCCATGGTAGTCCGTAGCATAGAGTAGGGATCCTCATCGATACATCATACAGGAACCAGCTTTCTCTGGAGGTTCTTCTCACCGTTGAGGCACCCACCCTCGTGAGAAGATCCCATTGTTTTAGCCGGATAGAGGACTGGCCGTTTCACGAACGTCTTCGATTTAGGGCAGCTCCAGGTTGACAACAGTAACAACTTTGTTTCCGGTCCTTTGAGCCAATGCTTGTGACTTAGGCATATCACCCTCTTGCACAACTACCCATGCATTTGACTGAGATTGAGGAATTGCATCCTTCTACACATCTTTTATAGTGAATTTTCTCTCCACAATTAGTGCGTGTAAGTTGACTAGAGTAGGGTCAACAAGCCTGAAAAATTTCATCCTTCAACACATCTTGTATGATGGAGTTTCCATCCACACGTGCATGTATGTTGATTGTAGTAGAGTCAATGAACCTATACAAGCCACCTTGCCTAATACCCAGGGCAATTACTTTGTCTTGTTTGACATTAGACAAAATACACTGCTTCCCAAATAAATGTACAAAAATGTTGGGATTTTATGTTAATTGACTAATAGATAAGATATTTTTATTCATGCCAGGAACATACCTAACACTCCTTTGATTTTTCTAGCATTATTCAACACTATTAATATCCCCTGTCACCTCTACTGCATATGACTGACCATCAACTAATGAAATTGAATAAAAGAAGATTGTACTTGAAGTAAATTTGACATACCAATCCTTATGACATGTGAAATGCTTGGAATATGGAATCAATGAACTAACAACTGGCAATATTAACGTTAGAGTATAATGACATAGCAGCATATTCTTCTTGAGAATCCCATCCTTCAACTACTGCCACATTTGTTGCTTGACTACTTTGATGGAAAAATGCATACTCTCATTCCAACAATCCTTTTTGAGATGCCCAACCTTATGACAATAAAAACACTTCACCTGGTACTTAAAAGATGAATCAACAAGAATATGTCTCCACTTCCTTTTCAATTGAGCAGCGAATGCACTCTGTTTGTCTAACATTGACTTATTTTGTTTGTTTGCATTCCTTTTGCATCAAATAGGAACTATCCTATGGCTATCAAATGTAAAGCCTCCATGAAAGATTCATATGAGGGGGTCAGACTATTAAGAACCAGCGCCACCACATCATCATCATCCACCTTTTTTTTAATGACTCCTAATTGGTCTCGAAGATCTTTCATCCGAAGGTGTTCTGATAGAGACATATTCCAACATCTTTGTGGAAAATAGAAAATTTGCCGAAGTTTGGTATTTATTTTTCAAATTGGTCCACAATGCATTAGCCACAGTGGCTTTCCAGACCTCAGGAATCATGTCATCTGAAACAAATAAATTTAACAAGGCCTCCTTATGACACTTGTTAGAATCTACAAAATTTTTAGCAGGGCTTGTATTAGTGTTGAGAGCGATTTTATCACAATCATGATATTCCGTGATTGTTAAAATGTTATGACTCCAAACATTATAATTATGGCTAGTTAACTTTTGGGCTTCTGACAGAACTAGATTTTGAAGTTGGCCATTTTATACACAATTTTTGACTTTGAACAAAAAAAGTACAATTCTGATGCAAAAATCAATGCAACTGGAAAAGTATAGTTCTGACCTAGAAACTAATGCAACAGGGAAATAACAATTTTCTAACCCATAAATCAATGCAACAAGGAAATAACAATTTTCTAACCCATAAATCAATGCAACAATAAATGCAAGGTTTGTAAACTTACTATTAATATGATTGTACCAGCATGGCCTTGGAATACAATGTTCCTTCCCGTACCTTGGCACTCTCAGATTATGACCATCCCGTGTTCTGTTGAAAATTGCATTTTTCTTGTTCAAATCGCATTTTTCTATTGCGATTCTCTACGTTTGGGTTTCTTTCATGTGTTTTCTCTACGTCTGGGTCTTCCTTTCACCATTGGTTTTATGGGTTTCTCACATTTCTTCTAGGACTATCACGAATTTGACATCGTGTCTTCTGTTTTGCATTAGTGTGATGTTGAACTGTGTCGTTTCTGCTTTGTCTTGTGCTCCTCATGTTGGCTGTTTTGTTTTGTCAATATTCTTCCCGTGTTTGGCACTTCTCTACCCATGCCCGCATCCTGAAACTTGATCTCGTGCCCTTGTCTATACCTTCGAATTGATAGAAACCTCTTCTTAAAAACTCGCCATTTGTACCCTACTCGAAGGGTTTCCTTGAAAACTAGCAGTTTGTTGTTCATTCCCTTATTCCGAGGGTCTCCTTGAACAATGGCTCTAATACCAATGTTAGTAGATTAATGTTGAAAGAATGAAGAGAAGGAAGGCATACAACACACATGCTTGTGTGTCCATCTTTTTCTTAAGATGAAAGTGGTTACATTCAGTTGGGAAGGTTGATAACCACCCATTAGTTAAACATCAACTAATATCTAATTAATAACTTTAACACTACACTACAATGTTTTCCCTATTAATTCTATGTGTGTTCTATATCCTAGATAAGTTTAGTACATACAAATGTCTTGATCTGAAATTTATTCCAATCTTTTCAAATAACCAATAGGTTTTAGTAAGGAGGGAGATTTAGAATGAGGAATGATCCAATCTTTTCAAATAACCAATAAGTTTTAGTAAGGAGGGAGATTTAGAATGAGGAATGAGTCATTGGGGAAATTACTAGGGTGCGATAAACAAATATAATGTGTAGAAGTAAAGGAATGTTTGTGGGTATATGATACTGGTAATGGTTATCATATGTTGGCATCTTTAGCCTCAAGTTGGATCCTTCCATGATTAACAATTTTTCTTTTAGATGATTTGGCCTACTTTTCCAATGGTTGTGATTGACAAACATTTTCTTTGGACTCAACAGACCAAAATTTCTCCAACTCGGTAAATACTTAAAAAATACTCGGCAAAACTTGACTACTTAAAAAAATACTTAATTTTCTTTTAAAACTTAAATTTAATACAAAGTACAGCTACAAAATGTATCACATGAATCTATAAAATGTTGGAAAAGTGTTTTTTATTAGATGTGAATACAAATAGAGTACAAAATTGCATTATCATATGGATACAGCCCACTGATAATTGTTAATGTTATGAATTCAAGAGGAAGATTGACACTGGTCAAGGCGGTCCTTCAAGCCATACCAATTTATGTTTTCTCTATTCTAAATATTCCTGCAGGGGTATGGAAACAGGTGGATTCTCTCTTTCAAAAATTTATTTGGAATGGAGTTCAGGAGCATAGAAAATGGTCCTTGTCAAATAGAGTATTTTTTGCCAACCAAAATCACAAGGTGGCTTGTGTTTTCAGTCTAGTATAAAGCAAAACAAAGCTTAGTTTCTAAACTTTATTGGAGACTATTGGAAAATCCAAATAATCTATGGGCTATAAATATTCGAGCTAAATATGCTCAAAAAAATCCTCTTGAGAGAATAATTAGATTGGCTCTTCTCTTAAGAGGATCTCCAATTTTGGCTGTTTTGAGAATAAGGGAAGAAATAATAAAGAGATTTTTTTTGGATAGTCAAAAATGGTCAATCAACCAACTTTTGGACTGATTCTTGGGATGGTCATCCACCTCTTATCACATAGTTCCTTGATTTGAAGTCTCTAATGGAAGTTCTTCACAGTAAAGGATGGGACAAAATTGCTCATTATAGTTAGCCATGTAGATTTCATTGGGAGGTTGAAAATCGATGGATTCCTTTTGAGTGGCTAGTTCAGATGCAATAAGATCAAAAGAGGTTAGTAGATTATATTTTACAGTCTAGATCTTCCTCATGCTCTAAAGGACTGGATGTAATAGCTTGAGGGACTACTGCTACATGGAGTTACTCTATTTCAAATGGATATGCATCCCTATGCAAACTAAATCTTCATCCTTTATGGGATATATTTAAAAAACTATGGCAAACTAAACTTTGCCCAAAAATTAACTTATTTTTATGGTTGTTACTAAGAAGAAGAGTCCTAACAGGATAGGCTAATAAAAAGAGGATATAATGGACCCTATAGATGTGTAATGTGCTTAGCTGATGAAGAAACCACTACTCATTTATTTATACAATGTCCCTTTGTGATGAAAATGTGGCAGCATTTGGCTACCTTATTTCAGATTCCTTGGAATGGAATTCAGGCCCTAGAACAACCTTTCAGAGAATGGGTGAAGCAACTTACGACTGGCCATAATATGGAACCAATTTTATGGAATGGGATTACTCTTCTTCTTTGGAACGATTGGAAGGAACGAAACCGGAGAATTTTTCAACAGGGAAGTAGGGACTTTTCTTTTGTTTGGGAAATGATAAAGATGAATATTGTTGAATCTATTAAGTACAAAATTAAATTTCCTTAAAACTTGTGTGTTCAATGGTCAATCTTACTACAATTTTATCCCTTAACGTGGGTAATCATTGTGTGCTTTTACACCAAGGAGAAAATCTAAAGGTGAATGTAAATGGTTGATCCCTCGTGGCTTTGGGAAGTTGAATATAGATGGAGCTTCTAGAGGAAATCAAAGTCAAACAAACATGGGTGGAATAGGTAGACTTTATGATGGATCAATAAATTTCTTCTTCTCAAAAAGACTGGGTTATGCAACGAATAATCGGGCTGAAATTAAGGTTGCTTATAGACGTTTACAAGAAGCTATTAAAGTTGGGTGGAAAAGGATTCGGGTGGAATTTGATTCTCTTATAAATATTAACCTCTTATCCAATCCGTCATTGAAAAAGGATACAAACTAGCAAATAGTTAGAGAGCTGGAAAAGATTCAACAATTGAAGGTTAAATTTCAAGAGATCTATTTCACCCATATTCCGTGACAACAGAGTAAAGTTGTTGATGCCTTAATCAATAGGGCTTTGGATAATAATAACATTGTTTGTTATGATACCCTACCTATATTGTGGCCTACTAAGCTCCAACAAGATATCCAACAGATTTTAGATCTAGATTGACTTCATGTTTATGGCTATTGTGATTAGATATGTTTCATGTGTTAAGGCTTGGACTAATAGCTTTTATGCCTGGCATGGTAGAATTTGTATATCTAAATTAATTTAATTTAATTTTTCTTCTTTTTATAATTTTTTTTTTGTTAATGTTATAAATTATACTTATGAATTTATGATGTTTTTCATTAAATATCATGCATAAATTTTATATCCTTGCAAGTTACAAATTACAAGAATTTACAATTTCCTTTTCCTGTTCTAATGAAAAATTGGGGAGATCAAGAGGGTCTAGTCCTCTCACTTTGTTGCGGCTCCTTGCTTTGCCTAGGTCTTCACCCTAGTACTAGATGGCAGTGACTCCTCCTATGCCTCATATTCAACATCATCCACAAGGATGTCATCGAATCCAATCTCTTTTGCTTTTGTTGTACCACTACCTACACCCTCCATAGCTTGCATCTTGAAATCAACAATCTCATCCTTAAGAACAACGGGATCTCCTCATCATCCGTAGTTTAGTCATTGTAGGGATCAATCTCATTCAAATCAATAGGCTTTTATGATGTGTCCATCTTTCTTGTGCAAAGCCAAATGTTGTTTAGCACAAAAACTAGGTCATTGAGGCGTCATTGAGTCAAATTATTGCACTTTTTCATGTGAATGGTCTTAGATAAACTCCATTTTTGCTCACATTCAAAAGCGCTACAAGATTGAGATAAAATTCAGAGGGCTAGCTTTTGAAGATTTGAGGTATTTCCACCCCAATCTTCCCAACAAGAACCAGTAAACAAGATATTCAAAAGTTTGTAAGTAATTAATAATTGTATATTTGTAACTTGTAAGATATTAATAAAGACTCCAATTTTTGTTACTTGGTGTCTAGGTGGATCTCCCTCGAATAGCTAGTGCCGACGAAAAGAGCCTCCCCCTAGCCTACTTGTAATTCTGCAACTCTGAAATAATAAGGTCCCTCACATCAACCTCATTTACGATCCTCTCAATGCATGTTGAGAGGCCTTCCATAACCTTCCCATTAACATATGTGAAGCCATCAGAGTAAAAGAACTTGGGGTTGAGGTAGTGCCCCGATGCATGAATAGGTTGGTGGAGTTGATTATTCCAACTTCGATCATTTCTCTTAAATTGGATCAAATTTGGCTCTATCCCCTTATAATAGTTTTGGATGGCCTCTTTGGCCCTATCCATGGCTACATAATTGTATCCCATTGGGTTTTTCTCTCCATCCACCACGTGCAAAACGCTCACCAAAAGCTCTGACACCTACAAAGTTACAAATAAAAGCTACAAACTTATAATTAAAGTAAATACTTTTAAAAATTGAAAGTGAAGGATTCCACTTTAAATTTGAGTTGAAGTTACCTTGATGATCTATGCAGCTCTCTTCGCAATGACATCATCAAAAAATATCTTTGCGGTTCTCTCTCCATCACTTTCTTTGAATCTGTTGACTCTAGCTATGCTTGACTCAAAAACATCTGCTACAACTATGTCAACAAACTACAAATATTTTGCAACGTTAGAATGTTACTTACAAACCTTGTGACTTCTGCTTGCACAAGCTCTTTCCCCCTTTCATCAAGTTGAGAACCCAAGGGTGATTATAAATGTATTTTGTGATGTTTCCGACATCTTCTACAACTAGTCTCACCCAATTAATTTTGTCTATATCCTCCAAAACTAGGTCAAGGCAATGGGCCGTGCAAGGGATCTAAAAGAGTGATGGATGTCTCTTTAAGAAGTCTCCCAGCCGCCACATATGCTGTTGCATTGTCAATAACAACTTAAATAACATTCTTGATGCCGACCTCTAAGACAACCTGTTAGCATATTATTGTATTTACCTTAGGTTATTTACTAAGGTAATTTATGCTGGTTCGTTCCCTTAACCACTTTGGTTAAGAGGCTAGTTGTTTGTTCGGTCTTTGCTATTTCATGCAAGCCGACGTAGGTTAGTTTTCTTATACCCGTCTCATGCTTCACAGGTATTTCATTTGTTTGCCTATTTAATAGGCCTTCATGTTTGGTTGAACATGTTGAATATGTGCTCTGCTATTCTGAATCTCATTTTCTCTCGGTGTTTTGTTTAATCTAATATGGTATCAGAGCCTATGGTTTGTAGACCCTGAGTGGAGGTTTGTGGAAGCCAGAGAGAGGTCGGTGTCTTGCCAGGGAGGAGCTTCAGGCGCCCAGTGGAGAGCCGAGGAGAGAGAAAGCATCACGGAATTCAGAAAACTCAACCAAAAGCTCTGAAAATTGTCAGGAAGCATCAGGAGGCTAAATAAGACCAAAAGGAAGCAAAAATAGGGTATTTTAGAGGTTCAGAAGCCTCTATTGAATTTCTCTATGCAAGGGCGCCGTACGGATTCGGCAAAATCAGAAAAATTCATTTCTTCATCTTTTTCAGCGAAACAAAAGCCTAAATCGTGAGTTAAATCAAAACTAAGACACTGGTGAAAACGGTTTGCAATTTGGTTGAGAAACGGGCTCAGAATCTTCCCCTGAAGTTTCAGAGGTAGGCCAATTTTTTGATTGGCTGAATTTTTTTATAAAATTTTTAACCTAAAGTTTTAATATTTCAATTATTTTTATTTTTTTAATTGAAATAAATCAAAACTTTAGCCAATAAGGGTTATTGGGGACCTACAGCTGACTAATAATCACAGCAGCGTCCGGAAAGCTAAAAATTTCACCGTTTTTTGGGTTTTTTATCTGGATGTCAACAGAGAAAGAATGATTTAAATCGGAATTGTAGTTTTCCCGATTTAATTGTTTCAGTGGTAGAATTTTTTTGTGATCTTGCAAAGGGTAGAGTTTGTTGTTGAAAACGGAAAGGGTTGTTCAGTGTCAATATAGAATCAGTGTGTAGAAGGAATTTAAAAAAAAAAAAAAGTCATTATAGTTTTTCCAATTTTATCATTTTCGTGAAAAACTAGGTAAAATGGCTAGTATTCAACACCTATTACTACCAAATTCTCAGAAATTGACTGGCAAGAACTTTAGTTTGTGGAGTCACAAGGTTTTGACAATATGTGAATATATGAATATTAATCAAATAGTGCTTGGTAAAGAGCAAAGGCTTGCGACTGCTACCAATGACTATGATAAACGTCATCGTGAGGCTCTCATGTTGTTAAAATTGTCAGTAGCAGATAATCTAATCTCAGAGGTCAAAAATGCGACTATAGCATCAGATTTATGGAAAACTTTATCTTCAAAATATCAGGCTTCTGAAGCCGGTAGAGTGTTGTATCTGAAGAATTTGTTGTTTTCCACGAAGATGCAGGAAGGTGGCTCCGTTTCTGAGTTTTTGTTGCAGATCAAGGACATCAGTGACCAGTTGGAAGTAGTGCAGAAATCTGTTGATGAGCAAGATTTGATTGCTCTTGTTATGCAAAATCTTCCACCATCATTTGAGTCATTTGTGGAGTCCTTGCACATGATTGCTGAGATGAGGACTTTGGATTTTGAAACATTGTCTACATTGCTATTGCAAAAGGAGAGACGACAGGGGCAGTGTTGTCTACATCCACTTCCACAGAGAGTGCATTCTTTATCAAGGAAAAGAGTAAGCAGTCTGGTAAAAATAGCTATCCATCAGAATCTTCACAAGTGGTAATAAGAGATCTAAATGGAAATGTTTTTACTGTAAGAAACATGGTCACCTTAAGAAAGATTGCAGGAAAAGACAACAGGTAATGGCTAACCCCAGAAAGAAAGCTCATCATGCGAATGTAGCTAAAGGTGAAGGTGAGGAATCACCAGATTTTGCTTTCATGGCTTCTAGTGGTAATTCTGCGGTGGATCGAGCTTGGTACTTTGATTCAGGGGCATCTCGCCATTATACATGCCATAAGGACTGGTATGTGGATTTTGTTGAAGATAACAGTAGTAATGAATCTGTATCTTTGGGAGATGGTACAACATATTTTGTGAAAGGATTTGATAATGTTCATATAAGTTTTGATGGTACAGTAAATTATACATTCAAGAATGTTAGGTATATACCGGATATGAACAAAAATCTTCTTTCAATCAGTGAGATCACCTCAAAATCTAATTTTGTTGTAAAATATCAAGAACAACAATGTTTAGTCACCACTAAAGATAACAAGATTATTGCTGTTGGGATCGGTGAGAAAGGCTTGTATAAGCTTGCAAATCCAATCAAAGCAAAGGAAAGTGCACTTGCAACGGTTGATAGCACTAGTTCACTATGGCATGAGAGGTATGGGCATTTGAATTTTCAGTATTTGACTACATTGAGTAAGACTAAGATGGTTAAGGGGATTCCTTCTATTCGGCATAGTCATCATGTATGTACTGGATGTCAGTTGGGGAAGCAAGTTAGACATTCATTTGATGTTGGTAAAGCTTCGAGAGCAAAGGGAGTATTGGATCTGGTACATGCAGATTTGCATGGTCCAATGCAGACACCTACCCCTTCTTGTGCCCGTTATTTCCTGTTACTGGTTGATGATTTCTCTAGGAAAAAGTGGGTATACTTTCTAGTGAAGAAATCTGATTGTTTTTCCAACTTTCTTACTTGGAAAGCTATGGTTGAAAAACAAGCAGGACTGCCAGTGAAATCTCTTAGAACGGATAATGGGGGTGAGTTCATCTCAAAACAGTTCAAGGAGTTTTGTGCCACTGAAGGCATACACAGACAATACACTACTCCTTACACTCCGCAACAAAATGGAGTTGTGGAAAGGCGTAATAGGACGGTGATGGACATGGCTCGCTGTATGGTCCAAAGCAGAAATGTCCCATACAGGTATTGGGCAGAAGCAGTGAATATAGCAGTATACATCCTCAACAGAAGTCCTACAAAAGCTTTGGAAAATATGACTCCAGAGGAGGCTTGCTCAGGTCGAACTCCAGATGTAAGTGATTTCAGAATTTTTGGTTGTGTAGCTTTTGCAGTTATTCCTAGTCAAAAGAGAAGAATTTTGGATGCAAAAAGCAAAGCATACATGCTTGTTGGATACAGTGATCAGTCAAAGGCCTACAGATTACTTGATATTTCTACTAACAAAGTTGTGGTAAATAGAGATGTCATAGTAAATGAACAAATGCCATACTTCACAACAACTGGTCAAGTTTCAGATATTGAGTCATTGTTATCTAATGATTCAATTATTAGTTATAATGTGAAAAATGAGTAGGATTCTTGTTCATCAGTGGAATCACATTCCAGGGAGGGAATTGATACAGGTCATTGTGAGGTTCCAGCAGAACAACCAAAGAAGCCAAAGTGGTATACTGCCACAATTGAAGCACTAAAAGAAGGAGACTTGCCACAAGGTGTGGAAGGTAGAAGACTGAGATCAGGAAAGCAGTTTGGTAATAAAGGTGAGCATGTCAATCTTGCTCTAACAACTGTTGTTTCACAAGTATTTGAGCCTAATTCTTTTTCAGAGGCCAAAGGGAAGTTTGAGTGGGAATCAACTATGCAATTGGAATATGATTCCTTGATGAAAAATAAGACTTGGAAGTTGATGGAACTACCACCAGGAAAGAAATCCATTGGTTGTAAGTGGATTTATAAGGTAAAATACAAAGCAAATGGTTCCGTGGACAAACACAAAGCCAGACTTGTTGCAAAAGGTTATGCACAAGAGGAAGGGGTTGATTATGAGGAGACTTTTGCTCCAACCACCAAGATGGTAACTTTTCGTTTGATTATTGCTATTGCTGCTCAGTTTGGATGGCAGGTGCACCAAATGGATGTAAAGAGTGCTTTCTTGAATGGAGATTAAGAGGAGGAAGTCTACATGGTTCAGCCAGAGGGTTTTCAAGTTCCTGGTAAGGAACATCTTGTTTGCAGGTTGATCAAGTCCTTGTATGGACTTAAGCAGGCTCCTCGAGCCTGGTATACAAAAATAGACTCATATCTTAGGGAGTCGGGTTTCAAAAGGTGTAACTCGAAACCAACTCTCTATGTAAAGGTGTCTAATGATGATATCTTGATTCTCGTTATATATGTTGATGATATAGCCATCACTGGGAGTAGTACTAGTCTCATTCAACAAATGAAAGCTAATGTTTGTTGTACTTTTGACATGACAGACTTAGGACTACTGAAATACTATTTAGGTGTTGAGTTTTGGCAAAGTGGTAATACTGTATTCATGTCACAAAATAAGTATGCCAATTCATTGCTAGAAAGGTTCAGAATGATTGATTGTAATCCAACTCACACACCTATGGAAGCAGGAGCTAAAATTTCAATAGACATTGATTCACCTCCGATCAATGAAACAGTGTATCGGCAGCTAGTGGGTAGTCTCATTTACCTCACGATCACCAGACCGGATATTTGTTTTGCAGTGAGTTTTCTATCTCGCTTCATGTCTAAACCACAGGAAGTCCATTGGTTAGCTACAAAACGAGTATTAAGATATGTCAAAGGTACTCTTGACTTTGGCATATTGTATAAGAAGTCTGTAGATTTTGAACTTTCAGGATATTCTGATTCTGATTGGGCAGGTTCAGTTGATTCAAGAAAATCTACAACAGGGTATGTTTTCACTTTTGGTTCAGGAGTTTTCTCATAACAGAGCAAACTACAAACTATAGTGGCATTATCTTCAACAGAAGCAGAGTATAAAGTTGTGGCCAGTGCAAGTTGTGAAATCATGTGGATAAAGAAAATTTTGGAGGATCTTCAGTTTGAGTCATCAAAATCTACTCCAATTTTTTGTGACAACCAAAGTGTTTTGAAGATGGTGAAGAATCCAGTATTTCATGCCAGGACCAAACACATTGAGGTTCACCATCATTACATCCGACAGTTGGTTACAAATGAAGACATCAGCCTCTTCTACTGCCCCACTGCAGAGCAGCCAGCTAATATAATGACCAAACCACTTGGTACAGACAAGTTCATAAAATTCAGAGATAAACTTGGTCTTGTTTCTGGTTTAGTCATTAAGGGAGGGTGTTAGCATATTATTGTATTTACCTTAGGTTATTTACTAAGGTAATTTATGTTGGTTAGTTGCCTTAACCACTTTGGTTAAGAGGTTAGTTGTTTGTTCAGTCTTTGCTATTTCATGCAAGCCGACGTAGGTTAGTTTTCTTATACCCGTCTCATGCTTCACGGGTATTTCATTTGTTTGCCTAATTAATAGGCCTTCATGCTTGGTTGAACATGTTGAATATGTGCTCTGCTATTCTCAATCTCATTTTCTCTCCGTGTTTTGTTTCATCTAATACAACCTCCTCCAGATTCAGGTTCAAAGTTTTTATATTCTTTAATTTGATAGAGGCATCAATTGACTTCAAGAAAACCATCTCACCATTTGAAGACGCTAAAAAATTGACAAGGGTGGGGTTCCTTCCATTCATTCACCCATCTAAAAAAATGGTGCATCCCAACTTTCGCCACTGCTTCTTTTGTTCTTCCGGAATTGACTTTGCATTTGCAATAACATTCTGGAGCAGCCTCCCACTCGAGTCTTTTGGAGAGGGTGATTTGTATCATTTCCTTGCAACTATCAATGTCATCACCAAATACTCGCAGTATGGGATCTTTGCCATGTTGAAGGGAAGGTGGTTGTAATACTAAAAATTTACACATGCCTTATCTGCTTCTTGGTGCACCTTTGTTCCACCTTGTAGCGAAGGTTGTGCCCTAGGTATGTTTCTAGGTACAAAAAAATTGTGGTTGGGCTTTGCTCAAATTGAACGAGATGGATGTGCCTCTATGCGTGGACCACGACTTAGAGCCCACAATCTCTGCCATATGTACATTCATTTTTGTTGTTGAGTTGGGATTAATGGCTAATTCTATGGCTGCCTCTACCCTTGCCTTCTCTAGTTTCTTCTCATCCAACAATGCAAGCACTGCTTGCATTTCTCGTTTTGCCTCTTCTGTGGTATTGGGACAAGGCATGCCATCACGACAAGGAATGCATGCGATATGGTACTTGAGGTGATTGATGCCTTTAGAAACCACTTTTGAGCAAAACGTGCAAATCGCACTCCCCTGGGTCCATCCAATCCTGACATACATCCAATTGGTAGTACAACCTCTAGTGAGATGGCTTCCACTCTTTGATGTTGAGCCTGATGTAGAGTTGGATGCCATTTTATGCTAACATGCAGCATGTTCAAATACATTTTTTTTTAAAACAACATTTAATTATAAAAACTAAACTGTAAAGTTGTAAATCCTATGTACAGGGAAAAACCAACAATTTCATTCATAAACTACGAAAAACTAGTGTAAATCACGAATAAAAATAATGGGAATTGAATGGAATGCATGTAAATTTGTAAATCATGTTTAAAAACCTAATATTAACATTTAATAAATAATTCACATGCTTGAAAAAAAGAACTAACGTGGAAATCCAAATTCCTCAAATCTTTTATAAACTCCCTCCAATTCGCTGAAAGGATTAAATGTTGTGTGATGAAAATGTGTGGACATGTGGGCTTAAAAATAAGAAAATGCAGTGTCAAAATTGTGTTTAAATCACGTATGTAGCGCACAAAACACGTGGCCGAGTTCTGCGCTTGGACTGACGAGTACTTGCCATGAGTTATGGCACAGAACTCGCCAATACTTGTCCATATAAAAATCATGAGTATAAGTGGGATAAAATCGCCATTATAACACGAGTACTCGCAAACTCACAAAGTAATTGGCGAGTATGCATATTGTGCTCTCATGTATACTCAAGTAATTCCCCAATTTTTTAAAATTGTGCTAGTTGTCCAAAATATCAATGATTATGTATGCATTAGGGGTTGTTCATTGCACACACATCACTTAGACCAAGTAGTTGTTCTTGTTCATAGTTTCATTAGGTGGTTTTTTATGGGTTTAATTTGCAAAAGGGAGAATATGTACTCAATGTAACAATCAGCCCTTCCATGGTGAAATGACAATCCACATTTTGTAATTGATGTATTTTCCCCATTTTATTATAATGCAATTTGAATATTTTTCAAAATAAAGTAAACTAGTTGTGTAGTGTGTTTGTGTTTAAGGAATCACCTTGTGAATGAACTCTATTTCTTAATTTAATAGTGAACACCATGCTCCTCAATTGTGCTTGAAGAGTCTAAATGAGAGGGCTAGTTGGTTTTCATTATATTTAGGTTCAAGTAAACACTGCCCTAAGACAAAAGACGTGTATAATCAAGTGAGACAGTCTAATGATTTTGCTCCTAGTTGAACAAGCGATGGTGGGTAAAGGTCCCTTATGTGAGATTGAAACAGCATTGTTAACTCATTTGGGGAGAAAGAAACTCCTTCAAACGAAAGGTGATAGGATGTGTAGTAGTCCATCGAGGTTTAGCTGTCAAAGCAGGTTGAGTAAGGCTTGTATTCCAGATGCCTTTTGCATTGGTTGAGAGAAAGAAGAGATATTTGACCATATCTCCTAGAACCGTTACAGTAAGAAGATTTCAGGGTTGGTTACAAGTTGAATTCAATTTCCTTTTTCTGCTCTCTCTTGGTGAGGACCTCTTCTAGGGGATTCTTGGATGGTTAGGGACAGCTGTAATAGTCTCTGTCATATGAATCGATTGGCACCAATCAATTTCCTTTCAAGTACAAGATACAAAGTTACTTTTTACGAAGTTACCTCCCCACGAATTTTAAGAAAACATTTAGCTTGAATTGTACAAGCTAAGCTTGAATGGTTTCAAAAGGATGTGACACATTTTCCCATTGGGGCGTAGGCACATGCACTTTCTTTCCTTGTCTATGTAAGGAGAGATTTTCCTTGTAATCATAATGCTTAGTTGATGTAAATCATTTTTTCTTTGGAGTAATATAAAATGCATTTATTTAAAAAAGATTGCCCTAATGGGAAATAATGGGAAATAATGAGAAATCATTTTTCCAATATTGTATATTCTATCAACATCAAATCCCTCTAACCATATATTCCTATATTGTAGACATGCTAATTTTTTATTGAAAAAAATATGCATTCGCTAATGTATAGCAAGAAGCAACTATTTCTTGTGGGTCATGCTAGGATGTAAACAAGAAGTCATTCCAAATACTATCTCTACAGTATGAAATGATTGCGAATATGTTATGTCCTTCGATATCCTTCTATATGTAGTAAAATAATAATCCTTGAAAGTTGTGGACAAATATAGTATTTCTTCATAGTGCATTATACTATATAACTTAGATATTTAAATATATCAAAACAAATTCGACTTTCAAGTGGGTCCTTTGAAAATAATCTGTAGAAGCTAATTCAAGAAGAAAACATGGAAGCATGAACAAGTTCATTAAATAAATGGAAAAATCTAGAAAACCTCAATTCTCACGAGAGTGCCTAGGTTAAATTGGTTGCTATTGTGAATTAGATTGTTTAGATACATTTTATTTTCTTTGAGAGCTGAGCATGATCCCCATGAAGGGGATAGTCCAAGAAATATTTTTTTTTGAAGATGCATGGTGATTACTTGGTCACAAATTTTAGCATATGAATCCTTAGTCATGAACTTTCCCATCAAATGCAAAAATCACTTTCAACCAATTTTGGCAAACACTAATCCCTAAAAAGGGCCCAATTAGTTATTTGACCTTAGAGCTTACTTTCCTCAATATATACTCAATTAATGGATTTTCTAAACTACAGAGTGGATGACAAAATAAGGTATTAATAAATTTGATTTTTTACATTTTCACTATCCAAACCTAATGCAAAAGGTGGTGTATTATACTATCTAAAAATTATAACCTAACAATTTTAGTTTTAGAGGGCACTATGACAAAGATTTTCGAAGATGTAATTTGTCTAACGTTGAGCATATCAAGAGTGCCTTCTTGACTGGGATTTTACAATGTATATTATTTAAATTGATAGATAACCATAGATCACAGTATCATAAGAAAGGGACCTTTGTTTAGTTTCAATTCCACAATTTTGGACTTTCATGAAAGTTTCTTTCTGTTATTGCATCCTTGTTCACATTTATTTTCAAATGTTTTTCTAGGAATCCCCACAGCTATAACAATGTACACACCAAATCTATGGCAATCCTTGTAAGCTCATTCTCGGA
The DNA here is from genome assembly GCA_037957365.1 of Torreya grandis. NCBI lineage: Eukaryota > Viridiplantae > Streptophyta > Pinopsida > Cupressales > Taxaceae > Torreya > Torreya grandis. The sequence continues at coordinate 838,127 of JARHVA010003436.1, forward strand.
TTCTCCCTGCAACATTGTTCTTTTTTCAAACCCATAAGTGGAGCTTCCTTTGAGCTTGATTGCATTAAAGGCCCAAAGATTGATATTGAAATGGCATGTCTACGTTTAAACTCTTAAGTTCACCACTACATTGTATTGCATTTGTAGTTGATGTTTCTAAATTTTTCTTTAGCAATTTTATAATTCTCAGGTTCCATTAGTTCGAAGGACTGGAGGGTTAGCTGATACAGTCTTTGATGTAGATCACCAGCAAACCAATGTTAATCAAGGAAATGGGTAATTTTATTCTCAATGTAGAGATTTATTGAAATGTTTATAACTTAATCGAAATTGTGTCATTTGTGTTACATGGAGGTAAAGATTGTGCTTAAACTTAATGCAATATTATGAAGTTATTGCCAAGTAGCAAACAAGGTATAGGTTGTTTGCAGTTAATAACATCTTCTTGCATGCTACACTAGTCGGTTATCATCATCTGTCTTTAAAGTTTTAGAATAGAATAATTTATTTTAGGCGATTTTTTTATTAGATAGACATGTTTATATTTGGTTTGGTAAAGAAAGAGTCTGATTATGAAAACAATTGGACACTACTTCTCTTGATGGTGAGTATTGATAATAGTAGATTCCAGAAATTATTGCCTTGGAATGTCAAAAGTAGTATCAATGAAAAAGTTATTTCTGTTGATTCTTTTAGAGGTTATAATATTATAAAGGATTTTTTTTCTAGAAATAAAGGAAGAAAGAAATTTTGCTAATTTCACAAGATTACCAAAGGTGTATCAACAGGACTTGAAAGGTACATTCAATTAAATTAGAGAAGTACTAGGGTAAAAGGGCCTTAGGTTATGAAAGGTAATTAAGCACCAATCATTTAAGAACTAAAGAAATTGTAAATATAAACAAGAGAGGGAAACCTCAAAGTGTTTAAACCCCAGACCATAAGAACTAAGTACAAGTAAAAATAACACTACGAGGGAAGGACTACTCAAAAAAGCATGGAGTCGATGAAGATGAATGCTGGGACCATGACACGAGACCTGTGATATCGCATATCTTTAACAAGTGTTGGTCTTGAAGAACCAATAGAACCATCATCTATCACCACAAAATTTTAAATGTAGGATATGATAATGCTCGTAAGGGAATGTCTAGGACTGATGAGGCTATATTGGACAATCCTAGGAGGATGCCAACTACTCCCCTTAGAACCTGTCCTAACATCCATGACTGATGAACCACTAGTGACATAGATAAAAACTAGTAATGTGCACTTGTCTTCGTGATTGGGATTGCACACAAGGGGAGGCCCTTGACACGAAAAAAAGGTATACTTTGCCTAGAATGAGATGAATTGTGCAAGGACATTATGATTAAATCTCAAATAGGAACGCCATCTCATCAGTCAATCCTTATTTGTGTGAATTATTTGTATCCGATGGGATTTTATTTCCTCCAACACTTGTAGTGGTTAGAAGAAGGAAGCAATCACCCTGATAGCTCTAGGGGTCCCCTATAAGGATCTGCATATAAGGATGGCAAGCTTCCAAAGAAAAAGGTCAAAGCACCTCTAATAATGGGTAGTAAAAGAAAGTACATAATATCTGCCATAGTATCTTTGTAGGTAGTGGTATCTCCCTTGAATCTCATAGGAAATTAGATGCCTGAAAAATATTCTCCTCAGTCTCCACCTCCTAGAGGGGGCAGAGACGATAGACGTTGTTGCCTGATGGAATATGGTGGTGCATCTCATTACAATATCTTTGTAATGGGATACATACGCATCAAAATAAAATCCAACAATTTCATGTCCTTGAAATCTAAAAAGGCATGAAAATCAAACATTATGGAGCTAACAATGACCTAACCATGTCTTTCATATCATGTATCTAACTTGATAGCTCAATGACGAAAGCAAAAATGAAAAGCCTAAATTACAAGTAGAATCAAATTCAATTCCTTATTACACAAACACAAGGATGTCTTCTTGGATGATTTATAACTACAACGTCCACATCAAAGAGATGTAGACCACGAGATTGTTATAAAACCAAGCATGAAACTAAACTTTATACCTTGGTAAATATTAAGTAACATTAATTTAAATGAAGTACAATGCAAGCAACCATCCATATTGCGCTTAAGTGCGCCAATTCTTATAAAAAATAAGATGGAATATGTTGATGTGGATAGACTATAGATCTTTATATAAGGTTAAACTAAGGTACATGTATCCTTACACCAAACTAGCGATGGAATATTTTGATGAGCGTAGATTATAGATTATCAAATAAGGTAAAGCTAGGGCATAAATATACTTGCACCAAATGAACAACCTATAAGAGGTTGAAATATAATGTTCAAAATATGTATTAAATGTCACAAAATTGCATTGATGAAAATGATGTTTACTTTATAATCTGGTTCTACAATTACACTCCCTAAGGTTGACCACTCTGTAACTTCATTTTCTCATAGTCTTGAAGATACTTATTTTTGTTATATCTAACATTCATGTATGGATTTGTCACTTCAGTATTCATATTCTAGTTCGTCTCTCCCACTAAACCGTGTTTGAGCCTCGAACGTCTTGCTTCGTCTGACTATGAAGTTGAATAAGATGGTTGTGCAATTCATCCCATGTACCAAAATCTAGGTACCTCTTCTTCCTATAAGAAAAGAGGTTGCAAAAATTACTATCATTTGTTCCTAACTCATGAATATTTCTTCTATTCTAGTCTCCCTACTAGTCTTGATGTTTGATGGTTATTCAAATGGTTAGCGGCTCTCAAATGATGTCCTTTTTAGATGGCTTCTCTGGTTACAACTAGGGGCTGGTTAACAGAGAAGACAAAATGAAGATTGCTTGTTAAGCACAAGCTTGTACTGAGAGGGGGGGTGAATCAGTATAAGATATTTTTTTCGCTTTCGACTATTAATCTTAAATCCAAAACCCCAAATTACTCTACAATTAATATATTCAAAGCAATCAAAGAATACAATGCAAAACCACACAATGCAAATAGACACAGATTTGCATGGAAACCCTTTCGGGAGAAAACCACGGAGAAATTCTCTTAATATTAATATTTGTAGGCACCAACCTACTAGAGCGCCTACCCCAAAAACAATTTTTTAGGCACCAACCTATAGGAGCACCAACCCCTTTCACCGAGCACCAACTCAGCAAGAGACACCGATCTCTTCAAAACGAAGGCACCAACCTTCTCAGAAAAAAATCACTCTTCTATCTCAAATTTGTTGTCAAAACAATGGATGATAGAACACTTGCTTTATCTCCTTTTGATTCGATCTACACTTGAGTGTTTTCGCTGTTATACTCTTCCTTATACTTGCTGGTTTTTTTCTTTTAATATTCTCACAAAAATTTGCCTTTAAAAATTCTGCTCTTCTTTTTTATCTTCCACTTTCGAATCTACACTTTTGTCATTCGTTATGCACTTATTTATAACCCATGGAAAGTCAAAAATTAAGGTCATGCCTCTTCAAGTGAAAAGCTCCATTCGAACGGTCACAACTCCTCTCAATAGGTCGGCCAAAGTTGACAATTCCGTTCACTTCTGTTGACATTTTCATTCATTTTCGGCAACAATTCCGTTCACTTCCGTCGACATTTCCGTTCACTTCCGGCAACAATTCTGTTTGACATTTTCATTCATATCCGTTACAATTCCTTTGACATCAATGACAATTATTCCAACAATCTCCCCCTTTGTCATTGATGAAAAACCTTCCAAAAAAATCTTTTCTGCAACTCCCCCTTGCTGTAACTCCCTGTACTGCCATTCTTCCCCTTTGACATCAATGGCAAAGGGTCATTCAAGGAGCTGAAAAAATAAATTTAGCTCCCCCTTAACCAATGCTTCTCTTGATTTTTAATGAGTAGAAGCAAAGGATATTACTCCCAACTTCTGTCGTAGGTACTCAAATGTTTCCTTTGGAAGTAGCTTAGTGAAGATATCTGCCATCTGTTCGGATGTGAAAACATACTCCAATTTTACTTGTTGTTCTGTCCCCTGTTCTCTCAAGAAATGATAGTGTATAGGGATATGCTTAGTTCTGGAATACATAACTGAATTTTTTCGAAATACTTATCGCACTAGTATTATTGCAGAATATGGAGATTGGATGATCGTACTCTACTTTGATATCTTTCACGGTTTGTTTCATCCATAGAACTTGTGTACAACATAGCACTGCCGCTATGTACTCTACTTCTGCTGTGGATAGAGATACAGAATTCTACTTCTTACTCAACCATGATACTAGGCTATTTACAAGAAAGAATGCTCCTCCACTTGTACTTTTTCTATCATCTACACAACCTGCCCAATTTGAATCCGTGTACGCTACCAATGTGAAGTCTTTACCTCTTGGGTACCACAACCCATAATCCAAGGTTCTCTTTAAATATCTGAATATACGTTTCACGGCTTGCACATGTGTTTCTTTTAGAGCTGCTTGAAATCCTGCAACCATACCTATTGCTTGCATGATATCTGACCTAGATGCTGTTACATATAGTAAACTCCCAATCATTGATATGTAAAGAGTTTGATCAGTATTTGGAGATTCATCATCTTTGGTCAACTTCGTACCTGTAGCCATAGGTGTGCTAATAGGGGCACACTTCTCCATATGGAATTTCTTCAACATCTCCTTTACATACTTGCTTTGAGATATGAATATTCCTTTGTTAGATTGAGAGATTTGTAAACCAAGGAAAAATGACAACTCACTTAACATGGACATCTCAAATTCCTTTTGCATATCTTCGACAAATCTCTTAGACATTTCCTCATTGTCTCCTCCAAAGGTTATATTATCTACATACACCACAACAATTAACTGGTGATCTCCTTCAGTTTTGATGTAAAGATTACTATCAACATATCCTCTCTTGAATCCTTGGTCTTGTAGGTATTTATCAAGCCTAGCATACCATGCTCTAGGAGCTTGTTTCAATCCGTACAAAGCCTTCTTCAACTTACACACATAATCCTTGTTTTCTGATATGAGGAATCCTTCTGGCTGTTTTATGTAAACTTCCTCTTCTAGATTGCCATTTAGAAATGTTGATTTAGCATCCATTTGATAGACTTTGAAATTTTTGAATACTGAAAATGCAAGAAATATTCGAATTGCTTCTAATCTAGCAACAGGAGCAAAAGTCTCTTCAAAATCTACACCTTCTACTTGAGCATACCCCTTACATACCAACCTTGCTTGGCCATTTTCATTCAATTTGTTTCGAAAAACCCATTTAGTGCCAATCACATTCTGATCCATTGGCCTGGGCACAAGTTCCCAAGTCTCATTCTTCTCAATTTGATCTAACTCTTCTTCCATTGCTTTTACCCAGTGTTTATCATGACTAGCTTCAGAAATATTCTTAGGCTCTACCTTGGATAACAAAGAGAAATTTACATGCTCGAGTATACTTACAATTCTTCTTCTGGTTTGCACCCCAGCATCAATGTTGCCAATGATCTGACTTTCAACATGATTCTTCTGAACAAAGCAAGATGGTGCTTTGGTGTCCTGCCTTTCAGATTCACTCAATTTTTTTACATCTTCTTCCTCCCCTTCTACAAGATTGGGTATTTCTAGAGGCTCTTCTGAAGGTTATTTTGCCTTTTGATTTATGATCTCATCTATTCTAACACTAGCACTTTCTATGATAGTTTGTAGCCTTTTTTTATAACATCTATAGGCTTTGCTTTTGATGGAGTAGCCAAGAAAAGTTCTTTCATCAGCTCTTGAATCAAATTTGCCCAAGTTTTCTTCATTCCTGTTGATAAAACATTTACTTCCAAACACTTTGAAATGTTTGAACGAAGCTGGTCTTCCTTTCCACAATTCGTAAGGAGTTTTGTCATTATTAACTTTGAATTGCCCTCTATTCAAGATATATACTGCTGTATTAACTATTTCTCTCCAGAATCTATCTGATAGCTTAGATTCATTCAACATAGTTCTAGCCATTTCTTGAACGGTTTGATTTTTTCTTTCCACCACTCCATTTTGTTGTGGAGTCCCTGCAGCTGAGTATTGTCTCTTAATTCCATGATGTTCGCAAAACTCAATGAATTCATTTGAAATAAACTCACCTCCTCGATCTGACCTTAGTCATTTTAGTTTCAACTCTTTTTCATTTTCTACTAATGCCTTGAAAGCTTTAAACTTTTCAAATGCTTCTGATTTTTCTTTTAGAAAGGCTACCGACGTCATTCTAGTATAATCATCAATGAACAACATAAAGTAGCTCTCACCTTGCATGCTTTCAGTTCTGGTAGGACCACAAAGATCCGTATGAATCAGCTCTAGTGGTTTGGTGGTCGAATATTCCTTCGTTCTGAACATTGCTCCGGTTTGCTTCCCGTGTTGGCATTGCTTACATAGAGTTCTTGAAGGTTTCGTTATCTTGGGCATATCTTGCACAACCTGTTTGTTGCTGATTTTCACAAGATTATCAAAATTTATGTGCGCTAACCTTCTATGCCATAGCCAACTCTCTTCAACTTGACTCAGACAACATTTCTCTCCTATCATTTCTCCAAGCATGTATAGGTTGCTTGTGGTTCTATGAGCATTTGCAATTAGTTCTCTCGTGTCTCTTTTTTTGATCTCACAACCTTCAGAAAAGAACTTGAGTGTGTGTCCTTGATCACACATTTGGCTAACACTTAGAAGATTATGCTTTAACCCTTCCACATATAACACATTTTATGTTTTGGTTTTTCCATTATCGAGACTAAGTGTACCTGTTCCTGTTATTTTGGCTGTAGTGTTGTCTCCGAACTTCACCATGCCTTCATTGACCCTTTTTAACGAGATGAATTTGCTTTTATCTCCAGTCATGTGTCTCGAACATCCACTATCAATGAACCATTGTTGTCCTTCATCTCTGGCATGGAATGTTGTTTGAACGATCATGGATTTTTCTTGCTTCTTCTCCCAAGTCTTTGATGGTTCTCTTTTCTTTATCATTGGAGCCTTGAACTTTTGATCGTCTTACAGATTCAAAAACACTTATACAATAGCATGTTATATGTCCATAGTTGTTGCACTTGTAACAAACTATAGCTTTATCAAAGTTTGATAAGGGAGCCAATGAATTGTAATTTCTGTTCGAAGCTGCATAGGTTCTTTTGTTTCTGCTCCTGACTTCAATATCTTTGGCCCTCTTTCTACAATCTAATTTCTTATGACCAAAATGATTGCAATAATAACAATATCCATCAAAATAATTACCAAACCTAGTTTTATTTGCATATCTTGGAGCAAATGGTCTTCTGAAGTTTTGTTCTCCTTTGCTTTCTTTGTTGATAGCGCTGGTTTTTGTATTCTGGGCTTCTTCCTTCTTGGTCTCCTTTTTCACTGGTTCCTTAAGAGTTTCAGCATAGCTCTTAGCTTTCTCGTTTTCCTTCTCATACCCAATGCCTGACTTGTTAGATGGTGATCTTTGACTCTCTAGAATATTATTCAAAACTTGAGTGGTTTTCTCAAATTCCAAGTCACTTGCTATTTTAGAATTCGCCTTTTTTAGATCCCTTTTTAAAGCAGCTATCTCAGATTTATACCTTTCACAGTCTTCTCCTTTCTTCTTTACCTGATCCGTTAGATCTTCAATTTTCTTTGCTTCTTCGATTTGGACTTTTAGATCAACAATTACCTTGTTTGATTCCTCAAAGACTTGTGATGTCTTCGATTTGAAGTCTCGGTTCTCTTCTTCATATTTTCGGAGTTTTAACATCAGTTTCTGATTCTTCTTCTTAAATGCCTTCATTTCTTCCAACGCGCAAATAAGTTCTTCAAGGTTCACTTCACCTTCTTCTTCCATGTCTTCGTCTTCCTCCAAATTATCTTTGCTGGTGGTGGCATTTTTTTCTGTAGCTATGAACAGAATCTCTTCATTATCACTTTCAACATCACTTTCTTTGTTTTTTCGGATGAGCTACTATACCTCTTGGAGTATAGGCTTTTCTTTTGTTTCTCAAATCTTTGCTTGTCTTTGCTCGGCTTGAATCCCCTTTTGTACTTTGGTTTGTTTCCCTCATCATCGCTATTTCCTTTATTTGGACATTTGGCTGCAAAATGACCAATTTTACCACAATTAAAGCATTTAAATGGTAACTTTCCTTTATATTTGCCCAATCCTTTCTTTAGCTTCCGAATGAATAGAGCTTCATTTTCATCTTCTTCACTACTTGAATTTTCACTTGATTCTGGTTCTTTGATCTTCTCTTTCTTTGAGACCTTGAATGATGCTTCCTTCTTTGACTCTCTCAGATTCGGTTCTCATTTCGTATGTCGTAAGAATTCCATGGAGCTCGTCCATTTTCATCATGTCTAAATCCTTCATTTCTTCAATGGCGGAGACCTTCGCATCAAATCTCAATGGTAGGGATCTCGGGACTTTCTGAACGATCACAGATTCTTCAATTTTCTCTCTGAGTCCTCGAATGACATTAACAATCTCATCGACACGATTTCGTCATTCTTCATTTTTAAACTTTCAAACTGCCTCCGATGGGTTTGGATTTTTGCTTTCTAACCTTACTATCACCTTCATAAATAGTGTTGAATATATCCCAAATCTCTTTTGCAGATTCACAATGCATAACCTTAACAAACTCATTTTCTGAAAACCCGCATAAGTTTGCATTCATAGCTTTCGCATTGTTCTCACTGGCCTTTTTTCCAGTGGCATCCGTTGGTGTAATTTGTGGCGTGTATCCTATTACCACTGCTTGCCAAATATTGAAACCTAGGGCCATCAAGTAAGTCTTCATCCTTGTGCTCTAAAATGCTTAATTCATTCCATCGAACAAAGGAGCCTTGTTAGTGGAGAAACCATCTAGCACTTGAGATCTTGCCATATGTGCTTTCCAAGATCTACCTTCTAGCAGTTGTGCTAACATCTAAGGAACCGGCTTTGATACCAATTGTTAAGCACAAGCTTATATTAAGAGGGGGGTGAATCAGTGTAAGATAGTTTTTCGCTTTCGACTATTAATCTTAAATCCAAAACCTCAAATTACTCCGCAATTAATACATTCAAAGCAATCAAAGAATACAATGCAAATAGACACAGATTTGCGTGGAAACCCTTTCGGGAGAAAACCACGGAGAAATTCTCTTAATATAAATATTCGTAGGCACCAACCTACTGGAGCACCTACCCCAAAAACAATTTTGTAGGCACCAACTTTCTCAGAAAAAATCACTCTTCTATCTCAAATTTGTTGTCAAAACAACGGATGATAGAACACTTGCTTTATCTCTTTTCGATTCAATCTGCACTTGATTGTTTTCGCTGCTATACTCTTCCTTATACTTGCTGGTTTTTTTCTTTTAATATTCTCACAAAAATTTGCTTTTAAAATTCTACTCTTCTTTTTTATCTTCCACTTTCGAATCTACACTTTTGTCATTCGTTATGCACTTATTTATAACCCACGAAAAGCCACAAATTAAGGGCATGCCTCTTCAAGTGAAAAGGCCCATTCGAACGGTCACAACTCCTCCCAATAGGTCGGCCAAGGTCAACAATTCCGTTCACTTTTGTCGACATTTCCATTCATCTCTGGCAACGATTCCGTTCACTTCCATCGACATTTCCGTTCACTTTTGGCAACGATTCCGTTCACTTCCAGCAACACTTCCGTTCACTTTCGGCAATAATTTTGTTCACTTCCGACAACAATTCCGTTTGACATTTCCATTCATATCTGTTACAATTCCTTTGACACCAATGACAATTATTCCAACATTGCTTTCACGACCAAGTGGGGAGCATTCACATATAGGAGGATGCCTTTCGGTCTCATCAATGTTGGGGCTGCCTTCCAAAGTGCCATGGACCATGCATTCCAAGGATTAATCGGTAAGTGCATTATTATCTACATGGATGACTCAACCGTTCTCTCTAAAAACAGGAAAGACCACATCATGCATCTTCAACAAGTTCTGGAGAAATGCAAGACCTTTGATATCACTCTAAACCCTAAGAAAAGTATCTTTTGCAGAACTAAAGGTAAGCTCTTGGCACACGTAATCATGAAGGATGGTATGGCTATTGACCCTAACAGGATTAATGCTATTTTCAAGGTTGATTTTCCTAATAGTAAAAAAGAATTAAAATCATTTTTCGGAAAAATTAACTTCGTATGAAAATTCATTTCAGGGTTTGCTGAAATTGTTAGACTTCTGAATGCCAAGTTGAAAAAGGATGTGAAGATTGATTGGACGTCTAAGACTAGAAAATCTTTCCAAGACATCAAGGAAGCCATAATATAGGCACTCGTGCTAATTAGCCTTGATTTCGGTAAAGTCTTCTACCTTTATTCTTTTGCTTCTAACCACACAATTGTTGTTGTCTTAACGCAAAAGGTAGACGACAAAGAACATCTAGCCGCCTTCATGAGTATGAACTTGAAGGATGCAGAACTGAGATACCCACTCCTAGACAATCAAGCATATGCCTTGGAGAAGGTCGTGAAGAAGTTCAGACATTACATCCTCTGAAACAAAAGTCACACCATTGTACCTGAACCTGCCGTTAAGCTTATGCTTAAGTAGAGCGAGTTAGGAGAAAGACGAAGAAAATGAATGACCAAGCTCCAAGAATATGATATAGAGATCAAGGCAGCCATGATGGTATGTGGCCAAGGTTTAATTCAGTTAATTACCAAGATTGATCCTCGAATTGATGTTTTGCAGGGACTAGCAAACCATGTCTCAAGTGAGGAATGGTATAAAGACGTCTATTACTTGCTAAATGGCACTTGCCCCCCGAAATTGAAAAGAGAGCAAAGAAGAGCACTCAGGCTCAAAAGTTCGCACTTCATGATCAAAAGAGGAGTGCTTCACAGAAAAAAATATGAAGGAATCTATTTGATATGCGTCTCCAAGAAGGGAGCTGTAGACATACTCAACAACTTCCATGAGAAATTGGGAAGCGGACATCTTTCGGGCAGAACCACTACCCACAAAATACTTAGAGCAGGCTATTACTGGCCTACCATATTCAAGGATGCACATGCTCATGTTCAAGCATGCCATCAATGTCAAGTGTTTGACAGTAGGGAAGTAAGGGCAGCCATGCCTTTACAACCAGTGATTGAAACTAGGCCGTTTGCACAATGGGGATTAGACTTTGTTGAAGTCATCAATCCTAACTCTTTGGCAGGCCATAAATTCGTGCTGATAGCCACTGACTATTGCACCAGGTGGACTGAAGCAATTGCCACTAAGAATTGCAAGGCAATTGATGTCATTAAATTCCTTGAGGAAAACATCACAACCAGATTTGGGACTCCTCTGTCTCTGGTGTGTGATAATGGTCCGGCATTCCAATCCACAGAATTTGCAGAATGGGCTTATGACAACAAGATTGTTGTCAAGTTTTCCTCGAATCACTACTTGCAAGGAAACGGTGTTGCAAAATCGATGAACAAGAACTTGATGAATGCAATAAAGAAGTCAGCAGATGAAAAACCAAGGGAGTGGCAGTCATTATTGAAGTATGCTCTCTGGGCAGATTCGACCAAATACAAACAAGCCTTGAAGTCATCTCCGTTTTTATTAGTGTATGGGCAGCAACCAATATTTCCCATTACATTGTAGCTGCCCACTTATGAGTTCATGGCTGAATATATGGATGATGATGAAAGAATTTAGTTGAGAATATTGAATATCGTCCAAATGGAAGATGCCAGAGATGAAGCCCTCAAGAATTTCAGCAAACACTAGGACGTAGTCGAAAGGTGGTTTGACAAAAGGGCTAAAATCAAAATGTTTTGAATATTAGACTTGGTCTTACTATGGGACAAAGCCCATGAGAAAAAAAGCCAGCATAACAAATTCACGCCTCTTCGGATGGGGCCATATCAAAGTGCAGAGATATTGGGTGATAATGCATTCAGACTGAAAGACTTACAAGGACATGACCTAACTTTGCCGATGAATGGACAGCACTTGAAGCACTACTTCTTGGCTGCCCCTTGCACCCCCGCCAAAGGACTGTGAGTTGGTTTAGTGTAACAGTAGGTAGGGGGTAGATTAGTTTCCTTTCTGCTTTGCTTTTCGGTTGTGTATTTGCTTTCAGTTCTTTTCTTTCTTTAGAGTAGTTGTGTGGTGTAGCTTAGTAATAAGCCCTTTTGGCAAGGCCCTGAGTTTCTCTTGCATTCGTCCAAAGTTCTGAAATTTGAAGAATTGAGGTGTCGAAGCTTGTGTACATCCCAATAGATGGTTGTCCGAAGTAAGAGACTGTACCATGTGTTGATTTAGAAGATTGGAAGAATTTAATGATAAAGTTGTTTCATGGAATATGTGCTTTTATTCTGATTATAATCCAGTTCTAACAAACATACGTTTAGTTGGATGGTCTTAAAATTTTAAAAGTCCATACATACTGGGACTTAATTCCACATCATAAGATTGCCTGGGCAGATCTCAGTCACTAAAAGCGAGTGCTTCTTGAGTAGAATCTATGATAGTCCTTAAAACTGGCTAACAAATTGGTTCACAACCTCTAAGGGTTTGCAAAAAAAAGAAGCAAAAAGCAAAAACACGTGTATCAAGTTGAAACAGACTTGACACTATAAGTTGCATTCTCTTTAAGGTGATTCTGGTAAACTTCACCGAGGCTATGGACGTCTAGCTTGGAGTGGAGCCAAATGTATCTTTGTCAGGGCTATGGACGCTTGGCTGGAAGCAGAACAATGCCCAAGTCATCCCCTTTAAAAACTGAGCATATATATATATATATATATATATATATATAAATGCTTGCTCAGAACCTATGTTCAAAGCCATAAAGTTTGAAGCCATTGATTTTGAAACCCAAAAGCATGTTGGTCAATCAATTCAAAGCACACACATGGTATGAATGGTTTTCAGATTTTCAGTCTTTCATCCTTCAAGTGAAAAGTTGTTAGTTCTAGAGAACCAATTATAATATTTGTTACATCTCCCAAGCGATGATTACTTCAGGGTTACATTCTAAACCAAGATATCTAAATTCTAACATATTGTTATGTTTCCTGCAGAGGTCGCCATTTGTTGAGATCAACACGCTCCATTTGTCTAAAAAATGGGAACCCTATGAAATTTTGGGTCATTTACCATAAGACATACCTTAACATTGATTCCACATGATAGAAAACCCTTTGTGTGACTTTAAAAGATTTAAAAATTATGTTGGTCCATGACAAATATTAATGTAATGGGTACCTTTCAAAATGTTTCATTAATGTCTAGTTCATTGGTTTTCTAATGATCCGATTTGTTTAAAAGTGCTCTTGCAAGGGGTTACAATTAGAAAAACCAATGTATGGTCCCTAAGACGCAATCAAAATTACTTAATTGAGGTTTCCAAATCATGGTATTACTTTGGCTATGTTGAAAATTGTATTCAATACTATGATGTACCTTGATTTTAAGTTTTAGATTAGGGTCCAAGTCAGATTCCGTACTTAAGGTTTACGAATTTAGACTTGCCCCTTTTTTCTTTATTGTGCAATTCACTAACTTTCACATTTTAGACCTTTGTGTAGGAAACTGATGCTAACTCAGCGTCAATTGACACACGGTAGTATCACATGCATTGGTCACTCGGTCATATAAAGTTCAGGACTTAGTTGTGTACATTTTAGCCTTTGAAAATAGTCATGACCCAGTGACCCAATCGGAGCATGCCACTTGGCACTCAATCGCAACATTTCAAGTCCAAAGAGAAGTTACAAAAGGTCTGCGACCCAGCGACCCAATGGGAATGCGCCACTTGTCATTCAATCACTGCATTTCAACCTACAAAGAAGAATGACCCAATCAAGGCATGCCACGTGGTGCCCAATCCCAGCCTTTTGAGACCCCAATTGCTTTCAAGAGCCCCGTGACAAAGCGATCCAATCGCATCATGCCACTTGACACTCGGTCGTGCTCTTTGCGCCCCTGTAGCTAAGGTGCAATGTTCAATATCTCAATACTGCGAATGCATGACAAGATGACACTTGTCATTTAGTCACTCAATCTTGGATAACTGGATGCTACGTGGAAGCCAGTTGACAGCTGGAACCAATAGGCTGATGACACGTGGATCCCTCATCTCATGGTAATAGTGCAATCAAAGGAAACCACGAAACCCAACGAAGAGCAATCCAATCAAAAGATGACACTTGGCTAAGTGTTGTAGTAGTCGGGTCCATCAAAAGTTTCATCTAAGAAAGCCGCACGACAATGTGAGCCAATGAGAGCTTGCCACTTGGCAAGCTAGTAGAGGTCCCAAGGCCATGTTAGCCCAAAACAAAAGGGGTCAAGCCATGCAACATCAAAAGGAAGAGTGATACAACCAGAAGGTGACACTTGGCAGAATATCATGCAATCTATTCGGATAGCCCAATATTCAAAATAGAAGGCTGAAGTGCACGAAAAGGTGCCAAGTGTCGAGCACGTGTCAAGTACAACACCTAGGTGGCGCATAGCTGTCCGCAAAGTGCCGGTTGTTGGTGCGAATTAAATGTTGATGGGGCTCATTTCGCTAGTTATAAAGCAAAGTCACTCAAGGGAAAAGTCAAGCTTATAATAAAGGGCCTCATGGACAAGCTGAAAGCAATGATTGGCTAATTTCCAAAAGTGGATTTTTGAAGCCGTTAGAACAAAATTGAATACCCACCTAGGCTTTAAGTCAAAGCAAGTTAAAGATACTTGCCATTTATGACTCATATCTTTTAGTTCAAAATTCTAAAAATCTAGAGTTTAAAGCTTGTTGTCTCAAGGCATTAAAGTCACTTTCAATTTTTATCTGCTAAAGAACTCCGCAGTGTTCTGTGTTATTTGCTAAGGTTTGTTCATTCGACATCAAGACAATCCACGAGCTCATTAATCAAAAAATTTGGAAACCATGGTCGACGCAGGAACATCCAGAGCCACCAAGCCAGAGTGAGTTCCATTCCTCTATTCATATGGATCAAGCATCGTCTTCTGGGACACCAGTTTCAATCCTATTTCACTAGCCACTGAGGACAAGCATTATAATGATCTATTCTACCATGTGGAAAAGACTGTAGACAAAGATAGTGACGACGAGGAAGGCTTCGGTGATGCAAAAGACAGGTTGGATATCCTGGCACTCAAGTCTGCAGGATTGTACAAGGTTGCATCCAACCCAGAGGTACTCCCCTGTGTGGACTTAGTCCACCAAATGTTTCTTCAATCTAGGTGTGTAGACAACATGATTAAGTCTTTTAATTCGGGTAATGACATTGATTTCATAGCCAGGCTAGCCTTTCAGGGTTATTACGATCTGCCCAGACCAGAGGTTGCTTACAATCAAGAAACTGTCACCCAATGGCTTAAAACACAACATCATAGAAGTTTTGAGGGATTGGGCAAAAAGCAAGGGGAGTTCCGTTTGCAAATCCAAGATCATCCAGATCCCCATCACCCAATTTAGGAAGAGGGTAAGAATTGGGATGGCTATGATGAACAAGCTGCATGGGCTGAGGACACAAGCCACATAGATGAGAAGTGGGTTCCACTTCTATCCATGATCATAGATGATGCCAAGACTTCCCCTTTGGAAGAAATCATATCCTGCAACTTGGTAGCTCAGGTTAAGAAGGTCATGGCCAACCAAGTAGATCACTTATATATGATGTCCTCCCTGATAGATGTCATTTGTGCTACCCAAAAATTCCCCCAATTCACCAATTGGGATCCGACCCTGAAGTGGACCGTGCCTCATGTCTTCTCAAAGACAAGAATTTACAAGTACAAGCAGGAGATGCGGGCCATTGCCAGGCATTTCTATCCAGTAGCGTACAGGGCCATCCATGAGAGGCCGATGCCCAGGCTATCAGATGAAATTAGAACAACCTTAAGCACCCTGAGAGCCTACTGGTATTATCCAGACTGCACAGGAATAAGGGTAGTCGGAATCAAAACAACCCCATTTAGGCTGCCCCCCACAGTGCCAGACAAGCTGGTTGAACAAGAGATTGCCTTCTAGCTACTCACAGGGGTAGACGGACTGTGCAAGAATACGAAAAGAGGTTTGGTCCATCCTCAACTATCCAACGTTGACCAATTTAAAATTAAGAATTGAAACTCAATCATTGTTGCCGCCAAGCAAAGGCCTACCTTTGGTTTGGAAAAGGATACCAATAGGAAATGGGACCCTGCACATTTAACATTCAATCACTACATCAAGCACAAGGCAGCCCTAAGCATTACATACCATCACGAACCTGAAGATGAAGACAGGTTCTACCTCAATGCAGCTAATGACACAGAGGTAACACAAAGATTGAGGGCTACTAATATCCCATAGGTAAGTGGAGGCTGGATGATGTAGGGTTTTAGCAAGTTTTTGAACATCAGGATACTTAGGCAGGAGCATCAACATTTGTAGTCCATACTGCGAGTACTGAGGAAGTAAGGCCGACTGACCCACAACTTAGTTGAAGAATATTGCAGGCACTATCTCCTACTTTAGAGAAGGGAAGAGCTGATACAAAAAAGCACATTGAGTAGGCTTTTACTTCAGGAGCCCCATCTAGCAGCCAATACCAAGTACAAAGTGCTACCTTAGTGTAGGCAAGACCTTCAGTGGAGGCGGTGGTTACTGTTGGCCATTTTTTGGCCTACATACCAAAATTTTGCTTGAGTGTGAGAGGGTGGGCATTTAGGGAAGACTTCAGGTTTTACATAGCAGAAGACTTCAGGTTTTTGGAAGGAGAAGTCTTCGGGTTTTACAAGAGACAACTTATTTCACTTTATGAGTAATCAGCAGTTGAAACCCCTCAGCAGAAGTAATCTGGGTTGGAAAACCCGAATTACTCTTGACAGTGCAAATCGGGTTTTGAGAAGTGCTTTGCTTATGAAAGCTTTATTAGCAGAAGTAATCCGGGTTGGAAAACCCGAATTACTCTTGACAATGAAAATTGGGTTTTGAGAAGTGCTTTGCTTATGAAAGTTTTATCAGTAGAAGTAATTCGGGTTTAGAAACCCGAATTACTCAGGATAGTGCATTTAGGGTTTCTTAGGGTGAATGACTTATCTCTTTTTATAAGTAACAAGCAGTGAAGAATCCAAAGTAGGTGCCAGTGAAGAATTCGAAGTTGCAGACATTGAAGAACAAACAAATAGACTCGGACAAAAAGCCCGAAGGAATTCCTTCAGAAAAGTTCAAAGGACAATTTAAAGACAAAAATCTGAAGGGCAATGTACCCTTCGAAAGGAACCTGCAAAAAGCCCGGGTGTCCTCCAAAAAAGTCCGGGCGCCTTTTTTTTAAGGGCAAGGTACCCTTCGGAAGGGTCATTGACAAAAACCCGAAGGGTAGGGTACCCTTTGGGAAGGTTCACTTCAAACTTCGGGAAAGATGTTTGCAAAAAAAACCGAAGGGCATGTGCCCTTCGAGAAGGTCTGTCTCGTGGTTTTCAAAGGGCTTTACAAAAAGCTCGAAGGGCACTCGTCCTTCAGGAAAGGATCATGCCAAAAAACCCGAAGGGATGTTCTTTTTGGAAGGCAAGGGACAAACCCTGCGGACTTTTTGTCCACGGGAAGCTGAAACCAAAAAGCACGAAGGAATATAAACAAAGCAAAGGAAAAAAATTTAAGGGATATCCTTCGGAAAAGTTGGCAAACAAGAAATCCGAAAGAAGGAAAGCTGAGGGAGAAATTTGAAGAGAGAGAAAAGTTCGCAAAAAACAAGACTCAACCATTTTTTCCGAAAGGTAAATATAGGAAATAAAATCCGTAGGAAAGGAAAAAATCCGAAAGAGAAGCCAACAGAATTCCGAAAGGAAATAATTAAAAAAACAAAGGCAAGAAAGAATTTCGAAGGAATAATTGGACTTGGACAGAAAATAGAAGTCCGCAGAAAATAGACACGAAAAGGCAAACCAAAATAAAAGGAAAATCCATGCAAGCAAAGGCTATTTTCGGTTGACTGGTCAAAGCTTCAATTGACTAGTTTTTGAAGTCAAGCTCATCTCTTGGTTAAACTAGTGCTTTCAAACATTCCAACTCAGCTTCCAACGTTTCAATTGGAGTTCTAATTTTAGCGTGGCATGGATTTCATGCATACTTCTGGTTAACTTAGCTCTTCAAACGTTCCAGTAGCTCATGAAGGGTTCTAAATTTGGAGGTGGGTGTAGCATTTTTGCATGATAAGAGTTTGACTTGTCAAATTAGCCTACCGTCCATAACATTCCATGCATGATGCCTAAATAAAGAACAGCGTAAGCTTAGCAACCGTCCATTTCAACGCCAAGGAGTCTTCATGCAAGACAAAAGACATGGAAAAAACAAATTTGGAAGGCTCATGCAACGCAATTTGAACATGGGCTAATGAAGAGTTAACTTTCTCTCCTATTTTCAATGCCATCTCTTGGCTATTGTATTTTTCTAAGTTGGCTTTCAGCCTTAGATTAAAATCATCCTTCTTTGGCAAGAAAACTTCTGCCAAAGATTGTGCTATAACTTTTTTGAGAATCAATAAGAAGAGGATTGTGTTTTTTTCAATTTTCAGCTGTTGGTATAGTGTACTTTTGTTATAGATTTGCCTAAGTGATAGATTTTCCTTCTTCCTTGTCAAATCTCGATTCGTACCTAGTTGCTAGCTGGTCATTTATGCAGGTCATGTTTTGTGTTTGATTGTCTTTTGTTGAGTTTATAATGGATATCAGTGGTTGTTTAGTGCCTTTCATCAGGCCTATTTTTTCCATTTCCCTCAAGCTTAGATCATTAGATTAAACCTTTTCGTGAAATACTTGTGTATTGATCAATTGGAGTTGAAGTTCTGCCTCTTCCTTGTCTGAATCAGTGTTCTCAGAAGCTCTATTTGAGTGGATCAAACAAATTAGGTGTATCACCATTTTAGCTAGGATTTCTTTTCAAGTTCTTTCTTCCCTTTTCCCCAGGCAGTTTGTAATGTAGAAGTTGAGATACTCATAGATACATCTTACAAGAACCAGCCTTCTCTGGAGGTTTTTCTCATCATTGAGGCATCCACCCTCGTGAGAAGATCCCATTGTTTCAATTGGAGTGAGGATTAGCTATTTCAGCATGTCTTTGATCAGGGTGCAACTCCAGGTTGACAACAGCTACACCTACTCCAACACCAACAACTTTAGCATCAAGGTTGCCTCCCCTGCTTCCTGCCAAAGAGGATCCAGTCATAACAGGTCAAAAAGAGGATCCAGTCATAACAGGTCAAGAGCGTGTTTGTTTACCTCCTCATTCTTGTATAACCAACCTGTGGGCATATTCTATGAGCCCCCGACTCCAAGCCATATGAACCTCTTACCCTGCAGGCCTCTCACCAAACCTAACCTATAATTAGGCCTCTGACTATGCCATTGTCCACCGTCAACCCCTTCGTCATATCATCCACTTCCAGGGTCTCAGTAATGGCCAATTTGCTCCCAGTTTTGCCCGAGCCTATGCCTAGACCAGGTCACCAGTTGCCTAAGAAGAAGCCCACTATTGTCATCCCCCAAGTTCCTCTATTCACAACTAGTGCTTCAGTTAGCACTAGTTCTTCGTCCATTGGAATAACACTTCCCATTTCATCCCCTAGTTCCGCATTTGTCTTAGTCACCCCCACAGTTGCCTCTTAGACATTTGCTTTCCAAGGGTGGACTCGGCTCAGCAATTACCACTGTCTACACAGCCTCCGAGTGGTTCTTCAGACAAATCATGGATAAAACAAATGCATCTAGCTACATTGGAGAACTAGGATTTGGTCATAGTGGACCCTCCACAGATCACATTAGAATTCGACAAGAAGGCTGGAGCCATGAAGAGGTTGATCAAGAGGAAGGTCACCCATCCAAACCAAACAATTGTGTATGAGTCAGAGGAGACTCTGTTCGAGCTGACCAAGAAGAAAAGAGCCAGGCGGGGTCAACAACAACAGTATGAGGAAGACCCCCTCGCAGCTTTAAAAGCATACGGTGATGTAGTTGTTGAATTGATAAAAGGAGTACAACAGAGGGCAACTGACCTAGAGTTGCAACACAAAGCCACATTGTCAGAGGAAACCATAACCAAGGTAGAATGGGTTGTGGGAGAAATGTTTGACACGTTGAACACCTTGGCCCAATACAAGGTAAAGGGAGATGAAATCTACAATAGGATCCTCAAGGCAGAAGCTGCATATGGGACATATGACAACAAGATAATCAACTTGGTGAAGTTGATTAGAATGAAGAAGTTCGAGGACTTGAATCTGATCCCTTTGGAGGACTCGAGCATTGCTCAGTCCTATATAATTGGCAGAAGGAAAGCATTGAACCAGTGGATTGATGAAATGAGATCTCTGGGCCAATCTCTTACCCAACAGGGTGATAGAGCCATCACTTTGCTAAAGGACTCTAAGATCACGCACCTTGCCAACAAGGATGGTTCCATTGTTAGCAATGATGCCTTTAGGGCCCAGTTGTAGATGTTTGTTGTAAACTTCAGAAAGTAGGCCATGGTCAGAGGAGTAACCTTCGGGTAGGAGATGGTAGATTTGGCAGCATCTACCAATCAGAGGATAGAAAAGGCTGTGACAATTAATGAAGCTGTAGGACCTCTCCTGAGCAAGCATGATGTAATGGTAGGGCTTACAATCAATCTACTGAAGGAACCTATTATTGTTCTAAAATTAATCGACAACGACTACAAGAGATGCTCTGAAGCATGGAGAGGGCAAATAGAAGCTGAGAAACAAGCATCTAGCAAGCCACAAACCTTCACCACAGGGACCTCTACCTACTTGGCCCCTCTTGGGATATCTTCTTCTTCAGCGAGCACTAGCACTCCTTAAGTTGTTGTGGGTTCACATCCATCTTCTATGCTGGAAGCTTCACCATCAACCACACCAGCAAGATCTCAGCCTAGCACTTCAGGGACGAGATAGCCATCTGTTCGGCCTTATCTTGATGAGAATCATGTCCTAATTCCCTTCAAATATATTGTAAAATATTCCATTGTTTTGAATAGGAAATATTCTCTAGTTTTAGGACATTAGGGACCTTGTCCACTGATAGATGTCATATATCCGGTTCTCTTGTAACCGTCTTAGGCATTCGAAGGCCTATATATAGGGGCCCTCCCCCTTTATTGTACTTCAGAACAAAATTTTGTGAGATTAATGCAAAGAGAAAGAAGAATTCCTGCAATTTACTCGTTGTTTTCATTATTTTCATATGTTCTTGTTTCTCAAACCTTTGCTAATAACACATGATTTCATTTTTTTCAATGGTAAAATTTGATAGTAGTGTTTCGAATGCATCTTGCTAGTTTGTGCTTTCTGCTTTGCTAACAAATTTTTTCTATGTATGATGCATTTCCTTCTATTCTGCAAATGAATGTGCTGAAAACAATTTGTTGTAGGTAGCTATTTTAGAACATACTTTTCAGATATATGCATTATATTCACCCTAGAATTCTCACTGCACTTATGATACTCTGAGTCTAGTACTAGGATTTCATAGGTGTTAGTTTTATTTGCACTATTGTCAAAAGGAACTAAAGGAGATCTGTTGATCTTTGTTGTTGCAAAGAAAACTTTCTTTTCTACTCTACCCTGCTTCCCCTTTTGAATTTTTTTAACATGAATCACTTTAGATTAATGTTCATTGTAAATATCCATTTGATTGTTTAAAGTTTGGGCATAAATTGGCAAAATACAAAAGCAATTTTACATCATAACAATACAAAGAAATTTTAGATAGATTGTGTCACTACTGAGTTCTTGTTGTCCCTACAGTAGGGCCTGCTTGCAAACTAAAAGTGGTGGCCACATAATCATCCAACAAAACTGAATTAAGCCCTAAGGTCTTCCAGTACCTACACTATAAACTAAGAAATATTGTTCTGTTCACATTATATCCTTGACACAAATATACATCAACATGTACCTTTTGCAGCGATTCTCATCATTGCATTATCTCCAAATTTTACTGTGCCTTCACTCATTCCCTTCAAGGAGAGAAATTTGCCCTTGTCCCCAGTCATGTGACTTGAGCATCCACTGTCAATATACCATTGCTGCCCTTCGTTTTGTGCATGAAATGTTGTTTGCACAACAATAGATTTCTCATTGTCCTAATTAACTTCTTGGTTCTGTTTCCAAATTTTTGTAGGTTCTCTTTTCTTTACCACAGGAGCATTCACTTTTTTGTTTTGTCTAGGGGGTTCTACAACAACATCTCTACAGAACCGTGCTATATGTCCATAGTTGTTACAATTATAACATACAATGTTATTCTCTTTGTAATTCAATAATTGGGCAAATGAATTATAGTTTCTACTTGAAGCTCTATAAGTACTTCTACCATTTTCCCATGCATACCTATTTCTTGCATGTGTCCTACACTCCATTGCTCTATGCCCAAAATGATTACATAAAAAGCAATAACCAAAGAAAGAATTTAGGAACCTAGTCATGTGTGCCGACGTTGGAGGAAAGAACTTTCTGAATTTGTCCATTTTATCTTTTAGAGGAGTGCTTGTTTTTTGTGGGACTTAATTCTCTTTCTTCTTGCTAATAGGACTTTTGAGAACATCGACATAACTTTTTGTCTTTTCCTCATTTACCTTCTTTGGTGGCTCTTTGTGATCTTCTTTGTTGGCCTTCTGATTTTCTTTAAGACCAGTCTTTATAAATGGTGACCTCTGCCCATTTATGATATCATCTAAGATCTTAGTACTCTTTTCAAATTTGAGGCTTCTATTCATCTTGGTGGTTGTTTTCTCTAGTTCTTCTTCAAGGAGACAATCTCGGATTCTAACCTCACAATTTTCTTCCTAATTGTTTAATTGGATTTGCACCTCCTCTTCAATCCTTTTTGCTTCTTCAAGTTGAATCTTGAGGTTGATGATAATTTTTTCAGATTCCTCAAGGTCTTGGGACATTTTTGCTCTTGAATCACAATCCTCTTTTTCATATTTTTGCAGCTGCAATTTTTGCTTCAAATTTATTTTCTTAAGTTGCTTGATCTCGCTTAAGGCAGAAACAATTTCTTCTTCAAGATCTACCTCTCCTTCATCTTTGTGATCTTATTCCTCTTCCAAGGTGTCTTCACTTATAGAGGCATCATTTTTTATTTCTATAGCCATGCACAAAATTTCTTCTCTGTCACTATCTGATATGTTCTCATCGCTCTCCTTAGTTGAGCCACTATCCTTTTTGGAATAGAGGCTTTTCTTGTGCTTACCAAACTTTTTATTATATTCGTTTGTTTAAAGCTTTTCTTGTATTGAGGTTTGCTTTCCTTCTTATTCCTTTCCTCATTATAATTTTCCTCATCATCGCTATCATCCTTATGTGGACACTTAGCAGCAAAATGTCTTATTTTACCACAATTAAAACATTTAAAAGGTAGCTCACCTTTGTATTTCCCTGATCCTTTCTTAAGCTTTCTTACATAAAGGGCCTCCTTTGCATCTTGTTCATCACTGGTGTCATTGCATGATTGAGGTTCTTTATTCTTTGCTTTTTTTGAAGCTTTAAAAGTTGCTTCCTTATTAGATGGCTTTTCCTTTTCAGTTCTCATTTCATACGCCGTGAGAATCCCATACAACTCATCCATTGTTAATGAGTCTAAGTCCTTTATTTCTTCAATAGCCGAAACTTTTGCATCAAATCTCAAGAGAAGTGACCTTAGCACTTTTTGAACGATCATGGATTCCTTAACCTTTTTGTCAAGTCCTCTGATGGTGTTAACAATCTCATCCACACAAAGAAGATATGCCGCAACATTTTCTTCATCTTTCATTTCAAGTTCTCGAATTGTCTCCTATGAGTTTGAAGTTTTGTCTTCTTCACTTTCTTGTCACCCTCATAGATGTTCTGAAGTTTGTCCCACATTTCCTTTGTTGAATCGCATTGCATAATCTTGACAAACTATGATTTTGATAAGCCACACAAAATAGCGTTCATGGCTTTGGCATTATTCTCACTAGCCTTCTTTCTGATTGGATCCTTTGATGGAGTTGTTGGCGTAACATATCCATTCACCACTATTTGCCAAATATCAAAACCAAGGGCCATTAAATAAGTACGCATCCTTATACTCCAGAATGCATAGTTTGTTCCGTCAAACAATGGAGCCTTGTTTGTGGAGAAACCTTCTTATACATGATGACTAGCCATGTGTGCTCCCAGGATCTACCTTTCAACAGTTAGACTGATTCTGAAGGAACTGCTCTGATACCAATTGTTAAACACACGATGCACTGAGGGGGGGGGTGAATCAATGTATAATGAAACTTTAACTTTCAGAAATGAGTGTTCACAAAGAGGCATTCACACAAGATCTATTAGCAAATGAGAAGAGATGATTGAAAGCACTTGATGCACTTGATGTTTTGTGATCAGTGCAAGATCTTATTTATGCAATCCAAAATTGGTTACAAGGAGGTTACAAAAGCTATTAGTTAGGCTTTAACTAATAAGTAGTTAAGCCTTTACAATATTTAACACCCCCTCTAAATGACTAAACCAGAAACAACACCAATTTTGTCTCGAAATTTTACAAAGTAGGACCAAATAGTTTAGTCATTACATATATAGACTAATCAAGAGATATCAAAATGAAATCTGCAGTCCTCTGACATTTTGCTACTATTCAATGTGGGAACTTCGGTATAGACAACAATCGAACATGATAGCCAACAACAAAATGAAGATCCGACCATGTGGACATAAGATGTAGCAAGTTGTTCATGTCTCTGATGAGTGATTCATTGATTGGTAATGAATCATCGATGGCTGATGATTTCATCCCAATCTCCAAAAGTCTGAATCCAGAACCCTGGAGATGTTGATCAAATAAAACATCCCAGGCTTGCGAAGCCCACCGAAGTCCATACAAGGACTCCATCCTGCAAAACAAATGATCACTATGAGGAACCCGAAAACCATCAGGGTGCACCATATAGACCTCCTCATCCAAATATCCAGAGAGAAGCAACTGATTTGTGACCATCTTTGCAGTATAAGCATCCTCATCAATTCCACCTGTTGGGAAAAGCCTTTCGCAACAAGATGAGCCATGTACTTGTGCAAAGTATAAAACGTATCCACCCATTTGTATCTAATGGAGTGTAGAACTGGCCATTCAATGACCATACCAAGGTTAGAATCTAGAGCAAAATGACCATGTTTTACTGAACAAACAACCTTATTTCCGGTTCTCTAAGCCAGTGAATTTGACCAAGGCATTTCATTCTCCTGCACAATTACTAGTGCATCCGACTGAGATTGAGGAATTACATCCTCCTGCACAACCTGTATAGTGGATATTCCCTCCACCACTACTGCATGTAAGTTGACTGGATTAAGATCAACAAGCCTATCCTTCTGCACATCTTGTATGGTGGATTCATCCTCCACTCGTGCATCTACATTGATTGTGGCAGAGTCAACGAGTCTATACAGACCACCTTGCCCAATACCTCGGGCAATTACCTTATCCTGTCTTATATCAAACACAACACACTGTTTTCCAGAGAAATTTACAGCAATACTGGGATTTTCTATTAATTGAATAATAAATAGGAGATTTTTACTTAGGCTAGGAACATACAAAACATTACTGGCTATGATTGTTTTTGCATTATTCAATTTTATACGAACATCTCCTATCCCCTCTACTGCATATGACATGCCATCGGCTAAAGAAATTGAATCAAAATGGTTTGTACTTGCAATAATTTTGACATACCAATCTTTACGACATGTAAAATGCCTAGATGCGCCAGAATCAATGAACCAACTACTGGTGTGTAAGTTTGAGTATGATGCCACAAGGGCATACTCTTCTTTAAATTCTCCTTCAATTGCTACCACATTTGTTGCTTGATTGGTTTGTTGGAAAATTCTGCAAACTATCGCTTCCGGCAATCCTTTTTCATATGCCCAACCTTATGACAGTAAAAACATGTTATCTAATACTTAGAAGATGGATCCGTAGAAATACGTTTCCACTTCCCTTTCCCCTTCGCCTGAGCAACAAGTGCACTCTCATCTTCTCCAACACTGGACTCCTCTGCTTGTGTCTGTCTTCGTTCCTTCGATAGCAGATAGGAACTCACCTGATCAAATGTTAGTGTTGACACTGTGGATTACACCCTTTGAAGGGAGGCTCAACTCTCTTCCTCCACGCGGCACAATGGAAACATTCATCTTGCTATGGGTTGCAAACTTGAGGGATGAATCTCTAGATTAGTGGCTAGTTCCCCTTGATGCACCTTGAGTCCCTGAATTTCCTACTACTAACAATGGGGGGGGGTGAAAAGAGAGAAATACTGAGAACATAACCTAACTAATGCAGTGGTGCACCAAACTGGTTGGTCTACTCAGCTTTGACTTACACTTTACACCAGAGAGAAGCAAACATACACTTCATTCAAATGAGAACCTTTCTTGCATCAGTGTTTCAACAGGGGATCTTATGGAGATACAGGGAGGAAGGACTACCAGAGGTGTTCTAAGACACACTATGGACAACTTGTTCACATGCGCCTATACTCTGCGCTGGACACTTCTTGTTGACGTGCAAGAGAAGAACTCACAATACACTAGATATGTTGGCATAAACTTATGAAAGTATGAAAAGGAAATGACTTAACATAAGAGAAAACCATAGACATGCAAAAGTGCAAACTCAAATGAAGGTAAAAATGCTTCTTTTGATTCAAGGTAAATTTCTTCAGGGCTTCGCCATACAATGTTGAGAGATTCTTTCTCAAATGAGAAGTTACAAATATATAGAGATCTTGGAAACAGATAATTGACAAGTCAAGGGATGGAAACCCATGCTATATTAAACACTTCTACAGTGACCACAAGCCCATGCTATTGCCGTATCCTTCCAATTTCATATGGGAGAGCCATGTTGTAGGTGTCCAAGTCGCTGCCTTTGCTGTCCTAGGCCTGCAAGAACATGGGATACTCCTAGCAACTGACAAGGCCATCCCCGAGTTGTGTTGACTGGGCCATGCTCTTTTCAATGCTGGGCGCAACTGGTTGTGCATTAATGGTGAAGCGTGAAAACACGGGCTGCTCCCCTCTATAGTTTGAAAACCAATCTTTTTATTGGTTTTCGGTAGAGACTATTTCACCTAAGTGCATTTACTCTTCCTGCTGACGACCCCTGTGCCACTTGCCTTGGTCTGGTTCATCCTTGGGTTTGTGCTTTGACTTGTTACGCCACTTGGAGCGTTTTGAGCTTTTGCTTTATTGTGCACGCGGCCGCGTTCTGGGTTACCCGCCTTGTTTTCCCTTACTTTGCTACTTCCCTTTTGTCCTTAGCCATTCGGGCTCTCAACGCTTATTATTTTCTCTCGTGCTCCTTTCTTTGCGTGCTCGCTTATTCGTTCTTTGGGATTTTGGGCTTTGAATTCCTTCGGACAAAATGTCCGAAGGAATTCTTTCGGACATTATGTCTGAAGGAATTCTCCTTTGGGCTTGCACTCTTTAACTTTCCTTTGGCGGGCCTTTGGGCTTCCTTTTCTGAATTCCTTCAAACATTTTGTCCGAAGGAATTCTCCTTTGATTACTTCCCAATAGCTAGTTTATTACCCTGAAGTTGACGTTCACGAGCCTGACATCGGACATTTGAAACCCAACGGCTAGTTTATCACCATAAAATTGACGTTCATGGGCCCGTCATTCACTAGGACAATTCCCTCGGGTTTTTTGCAAACGACTTTTCCGAAGGGAAAGTGACCCTTTGGAAAGATTGAAATGGTCCTTCAGAAAAGTGAAAATGACCTTTGCCTTTAGAAAAAATACCTTTGGAAAAGCTGCAATGGTCCACTTTGAAAAGAAAGTGACCCTTTGGAAAAAAGGAAATGGTCCACTTGACCAAGTGCCCCCCGCAAAGACACCTACCCTTTGAACTTTTTGTGACTGTCGAATTTCTTCGAACAAAATGTCCGAAGGAATTCTCTTTGACTTTTCTTCTTTAGTCATCCTTCAGATAAAAAATCCGTTCTTTCTGCTTGTCACCTTTTTTCGAAGGGCAAGTTCCCTTCAAGCTTCTTGTCTTTGCCCCTTTGCTTCAACCGGCTGCCCTCTGCAAGGGCATTTCGAGTCCAAAGTGCCCTTTGAAACTTTTGCACTGGTCCTCACGCTGACAAAATGCCCTCTGCAAGGTCCATTCTGCCTTCGAACATACCCTTCGGAAGTTATGTAAAGGTTCGTTTTATCTTTGAAGTGTCTCCTGCAAGGGCACATACCCTTCAGGGAAATTGCAAATGACCCTACAGAAAAAAACACTTGCCTTAAGAAGCGTCTAAGACCAATTCGGTATCTTCCGAAGGACTTACTCAAAAAGCTTTGAAGTAAAGACATCTCAAACCCTGATTGCCTCTTCCTTACCCCTTCGGGTTTGTGAATGACTCCAACTCATGAAAATTAGCAAGTAAAGTACTCTGCAAAACCCGACTTGCACTGGAACTGGCCATAGACCCCTTCGGGTTTGTCAAGTGCTCCTGCACCTCACTTATAAAGCTTACAAGTAATGATGTTCTGAGAACCCGATTTTGCTCTGTGAGTGCTGGAAAAGACCAATGCTTGATGAGACAACACCTGCACCTGCACAAAAACAAAATTTTCCTTGATTTTTTAAAGGATTAAGACCTGGGTTCAGGGCAAAAGATCATGAAGAACAAGGCCTCAAGGCAAAAGAAGGGGGGTGCCCATTTTGGTATGCAGGATTCACAAAATGGTCAACAAATTGGCGACTCACAGGGGAAGCATGCCTGCTATGCTTGAAAACTCTGGTGACCTAAAAGTCCATTGGGCATGGAGTCAGGATGTAGCTTGAAAAGTTGGCAACAACCTTGTAAGGACCTAAGAACCAACAAAGATTTTACCCCAAACAAGAAAAAAAAACACACACAGGCTAAAAACACTACACACATGCATAACAACACTTAGGAAAAAT
The DNA here is from genome assembly GCA_037957365.1 of Torreya grandis. Classification (NCBI taxonomy): domain Eukaryota; kingdom Viridiplantae; phylum Streptophyta; class Pinopsida; order Cupressales; family Taxaceae; genus Torreya; species Torreya grandis. Next base: position 867,103 of record JARHVA010003436.1, read on the forward strand.
GAGGAAAAAACAAGGAAACTGTGTACATGACAAAAGAAACCTAGTAACAATGCTTAAGATATATCCCATTGATTGAGATATGTAGCTCTTCACCATCCAACTTGGAGAGTTGGAAAGCATTGTGTTGCTTGCATTGGGTGATGACATATGGGCCACTCCACAAGGCGTCAAACTTCATGTGTCTTCCAGGCTTGGCTCGGTCCTCATCCCACTTCAAGATGATGTCACCTTTTGAGAAGCTCTTTGGCATAGACCTCTTGTCAAAATGCTTCTTTGTTTGTTGTTGGCGGCTGGTCATTGCATCCATGGCTTGGTTTCTCTCTTCTTGAAGCTCCATTAGTTCACAATACCTGACTTCCAGGCTATTGCTCTCCACCAATTGCAGCTAATGGGCAAGATCCAGGGCTGGTAATTCAAGTGAGATAGGACGTCTAGCTTCCCTTCCATACACAAGTGTGTATGGTGAATTCCCGATCGCTCTCTTTGGAGTGATCCTATCTACCCAAAGAGCTGTCTTCAACTTGGCATGCCAAGTCCTTTGATTTTCCTCCATTGTCCTTTTTAAGATCCTAATCAAATTCTTGTTTGTGGACTCGGCCAACCCATTCTCTTGTGGGTAGTAGTTGGAAGAAGTGCTGAAATAGATGCCATACTTTAATGTCCACTCACTTGTCTTCATTCCCAAGAAAGCCAATGCATTCTCTGAAATGATTGTGGCTGGAACCCCAAATCTTGTCACTATTCCTTCATAAAAGTCTAGGACTGCACTCTCATTGGCCTCTTTCAAAGCTACGGCCTCTACCCATCTTGTGAAATAATCCGTGGTAGTTAAAACCCATTTGTGGCCAGCACTAGGAGGATTGATCAACTCTATAAAGTCCAACCCCCATTGCATGATTGGTTTCTCCACCTGAATAGGATGAAGAGGCATGGCAGCCAGCCGTTGCTTCCCATCAAAGAAGGCATATTTTTGACATTTCCTCACCCAAGCATGAGTGTCTCTAAACAAATTGGGCCAAAAGTAACCAGCCCTCACAATCCTTGTAGCTATGGCTTTGGGAGCAAAGTGGCCACCAACTGGTCCATCATGGAACTTGGACAGTACCCCGCGACTTGGTCTGAATCAATGCATCTCAAGAGTACCCCTGAAAAGTCTTTTTTGAATAACAATCCAACTAGGACATAAGAAAGAGATTGGAGTCTAAAATACCTCCTCTTGGTCCTATCAAGACCTTGTGAACACTCACCAATTCGAAGGAAATGAACCATGTCTTGTGCCCAGCTCTTCATGACTGTAGGTACAACTGCTGTAGGTTCATCAAGGAGTACCAAAACGTCCTCTTTTGGCTCTTTCAAATCTGTAGCGAGGTGTTCACACAACCCTCTTCCCCTTATCAGCATGGTGGTCTTGATCTCTACGTCATACTCCATTACTTTGGTGATCCAACCTGCCCTTTTTTCATTCAAGTCTCGACTCAGCAAGAAGTCTTTTACACTAGGATGTGGCACCATGATGTGAATTTTGCTATTAGACAACATATGTTTGAACTTCTTCAGACTTCGTATGACTGTAAGTACCTGCTTCTCAACATACGTGTATCTAACCTCATAGTCTTTTAAACCTTCGCTGAAAAAAGCGAGGGGCTGTTCTAAATTCTCACATTTCGCCTGAGTGAGCATAGTAGAGATTACCTCTTCATTCCCAAAAGTGTATAGATTGAAGTCCTTGGAGAAGTCTTGACTAGTTAGGGTAGGAGCTTGGGCGATAGCTTGCTTGATGCCTTCGAAGCTTTCTCTTCTTCTTGCTGTCCACATGAACGTCTCGTCCTTCCTTAGCATGGAAGTTAGTGGCTTGACCAGCTCAGCAAAGTTAGGAATGAATCTCTTAATGAAATTTATTTTACTAAAGAAACATTGCAGGGCCTTCTTGTGCTTAGGCAAGGACAAAGCTAAGATGGCATGCACCCTTTCTGGATCAATGGACAAGCCTTTTTTTGAAATGACATGGCCCAAGAGCTTGCCTTCGTGGACGGCAAACACGCATTTCTTTGGGTTGAGAGAGATGCCAAACTCTCTACACCTTTCAAAGATTTAACTCAGGTGCTTCAAATGTTCACTTGCCTCCTTGGAGAAGACTGTCACATCATCAAGATAAACTAGCGCAATGGCATTATCAAACCTTGGAAAGCCATATCCATAGCACGTTGGAAGGTAGCTCCAGCATTTGACAATCCGAATGGCATCTTCCTGTAGGCGTATGTTCCCCACTTGGTGGTGAAGGCTCTCTTGTATTGGTCACACTCTTGCACCAAGATTTGATTGTACTCGGAGTAGCCATCTAGGAGAGAGAATCTTTCACTACCTGTCACCATCTGAAGAATTTGCTCCATACTTAGAAGGGGATAGTGATCTCTCAGTGAGACTCTATTCGGGTCTCTGAAATCTGTTGTTCCCCAAAAATATCGCTCATTTTTGGGACAACATTTGAATAATTTTGGTCCTACAGACCAAAATCCTCTCTTCCCATTTCAAAAATTGTTCTGAGCATTCAGGTTCTTCATTTTTCAAAGCTTTCTTAAAAATCTACGGACTCTGCAGGCTTGAATCTACGGACTCTATAGGCCAAGTTCTACGGGCTTCACAGGTTGATTTCTATGGACTTTGCAGGAAAGAAGCAAGCTCTCAAAAGAACAAGTTTCCAGCACTTAGTCATTTTCAGGATTGGTTCAACGCCAAGGTTCAACCAAAATGTCCATCAGCAAGCTTCTAAGCAAGGATTGAACCATTGAACCATTGAACCATTGAACCTTGAACCATTTTGGTTCAACGGGTTCAATGGGTTCAAAGGTTCAACATCATCAGCAAGAGCTAGCCGCGCTTTGTAAGAGGTTCAAAGTTCAACCGTTTCAAAAGTTCCAAGGCTTCGAGCACTTAACTAGTTTCAAAGGCTTGAACCATTGAACTGTTGAACCTTGAACCATTTTGGTTCATCGGTTCAACGGGTTCAACGACCAATTAGTTCAACGCGCTTGGTTCAAAGGTATCAAAGAGAGTCAGCCAAATCAAAAGGATGAACCAATGAACCGATTGAACCTTGAACCGAAAGAGTTCAAAGTTCAATGGTTCATGGGTTCAAAGGTTCAAAGGCAACCTCTGTCAAAGAAAGAAGCAGCGAAACAGATGGTTCAACCGAAGCACGCGCAAAAGAAAGAGTCAGGCGGATGCTACCAAGTGGCAACCGCAGAAGGCTTCACTATGTTTTTCTAAAAGCAGTGGACCATGCCACGTGCCCCTGACAAGGATCGGCGGAGGCCGACAAGTGTCATCGTTCGTGAGAGCCTAACTGAGCCCCAAACGTTTCTATGGTGTTGCAAAAGCTCGAGAGCAGAAAGCGCCAAGTGTCAACGGCGGAATGTTTCAATATGATGCAGCGGAAGATGCCACGTGTCTCTGGTTAAAAGCGGCGGAAGGCGTCACTTGTCAAAAACGAGGCACTCTCAACGTAGAGGCACAGAGCCAAGGAAAGGTTTCCTTCGGACAAATTGTCCGCAACACCCTGTCGAAGAAATTGAAGCCTGAAGGCCAACTGGAGAACCCCAAAGGGCAAGTTCCCTTCGGGAAAGGTTTGAGCCTCAAAGTGCAGCGGATGCTGCCAAGTGTCGCATGCCGAGACACAGTTTCAAATGAAGCTTCAAAGCGCGGAACTTGCCACGTGTTTCGTCCCAGTGTAGCAGAAACTGCCACGTGTCTGCATCCGCATCACAGCAGAATGACAGGCCCGCGGACGTCAAATTTAGAGCGACTGGCTAGCCGTTAACCTTCAATAGAGGAAAGACCCGCAAATGCCAAATTGGCTGCGTTTAAGTGTCTGTTGATTTTTGCAGACTTAAAACGTGAACCCGAATGCATTTAAATAGCCTAAGGCCAGGGCCAAGAGAAGGAAGAGACAAAGCGGGAAATTCAGCAGGAGTTATTTTCAGTAGGTGAAGCAGTTCGCCAGGTAGAAATTTGGGGCCTGCAAGCATTGAAAGAGCCGTTTGTTTATCCCCTTCGAGATAATGAGTGATTCAGGCTAAGGAGTAGACAAAAGAGATGAACCAACACACCACGGTTAAGGCAGCTGCTCTGCTCCAGCGTGGCCCTTCCTGACAGAATCAAGAATGCGTCCAAGGCATTAATGCACCGAATGGGTCGCTCCATGGGACAAAGTGCCAAGCCCCTCCTCTTTTGGCCTCTATATATTGTAATCTCTCATTTGTTACATGGGAGATCTTCCCGTTACCAGAAGCAAAACTCTGCCTAAATTGAAAGGCGAATACTGAGACTTTGAGCTCAGATTGTTGTTCATAATCATTTTATCTGAATGAGAAAGCAAGTGAGTTGCAGACTTTGTGCTGTATAGCTTGTATCATTTTAGGAGATTGTTCTTATGTCTGTCTTCTGAATGTGTTCTTGTTTATTTAATTTAACAAGCAGAGCTAGTGGAAGTGATAAGGAAGGTGTCCTGAAGCCAACTACTTTTAGACTTTGTGATGTCAAAGTTGTTTTTAGTGTGTGCTTATTTTCTGTTTCTGTGTAAAGGACCTTGGGACGACTTTGTGCCCTCATTGTTCTTCGTACCTCACTCTTGGGCAGTCGAGGTGGAGACTTTGTGCTACATCTCAGGCTGTTGGTTACTACGCCCTTGGTTACCAGTCACTTGTTACCAGAAAGATTTTTGTTTGCAAGAACAAGCATTTCTGAAAGAAGAGAAGTGCCTTCTATCATTTCACTAGGATTTCTACTATCCAGAAAGGGATTTGGCTCTTGGCTGAATGTTACTTCTGAAAGAAGAGAAGTACCTTCACCAATCACCCATGATTTCTCCTTTGATCTGTGAGCATCATCTCTGAAAAAAGAGAGATGGATGGTGATACCCTACCCCTGTGTCTTACTTTCTGCTTATATATATAGTATATAGCCTCCGTATATTTAATAGGGAACCTCCCCTTGATGAGAGGAGAGATTTGTCTCCTGTTGATGTAATAAAACTGCACACCTGGACGACCAATCTCCCTATGCTGTGGTGATAGGAACTATTTTGCTCACCAATTAGCTGGTCGACAAAATATTCACCCAACAAAATCCACACACAATCTGACCTCTCCGTTCTTCCTAACAGGGACCAAATTGGCCAGCCAAGAAGAGTGTTTGATAGGGAAGATGATTTGGACTCGATCAATTTGGTGAGTTCCTCATGAGAGGTTCGATCTTTGGATTGATTGGCCTTTGCTTTTGCTTGATGGGTTTGGCACCTTCCTCCAGCTCAACGGTGTGTTGGGCCAAGCTTGGGTCAAAGCCCTTCAAATCACCATACTCCCAAGCAAAGATATCAACAAATTCTTGGCATAATATAATGAAAGTATGCTTTTCTTCATTGGTACATACCTTCCCAAGTGCAAGCAACTTATCTTTGTAGATCTCTACCCTTTCATAATTTTCTTTCCTGGTTGACATGCTTGCTTTGTCTCTCTTGAGTTGGTCATCTTCGTTGAAGATGCTCTCAAGAGTTACCAAACCTTTGGGAAACCTGTTGGTCTTTAGTTGAACAATCTACCCATCATATTGCTGTTGCAGCTTGGACTGATTTTTGGAAGCGAACTCAGCGTCTTCCTGTAAGAAAAGTGCTATTTGTTGGTCACTTTCAAACACATGCCAATTAGTGACATTGTCTGGTATGGAGGGCCTCACAATCACCTTTAAATGATATTGATTCGTGCTTTGTCTCACCCCTTTTGGGATATCAAACTGAGCACCAACTGCTGCTAGTCTATCCGCATGCTTGTTCTCCTCTCTTGGAATGGAAGTGATATTGATAGCAGCGAAGTTCTCCACAAGATCCCACACTCTGTGCTTGTAAGACTTGAGTAAGGAGTTCTTGGTCAAGCTTTGACCTCTCACTTGGTTCACAATCAACTCACTATCTCCAAACACCTGCAATTCTTTGATTCGTCTCTTCCTTGCCCATTCTAGGCCATGAACAAGGGCCTCATACTCTGCTATTGTTGCAGGTGCAAGAGAACTAAAACCTGAAAGTTGAAAAGTATTTCTTCTTTGAATGTGAAACCAATATTGTTCCACCACCAGCTCCCAACTTGCTTCTAGATCCATCAAAGAACAGGGGCCACAAACCACAGTCCTCTTGATCTGTCTTCATTAATTTTGGCATGAAAGCATCTTTCTCATGCATGCAGTAGACTCCAAGACCAGCTTCTTCAATGAACTTGTAAGGATCATGCTCAAAATTGTCATTTCCCCATTCATCTAGGAGCAAGTCAACAACTCCTACAAGGGAAGTGATGGAGATTGGTCCACCTGGAGCTCTTCATCAATGATTGCGTAGCTCACATTCGCCGCTTTGGGCGAGTATGGCTCTAGGTGATCCTTGTGGATGCATTCTGACTCAATCTTCACTTTAGTTCCATACTTTATCTTAAAAACCATGTAAGACCAATTGGCTGCCAAGTATCCACCTATCTTGGATGTGAAATCCCTTGACAAGCAAAAAGTGAAGTAAGGAGGAACATCTACCACTACCACATCATGGGGAATTGAGAAGGTCGGACAGGTATGGAGAGTCAGATTCAAACCTCTTACCACTCCCAAGGTCTTAGCTGGTGATCCATCCAACTGTAGAACACCTTTGGTCATTTGCTCATATTTGAGGCCTAGCTTATCAGCTATGCATTTGGGCATAACTGAGGTGCTTGCTCCACTATCAATGATGCAATTGTGGACCAAGAAATCACCAATAATCAGGGACAAATAGAAGGGAGGGACCTTCTCATCCTTTTTTGCTTGACCTCCCATGGGAGGGGCCCCATTTACTATCAACACATTATCATTTCTTGCTAGGACAGCTTGCTCACCTAGCCCGTGCAATGCCTTTTGGAGTATATCCTTTTGTCCTGGCAGTGCTAAAGAATCCCACATTGAGATGTTCATGTGCAGCTTCTTCATTTGGTTCACTACATTGATTGAAGGATTGCCCCCCTTAGAGTTCTTGTGAACATTCGTAACCTGTGGTGCAACTTGAGGAGTTGAAGCTGCAACCGACGGCCTGTAATTGGGAAACTTTTGATTGCCTGTGGTGAAGGAGACGTTGTAGGTGCTTGAGTGGTTGCTTGAGCTTCATCGATGGCTCTCCTTTTGGACCTAGTGTTGACTGCAACACAATCATTCTGATTACTTGTGCTCCCCACATAGTTGACTGCGTAGAACACTCCTTCCAATTGATTCATAAGAGTGGAATCAGATTGGGCCTGTCTGCTGTCCATCCCAAGTTGTGTTGATATTTCAAAATTTGAGAATTGGGCTCCTTGATCACCTTGTGAGGTCATGCTTTGATTTGGTAGCTCATTGACATAAGCAACATGTTCTTGGCCATGCCCCAAGGGTGGATAATTGGGCTGCTCTTGCACCAAATTATTTTGAATGGAGACAAGAGCCTTGGAAGATGAAGGGGCATTTGGATTATAGCTCTGGTAAGGCTTGACATGTGTAATTTGACCCTGCCCTTGATTATAAATCTGGAAGGGAGGTCTATTTGCTTGCCCAAACTGCTGGTAGCCTTGATTTGGCCTATAACTCTGAGCTTGTTGTCTCTTAAGGGCAACTAACTCATTGGTAACACTCTGCAACAAGTTCTTAACTTCATGGAGATTATTTGCAGGGGTAGCAACCGACTTCTCTTGATTAGGCAAAGGAGCTAAGGTGGGCGCAACAAGCTGGACTGAGGGCTATAAATCAGGAAAAAATGGCATATGAAGTCTAGGAGCTATCTTTCCTGCTTGAACAAGACCATTGTCAACAGCTATGGCTATCTCATAAGCAGCGGGCAGAGTGTGCCCACCCATGGACTGTATCATGATAGCAATGTCACTATTCAAGGCCTTCAAGTAGTAAAGCATAGCTTGGGGTTGGCCTCACAAGAATTGGGATTCTGTCCCAAGTCTTTTGGAACCTAGTGTTAAAATCTTGCATAAACTCATGTGGGGCTCTCTTCATGGTGGTCAATTGCTCAGCCAGAGACAAATGGTCATTTCTTTCCCCAAACCTATTGGTCAAGAGGGTCCCTAAATCATTTCACGAGCCAACTGAGTTCATAGACAAGGTCCCTTACAATCCAAAACTTTCCCTTTGAAGGACAAGGCTAGCAATCTGATGGCTACATTTTCTTCAGTGATATTATGGATGTTGCAGAGGTTGGCTATGTTTCTAATATGCTCGATAACGTGATTGGGCCCTCTCCACTAAAGGGAGGAACACTTTTGAGAGCTGTCCCTGGAATTGGGTCATATTGCTGAAGGTTCAAGGGACTTTGACCGTTGAACGCCACAAAAGGGAAAGCCCCGAGGGCTGCCATGCCTATGAAAGGATTCAACTGGGGTCTCCTTGAGTAGGTGTATTTTATGGCTGGTTTGGAAAAGTGGCTTTCTACGTAAGGGTGGGTATTTGCAAATCTCAGCCTTTTTGTTGAGTTCAAAGGCAACTCAATAAATTCAAAAGGGGCACCCCTAGAAGAAGATCTTGTAGTGACCTTTGGCATGGGATGCCAAGCTGATCATTAACTAAAGACTGAGTTCCTGAATGGAGTCATTAGGGGCTAAATTATAGCTCCTTTTATATTTTTAACAATATCAAGACCAACACCGATCCTGAAACTTGCAGGACACAGAAATTTGTCCCACCGAGCATGCCAAAAGCTGTTGATGCTGTGGATTGCAACCTTTGAAGGGAGGCTTAGCTCACTTCCTCCACGCGGCACAATGGAGACATTCTTCTTGCTGTGGGTTGCAAATTTTAGGGATGAATCTCTAGATTAGGGGCTAGCTCCTCTTGATGCACCTTGAGGCCCTGAATTTCCTACTACTAACAATGGGGGGGGTGAAAAGAGAGAAATACTGAGAACAAAACCTAACTAATGCGGTGTTGCACCAAATTGGTTGGTCTACTCAGCTTTGACTTACACTTTACACTAGAGAGAAGCAAACATACACTTCATTCAAATGAGAACCTTTCTTACATCAGTGTTTCAACAGGGGATCCTATGGAGATACAGGGAGGAAAGACTACGAGAGGTGTTTTCAGATACACTATGGACAGCCTGTTCACATGTGCCTATACTCTGAGCTGGACACTCCTTGTTGACGTGCAAGAGAACTCACAATACACTAGATATGTTGGCATAAACTTATGAATATTTGAAAAGGAAATGACTTAACATAAGAGAAAACCATAGACATTTGCAAAAATGCAAACTCAAATGGAGGTAAAAATGCTTCTTTTGATTCAAGGTAAATTTCTTCAGGGCTTCGCCATACAATGTTGAGAGATCCTTTTTCAAATGAGAAATTACAAATATATAAAGAGCTTGAAAACAGATAATTGACAAGTCAAGGGATGGAAACCCATGCTGTATTAAACACTTCTGCAGCGATCACAAGCCCATGTTGCTGCCGTATCCTTCCAATTTCGTATGGGAGAGCCATGCTATAGGTGTCCAAGTCGTTGTCCTTGCTGTTCTGGGCCTGCAAGAGCATGGGATACTCTTAGCAACTAACAAGGCCATCCCCGAGTTGTGTTGACTGGACCATGCTCTCTTCAATGCTGGGTGCAACTGGCTGTGCATTAATGGCAAAGCGTTAAAACAGGGGCTGCTCCCCTCTATAGTTCGAAAACCAATCTTTTTATTGGTTTTCGGTAGAGACTATTTCACCTAAGTGCATTTACTCTTCCTGCTGACGACACTTGTGCCCCCTGCCTTGGTCTGGTTCATCCTTGGGTCTGCGCTTTGACTTTTTATGCCACTTGGAGCGTTTTGAGCTTTTGCTTTATTGTGCACGTGGTCGCGTTTTGGGTTACCCGCCTTGTTTTCCCTTACTTTGCTACTTCCCTTTTGTCCTTAGCCATTCGGGCTCTCGGCACTTATTATTTTCTTCCGGGCTCCTTTATTTGCTTGCTCGCTCATTCATTCTTCGGGCTTTGAATTCCTTCGAACAAAATGTCCAAAGGAATTCCTTCGGACATTTTGTTCGAAGGAAATTAAAGCCCAAAACCTTCGAACATTTTGTCCGAATGAATTCTCCTTTGGGGTTACTCTCTTTGACTTTCCTTTGGCGGGCCTTCGGGCTTCATTTTTTGAATTACTTCTCAATGGCTAGTTTATTACCCTGAAGTTGACATTCACGGGCCCGTCATCGGACATTTGAATCCCAACGGCTAGTTTATCACCCTAAAGTTGACATTCACGGGCCCGTCACTCACTAGGACAATTCCCTCGAGTTTTTTGGAAACGACTTTTCCGAAGGGAAAGTGACCCTTCGGAAAGATTGAAATGATCCTTCAGAAAAGTGAAAATGACCTCTGCCTTTAGAAAAAATACCTTCGGAAAAGCTGCAATGGTCCACTTTGAAAAGAAAGTGACCCTTCAGAAAAAAGGAAATGGTCCACTTTCATGACCAAGTGCCCCCCGCAAAGACACCTACCCTTCAGACTTTTTGTGACTGTCGAATTTCTTCAGACAAAATGTCCTGGTTTTCCTTCAGATATTTTGTCCGAAGGAATTCTTTCTACTTGTCACCTTTTTCTGAAGGGCAAGTTCCCTTCGGGCTTCTTGTCTTTGCCCCTTCACTTGAACCAGTTGCCCTCCGCAAGGGCATTTCGAGTCCAAAGTGCCTTTCGGAACTTTTGCACTGGTCCTCACGTCGACGAAAAGCCCTCCACAAGGTCCATTCTGCTTTCCAACATACCCTTCGGAAGTTCTGTAAAGGTCCGTTTTATCTTTGAAGTGCCTCCTGCAAGGGCAAATTGTCATGTCCCCACTCTAGTCCAGTCTTGCAATGACATGAGAGTCAGCGTATTATGGGGTCTTGTAGGTTGACAGGATGGTACAGAGACCCAATTTGGTTATTCAGTGTTGGACTTGGTGCTCTGGCAGGTTATTGATCAGTTGGGTGACATTTCTTGTTCTTGGGAGGCAGTTCCTACATTTGTGGAGGTTACTCCTATTTTTTAGGAGACTTGGTCAGGTCCAGGATTGGGACTCCATGAGATTCTATTCGAGGGTGCAGTTTCAGGGTGTTAGGGCTTGTTCTCTAAGTTTTAAGAGCATCCCTAGATTTTAGGGAGGAGACTGCCAGTGGTTCCTTGATTTCCGGCTCCAGTCACAGACAGGTGACAAGTTGTTTTGATAGTTCGTGGGGTCGGTTGGGCATTTCTTGGTTACTTTGGTTATATTTTTAATATTACCGAGTTTTCGTCTTTTATTTAAAATAAGACTAAGTTATAGCCAATTTGGGGTTATAAGGTGTTTCTGGCCTCTTCGGGATGCGTGTACTAGAGTGTAATGGCTCATTGAAAAGGTCTCGAACTCTCCTAAATATTTCATTCATAAGTCGGAGCCATTCGGGGCACGGATTTCTGTTAAATTAAAAAGAAAGCATTATTTTCTATACTCTCAGCCTCTTAAAAGGAAATTATTATAATTTTCACTTAAGCGCCCTTGGTCCACTTTTTGGGGATCAGATAAAGTGAAAAAATGCTATAAGAGGCGTTTGAAGGGAGGGGAGAGGGCATCCAATTATCATATCATTTTCTCTTGAGAAGAGCGCTTGGTAGCGTGGAGCATTGGGACGCAAACCCCAATCGCAATACTTGTGGGACGTAGCCCCCACAAGGAGGTTCAATTATATTTTGGAGCTTGGCGATTTGATACATCTCTTTGGCAAGGTGCTGGTGGGCCATTGGAAAAGAGCGCAGCATTGGGAAAGAGGAGGGCGATCTCAGCTGTGAAGAGTTGGCGCTGCTGTCTTTGGCAGATTGGAAATTCCGTATATGCTGTACTTGACAGCCATCATTGTTTCCAGCAGCATTTCTATATTGAAGATAACCAGCTGGTCAATTTTCTACTCTGTCTCTGTGAAGGTTCAGCGATTCAGGTTGGCTGTTCAACATTGCTTTCCACCTGGGTTTTAATAGCTTTCTGTAATCAGCTAGTTTAGATTGAATATTAATAAATTCTGCTCCATAAAATCCAGATATCGATTGTACTTAGATTTAATTTCCAGACTTTGTTTATGTATACGCATTTCAATTATTTCCATTTTTGCAAAATTCGTCAAAAACCCAAAAACAAAGAAAAACACAAAATTCCAAAAGAAAATTAAAAAAAATAAAAAATTACAGCAGTTCATTAGAAAAGGTCCATCAGGGATCTTTCACAAATACCCTTCGGGGAAATTGCAAATGACCCTACAGAACGCCCAGGGGCCCTCTGCAAAAAAAAAAAACACTTGCCTTAAGAAGCGTCTAAGACCAATTTGGGCTCTTCCGAAGGACTTACTCAAAAAACTTTGAAGTAAAGACGTCTCAAAACCTGATTGCCTCTTCCTTACCCTTTCGGGTTTGTGAATGACTCCAACTCATGAAAATTGGCAAGTAAAGTACTCTGCAAAACCCGACTTGCACTGGAACTGGCCATAGACCCCTTCGGGTTTGTCAAGTGTTCTTGCACCTCACTTATAAAGCTTACAAGTAATGTTGTTTTGAGAACCCGATTTGCTCTGTGAGTGTTGGAAAAAACCAATGCTTGATGAGACAACACTTGCACCTGCACAAAAATAACTTTTTCCTTGATTTTTTAAAGGGTTAAGACCTGGGTTCAGGGCAAAAGGTCATGAAGAACAAGGCCTCAAGGCAAAAGAAGGGGGGTGCCCATTTTGGCATGCAGGATTCACAAAATGGTCAACAGTCAGTGTCTGGCTTTCCGCCATCAAATGAAGATCCTCTACGAAAGATTCGTAGGATGGTGGCAAGTTGTTCAAAACCAGTGCCACCATGTCGTCATCATCAACCTTTTTATTAATGGCTGAACGCTGGTCTCGGAGATCTTTCATCCGAAGTAGGTGATCTGACAAAGAATCACCCTCATTTATCTTGACAGAGAATACTTGTTCTATAAACTGGTCCATAGCGCACTTGCCATAGTGGCATTCCGGACTTTAGGAATCATATCATTAGACACAGATAGCGTCAACAACAATAAAGCCTCCTTATGACGCTTGTCATAATCCGCAAAATCCATAATAGCTCTTGCCTCAGTGCCAAGAATAATCTTGTCACACTTGCGATATTCCACAATCGTTAAAATTTTATGACTCCACACATTATAATTTTGCCCAGTTAATTTTTGGGCCTCGGGAAGGACAAGATTTTGGATATTGGCCATTTTTCACTCCGAAAAATTATTTTGAACCAATAAATTTTTTTTTGAAAAACATTGAACTTCAATTTTTTTTTCTAATTTCGTTTCAAAAATACTCGGCAAAAATATTTTTAAAAATCCAAAAAAATTTAAAAAAAAAAACTCACGGGAAATTTTTGCCTCATGATTGCAAATCTGCCCTTCTTGATGATTTGTGAGCCCTCCTGTGGTATCCCTTGACAATTCAGAGCTCAAACTGCTGATTAAAGGCTCAAGGAATATCGTCAAACACTTTACCAACAACCTGGTCTTGCTGCTGATTGTTTTGTTTTGTGTTTTTTTATGATTTTGAATGCAATTTAATACACTGATATAACTTGAGAATGCAACTGAAATGATTGTACATATATTGCAACACTAAATGAACTTAAAAATGCAAGCATATGACTGAAAATAATGATATATCGGCAACTACAGCACTATGGACATTTCCACAAACAATTACCATGCACCCTATGACTGAAATGTGCACCTACAGCCAAGGGACATTAATGCGAACACTTGGCAAGCAAACTAATGAGTGCAATGTGAGCATGAACAATACATATAATACGAAAGACAACTTATAACTCCTTCACTAATGATCTAAATAGATGTGTGACAGCCAAGACTCTTGGCTTGACAATATTATGAAAAAACTCAATGGCAGCCTCTCACACTTTGAACATACATGACTGAAAATGAATTCAAAGCAACATATAAAGAACCTGGATGAAGCACCTAGGGCTAATGATGGAGAAGCAATCAAATAGAAATCCAAAATGTGTCTCTTCTTTGTCAAATCGAACCTCTCTCCAAATTGCCCCTGTTCTGATATGAATGCCAATAATAAATAATAGTAGCTTCTTAGTTTACTCTCAAGCATCAAATATTGTTGCCATGACCCAAGGAATGGAGCACCCAAGTTAGAAGATGAAATCGATGCCAAATGAGGCCTCCAAGAGTGAAATCATGTTCTTCAATGGCTGCCAAGATGACTATAATTTTATATCAGACCTCTGCAAGTCTATATATCAGACTTGACTTGCCTCCTATATGACTTCAATGCTACTAGTCGATGTAAATATGATGCCACTAATGATCTCCAACCAAATATGCAAGATGTCCTCAAAAAATTTGGCCTATGGCCACCAAATGAAGCCCAATAGAAGACTGTAATATCTTTCTCTCAGTTGCAACCCTTCAAAGGAATCTTTCACCACCTCAGTTATGCCAATCAATGGGAGGTATCGTTCTCAAAGATCACAATCAGAAATCTACAGAAACCCTTGGCTCCACAAATGAACATATCAAAGCAAATGTCAACACTGGATGATTGAAGCTTGGTTTGATCTTCTTTTATACTTTTTTCTCCAAGAGGAGGCTTATCCTTCTAGAAACTTCAAGAAAATAATATTATTTTATTTTATTTAAATCACTTTATTAAAGTCTCGTCAAATACACATTATATAACTTCGGACTTTAAAATAAATATGAAGATGATGCCGGAATGCCTTGATCTTTAACTCGCCGAAAAGGTCTCGACGAGACGCATCTAACCCCACTCTGAAAATTTCGATCCAACACTGAACCTGAACTTACTAAAAATAGTAAGTACCTCACAAGGCACCCAAAACTGCCACTAATCATGTCAATTGGATCCAAACCAAAACTACACATCCAGATGGCCCATCCAAGGCCAATTCACCATGGTTCCCTAACCAAACTGCTAGTCCACGGGAAACCAGTGTTGGACTAACACTGTATCTAGAAAAGGGACATTACACCTCCTTCCTTTCTACGACTCTGCAGGTGTCATTTTTCCTTGATTGCATCATTTTTTCTTGACTTAGCTTCTGTAGCGTCAACAACACTTGATCCTACTGTTTTCCACAAACTGTGATTGCAACGTGATGACTGGCATTTCATGCTTGACCTCGTATCATTTTTTCACGCTGTGTGTTACGTGCCTATGCCCTTTCCTCAACCCTATTGTGCCCTCGCCATTTTCGCGTGTCCTTTTTCTGTCTGCCATGACTATTGTGTGCAACGACTCGACTTCGTGTGTTTCTCCATTTCTGCTATAAATCGCGATTTTATCCTCGCGTTATTTCTTTCCGTGACTATTTATTTCGTCCAAAACTTCATGTTCTTTTTAGCAAACCCTCGACGACACTTATTTTGGCAACGGTTCAAAATTTGTGTGCCATGTGCCCTTCATCACTGTGTATTTCATGCTCTCGACTGACTGTAAATCCTTCATGATTCTTCGATGGGACTTTCGTTTTCTCCCATGATTTCCATGACTTCTGTCGATGTGCTTAACAACCCCTTCAAACTATGCCTTCCACGAAAACCCTTCGTGATTTTCTCTTTCTCCTTTTGTTCGTACTCTAGAACCAGGGTTTCCTCAAACACACTCGTACCTCGGCTTCCTCGAGCGTTGGCTCTGATACCACTGTTAGCAAATGAGAAGAGATGATTGAAAGCACTTGATGCACTTGATGTTTTGTGATCAGTGCAAGATCTTATTTATGCAATCCAAAATTGGTTAAAAAGAGGTTACAAAAGTTATTAGTTAGGGTTTAACTAATAAGTAGTTAAGCCTTTTTAATATTTAAAAAGATCTAATAATTAAGCAACACAAGATTTACGTGGAAAATCCTCTCTTAGGAAAAACCACACAACAGAGCTGCTTGGATCTACCGTCCAAATCCAACCGTAAAATAATAATTCTTTTACAAAATTTCATAGGCACTAACCTACTTGGAAACACCAATCCCCACCGTCAAGCACCAACTTAGCAAGAGACACCAATCTCTTTGTATTGAGGCATCGACCTCCACTAAAACAATCTTCCACCTTACTATTGTTGCTTCATCAACGAATGATGTGAAATTCAATCTCCTCTTCTTCTTCCCATGAAAATCTGCTTATGTTTGAATGATGGAAATAATTATTTTTCATATATTTTCCAATCTTCTATCCACCTTATATAACCTCCAAAGGCTCTTCACAAAGGAGGTGTCCCATCAAAGAGGCACCATTTCATCAAAAGGTGTGCATTTAATTAAATTTTAATTAATTCACTAAGTGGGGTGATTTCCCCAAGGCAGCCATATATCAAGTGTTTCGGCCCAACAATGATAGGCTTTAATACATGTCTTAAGATGGGCGATTTTAGCCTTAAATAATCTTCCTTGAGTGCATATTTAAAACTTCTTTAATGCTGGTCCCTTCATCATAAAGCGCTGTTGCTTATTAAATATAATTTCGTTGCATTAATGACACTTCCGTTCGCAATTCCGTTGATCTCCATTACATTAATTATAATGCTTTTGACATCAATGACAATATTCCAACACTGGAAGAGAAGAGAATGGAAGATTTTTTTGCCCAAATGCTCTTACAGAAATATTGTGTAACAACTTATAAAAATTTAAAAAGGTGTGTTCCCTAAAAGGAATGCAAGGGGCACTTGGTATCTACTTGATCGTCATCCTTCTCCTTCAAATGTTTTCTATCTCCCCCGTGCTCTTCATCACCTACCTCAACAATGTTTTCTCCATCAGTAGTGTCATCTCTATCATTTTATTCCTCAAATTGTTCTGCATAGTCCCTTCTCTTTCTACTTCTTTGAATTGGCTGCCTTCAACTATTTCTTTGGAAGAACATCACCTGATTTTGTGTGGGGCTGATCCATAGTAGCATTACTCGGCAAAAGAACGTGAGTAATCACACACCTCATTATTGCCAGGAAACTTCAATAAAGGGACAAGGACCATGTACCAGTCCCCGTACCCACATTTTTTTATGACAGCATTCATATGCAATATAGCCGTGCTCTTATTCATTTACTCATGTACCTTGATTTGAATGACATCTTTGTCCACATACTAATACCCATACCCCACATCTCCTAGTAACTATGACAAACCTGCAATTTTCCTATCCCATACAATTTAATGGCCAAATTTTAGGATTTGATTGGTCAAATACACATTTTTTCGAAACAAATGTTGTGTAATCCAAAAAATTGCGTATCAACAAAAAATTGTACTTTATTAAAAAAAAGGGGTGGTTTTTTCAATTACAAAAGGCTGCTAAAAGTTTTTTGGGATTCACATTTGAAACTTTGATGCTATTGAAAATTGAATTGTTCCGAGTCTTTTGACCTATTTTATGACATTTTCATCATAGTCACATTTTCATAATTAACAGATGCTATATGTTCATGTTGATGTCTACGCACTATATTTGGCATGAAATAAGAAAACCATATTTTTTGCTATTTTTATGAATATTATATTGTTTTTACATTTTGTTGCGTTTTCCCCATTTTAAACCTATACAAATGAAGAACACTTACACTCTTGCCACCTCATTCCATTGTTGTGTAAATGAAATGCTACTATGGAATGATCCATTGGAGATCTCATCATCCTTAGGGTCTTGAACAATCGCTGGATATTTTTATAGTGGCCCTTTTCTCCACACAATCAAATCATCTTTTTTTACTTTCCAAAGCCTTTATAGACACTTCTATGTTGGATCTGGCTTTGAGAGTACATTGCAGTCTGCAAATACTAACATCTTGGCTTTTTTGACTTTTTAAAAAAAACTTTTTAGGACTCTTGTGGCATGAGAACATCAATATTTAAGAACTCCCATTTGGGTACAAAAGGCTGCCTTGTGTGTTTCAATGGTGCTTCAGAGCTTCCCTCCTTGGACCGCCATGTTGGATGCATACACTCTATCATTAAATAAGGAAAAAACATGAAACGACATGTAGAATCCCTTTGAGCACCTAGTAAACACATCCTTCAACTTTACTGATAAAAATTTCCACCAATTAAAATCTTCTTCTTTCTTGAGTCCCTACATCTTGAACCATAATTATAGATCATATTTCCTTGTTGTCCCCATTAGTTGGCAATAGATCAGGTCTTGGAGGTTATGGAGCTCTTAATTTTTTTTGTGAATTGTATCACTTGACTCCTAACAGTTCCTACACAAACACCATTTGAAAGGTTTGTTCAAAAAATCTTGTTGCTATTTCTTGCTTCTCGACCTTCTTGCCCTCGTTGGGTTGTTCCATATTTTTGGAAAAATACTGATTCTTATAGGATAACTCTATTGGCTAATTTTGCACCAAGAAATTAATTTTTTCTTGTATTCACATCATATTCTTAAATATTTTCATAAGAATGCTGTTATAAAGTTTGTTATTCTTATTGAACATGTGCATACATTCCACATGATGGATTTGTGCATTTTGAACGTCTCTGCTTCAGGTTTGTCTTGGTTGTTGCTCCATCAAAGATAACTGTGATTTCCATGATGGATACACTATTGCATATTCTTTGGGGTCGTTTTCACCTTTTCTTTCTTTCTTCTAGATTTTTCTTTCTTTTGGGGTTAACTTGGAAATTTAACTAAACATTCTACCTCTTCTCTCCTTTGGGGAATCTTTGATAACTACTCCTTGCATGGGAGTATATTGTTTTGGTAGATTAGCGTAGGAGACTCCTTTTCCCTTGTCTTTGATATCCAGGGTTCTCTTCATTATCTGTGGTTTGTTCTTCCCCGACATCGTTTCCTTTGCCATTACTCGTATCCACAATGGGGTATGATAATGAGAGAGGGTGGTGGTGGGGATACTTCAACTTTCCAATGGTTCAGTTTCCGCTCTCTGCCAAATGTTTTCCTTTGAATCAAAATACAACACCTCGAATATTGTGTTTCCATTTGTGTTCTACCAAGAAGGTTCAAACTTTGCTGAATTGTACAAACGGTGAACACTCCTTAGAAAACCCATTCTTGAATATCCCTTTTTGCAAATCTTAAATCCTTTCAAACTCCAAAAATTAAAATCATTGGATTTCACTATGATTTTTTGCAAATATTTATTTATTAATGATTGGAATGGTTCCATTCACCTCCTACACACATGCATATGTTGGCGTGATTATTCTTCCTTTGTTGATAAACTATTTACATCCCTTTTCCTCTATAACTGTATTTCTCTCTAGAGAGTGTTTCATCAAACACTTAGCATCATTTTTTGACAAATTTGGCAATTATTCAAAAAATAACTATGCAACCTTTCCTCTCGACACTTCGTGAAATAGTTAGCATGCAATCCTTCATCTTCTTGTTGCATCAGATTATCCATGTATTGTGCCAAATTCTCCTTTCCTTCAGACAAGCTTCCTTTTTTCCAGCAAATCTAAGTCCTTTAACAGAAACCTGATGTGAAAAATATTGTTTATGTACTGATTGCTGTTTTTTCAAACTTCAATTACTTATCCAACGTGTAATTTATCTTTTTCTCTTTTTTCTAATGCTCACCCATTCTGATTTTGGCTTGATGGTTCACAAATTCCTTCAACTTTGTCGATGCTTTTCCAGATCAAATCAAATTTCCAATTCTTCAAATGGGCTCAACCAAGTTGACTTGCTTTGGCAATATGCTGTAAGTCCTGTATGGATGTGTTCCACGCTTGGAAAAAACAACATGAAAGGGTGGAGGATGGATGGGGGCATTCTGAGAAGTGTAGGGGAAAGATTAGGACTAAGGGGGTGGATTAGACAAATGGGTTGGAATTACTGCAAGGGGATGTATTGGATAAGAGGGAAGGCTTGGATGGTCCATTCACATTTCAAACGGATGGGGATGTCCAAGCGAATAGGGATGTCCATACAAAAATGGATGTTTGAACGGATCAGTCCTTGTATCTCCAATGGACAAATAGTTTTTGTCTTATGGGTTCCTCGTACTAGGGGAACCCTTTCTATCAGATAGATGGGGAGCCTCTAAAACAATGGTCCTTCTTCAGACAGGTTCTTGAGGCCTATATACCTCTTGTGAAGCTCAATGGACCTCCTCTAAGGCCAAACAAACGTTTTTATAGAAACCTTTCTAGACCTCTCTACAATTCTTATTCTATTTCGATCTTCGATCCTTCCAGTGCTTTTATTCGTCCCATAGACTTGTCGTTTCAAAGCAAACTTGCTTCCTTCTTTCCTTGGCTTCTTAATTGGATGCAGACACTGAGGCTTTTCTTGAAAATTTTTATTTGGGACCCCAATAAAAATAGATCAATATTTCTCTTTTTTAATAACTAATTTGCCCAAAAATAGATCTATATGGGGGAAGTAATAGATCAAGAATAGTATTTATAAATGGAACTGGATAGGGATAATCATTCATTCCAACAATAAAACTTCTAAAATCACCATAGATTCTTAACTTGTGTCTTTGTTTGGTGCATTCAGAATGTCCGAGGTCATCACTAATAACTCTTGTCAACCTGGAGTTGCGCCCTGATTTGAAGATGTGTGCGAAACGGCCAATCCTCTATCCGACTGAAACAATGGGATCTTCTCATGAGGGTGGGTGCCTCAATAGTGAGAAGAACCTCCAGAGAAGGCTGGTTCCTGTATGATGTATCAATGAAGATTCCTACTCTACGCTGTTGACTACCGTGGAAAAGGGAGAAAGAAAACTCAAAGGGGAAATCCTACCTAAAAGGGGTGATACACCGAGATTTTGATCCACTCAATTTGGAACCTTGAACACTGAACGAACAAGGGAGGAGGAAGACCTTAGACTTCAAATTAATCACTTATGCATAAGTATTTCATGCAGAGGTTCGATCTGATAACTAAAACCTGAGGGAAAATGATGGAGAGAGGTCTGATAAAAGACACTTTGCGGCCACGTAACATCCACTTACAATTTTAGTAAAAGACAATAATGAACACTGTAACATGACCTGCACAAGGATAATATAGCAACTAGGTACAAAACAGAATTTGGGAAGGGAGAGAACTCTACCACTTATGCAAATTGTTGAAGAAATATACACTATGCCAATGCTTGAAATCTGAAAGTACAGTCCTTATTGATCGAAGAGGTTACACAACTCACCAATGGCAGAGTCTGGTCTAACCAAGAGAGATTGGATTATTTTTAATCAAGGCCGAAAGCCATTATATAGAAAATTACAAGAGGCCAAAGATAGGCGTATAAACTTGAAGAGAAAGATTCACTTTGGTTAACTCAAGGCTTTACTTGGCCTTTCAATAAAATATATTTTCCTTTTGTCCTTGCATGAAGCTTCTTTGCTTGAAGAAGCAAAGTTATCTTTGTCATGAGCCACCTACCTCTTTTTGCATGAAAATCCACGCAGATGTCAATTTTAGAACTCCACGTGAGTTGCTTGATGCCAAGTTGTAGCATTTGAAAGCTGAGTTAAATGTTATTTAAGCTGAGTTGGATGAAGAGATCATTCTCTTTTGCATGGAAAGCTTCTAGTGGACATGACGTTTAATCCATTAGTCGACTCTAAATCTGGAATAGTCAACTTGTTGTTCAAATTCGAAACTTCTGCTGAAACTAAGTTAGACTTTCGGATGCATGGGCTGAATGGAGACGAACAGGACTTTAATAATTAGTTAACTGAAACTTTGACCGTTTATTCGAAAATAGCTCTTATGTTCGAAAATAGCTCTTGCTTGCATGTATTCTGTTCTAATTCTGATCGTGTCTATCTCTGGCAGGATTCCGTATTCAACTCCGTCAGATTCTCTATTTTCTATTCTCTTTTGCACAGTCGGCCTCCATTTATTTCGGATCTCTTGTCTCTTTATTCTCAAAGGTTACTTCCCGCAAGCAAAATTTGATGGCCTAAAGGACGTCACCGGAAGCTTTATTATTTTCTTCGGCTATATTTCTTCGGGTTTATTTCTGCCCATTTTCCTTTACTCTTTTTGTTCGGGCTTTTTCCCGTGGTCTTTTGCTCTGTCTGCTTTTTGTATTGAATGCTAATTCATATTATCGCGGACTTCTTTTGATTGTTTTTGCCTCTTTCCCACGGGTTTATTTTCCTCGGGGTTATTTGTCCGAATTTCTTCGGACTTTTTGTCCGAAGGAATTCCTTCGGACAAAAAGTCCGAAGGTTCCCTTCGCTTTATTTCTTGCGGCCTTTTTGATTTGTCTAAGCTTCCGAATTCTTTCGGAATTTTGTCTTGTGCTAGCCTTTTCGAATTTCTTCGGACTTTTTGTCCGAAGGAAATCTTTTCCTTTGTTTTTTCCTTTACTTGTGCCCTTCGGGAATTTGTCACAGTCCGTTCCGCCGACCACGTGTCCTCCGCACCGACCAAGTGTCCTCCACCAGTGCCCTTCGGAAAAATTGGAGGGCACCCGAGCTTTCTGCAAAGGTCCTCCGAATTTGGTCTTCCTCCTGCCCGAAGGGTAGGTGCCCTTCGGGATTGTTGTAAATGATCCTTCCGAAGGGTAGGTGCCCTTCGGAATTCTTGAAACTGTCTCTTATCCGAATTAATCCTTGGCTTCTTTTGCGGACTTTCTGTCTTGTGGTCCTCTGAATTTCCTCAGAGTATTTGTCCAAAAGAATTCCTTCGGACAAAAAGTCCGAAGGATTATCCCTTCTTCCTTTGGCTTTCTTCCCCCCTTATGTCTTTTTCTGTCCTCTGAAATTTACTGATTGAGTTCGTAGAAAATTTTTCTGCTTGAGTTTGTAGAAATTTGCTCTATTTGAGTTCGTAGAAATTTTTCTGATTGAGTCCGTAGAATTTTCCAAGTGGCAAGAAAAAATCTGATTTGTGGCAGATTTGTTAACATTCTGGCGACTCAGCTGGGAAGCATGCCTGCTATGCTTGAGAACTCAAACCATGTATAGACGTTATTCGAATTTTCAAATGGTGAACCTGATCTCTGATTGAAAAACTGCTCTGATCATGGCTGTAGTAACCTCCTTCAAAATAAGAAGGGAAACACACGAAAGCGGAAAACTAACTAAAAATCAAATGTGCAAACAAGCACTTATTGAACAAAACTGAAGCAAACTAGTGTGCTTGAGCAGCACTTGGAGGAAAGCAAGAAAATAACTAAATATGTACATAGAATTTTGCTCTTTAATAGCAATGTTTCAAATGTATCCCATTGACTGGGATTGGAAGCTCTTGGCCGTCCATCTTAGCAAGTTGGAAGGCGTTGTGGGATTTGCAGCTGGAGATTGTATATGGGCCACTCCAAAGTGAATCAAACTTTGTGTGCCTTCCTGGTTTGGCCCGATCCTCATCCCACTTGAGGACCTAATCTCCTTCATTGAAGCTTCGTGAGGAAGCTCCTTTGTCGAATGTCATTTTCACTTGTGCCTGATGACTTTCCATGGCTAGCATGGCTTGATTTCTTGTCTCTTCCAGCTCCATAAGTTCTGCATACTTGATCTCCATAGGCTCGTTTTCTAACAGTTCAAGTTGATGCATTAATTCTAAAGCTGGAAACTCGAGAGAGATCGGTAACCTTGCTTCCCTACTATAGACCAGCTTGTAGGGAGAGTTGGCTATTGACCTTTTGTAGGTGATCCTATCAGCCCATAGTGTTGACTTCAACTTGAGGTACCATGATCTCTGATTGTCTTCAATGGTCCTTCGTATGATCCTCAATAGGTTCTTGTTTGTAGACTCAGCAAGGTCATTTCCTTGTGGATAATAATTTGATGAAGTACTGAGATAGATTCCATGTTGGACGGCCCATTGGTTGATCCTAGATCCCACAAAAGCCATTGCATTGTCAGATATAATGGTTGAAGGGATTCCAAACCTAGTGACCAAACCTTCATAGAAATCAAGGACGCTAGTTTCGTTTGCCTCCTTTAATGCAACTGCTTCTGTCCAACGTGTGAAGTAGTCCGTAGCTGTTAGAATCCACTTATGCCCTGAACTGGAAGGAGGGTTAATGAGACCTATAAAGTCTAACCCCCACTGGACAAATGGCTGATCCACTGTAATTGGCTGTAGGGGCAGGGCTGCTAGTCTAATTTTCCCTACAAACATAGTGCATTGTTTGCACTTCCTAACCCATGCATGGCAGTCACCAAATATAGTAGGCCAAAAGTACCCACCTCTCATGATCTTGAGTGCTGTAGTTCTGGCAGAAAAGTGTCCACCAAATCCATCATGGAACTCTTCAAGCAATCTTTGAGTATGGCTTGGCTCTACACACCTTAGTAACATTCCATTGATATCCTTCTTGAACAAGACACCGTCAACAAGCAAAAATGGAATTGATTGCAGTTTGAAATACCTTCTTCTTGAAGCACTTAGGTGGGTAAGGTAATGACCTTCCTGCAGGTAGCTTACCAGATCGTGAAACCAGCTGGAAGGTGAGGTTTGTACAGCAGCAATTTCTACATCATTTGATACTAGAACAGCATCGTTGGTTTCTTGTAAATCCTACACCAAATGCTCACAAAGTCCTTTGCCTCTAACCAGTTTTGTGATCTTAATTTCTATATCATATTCCATCACTTTGGTTATCCAACCAGCCCTTTTCTCATTTATATCCTTGTTCAGAAGAAATTCCTTGATGCTTGGATGAGAAACCATTAGAAGTATTTTATTATTAGACAGTAAGTGCCTAAATTTCTTCAGAGATCTTATAACTACAAGGACGTACTTTTTTCACAAAAGAGTACCTTGTCTCATACTCCTGCAGGCCTTGGCTATAGAAGGCTATTGGCTGTTCCAAGTCTTCATGGTTCTACTGCATAAGAATTCCTGAAATGGTGTCCACATTAGCATATGTATACAGAATGAAATCTTTCTTGAAATCTGGATTCAAGAGCGTAGGGGCACTTGCTATGGCTTTCTTAACATCTTCAAATCCTGTTATTCTCTCCTTGGACCAGCTGAAGCTCCGATTTTTCTTTAACATGGTTGTAAGTGGCTTAGCTATAGTAGCAAAATCTGAAATATATCTCCTTATGAAATTGAACTTTCCAAAGAAACTTTGCAAATCCTTTTTGCTCTTAGGCAAGGAGAGTGCAAGAATAGATTGAATCCTTTCAGAATCTATGTTTAAACCGTGCTTTGAAACTACATGTCCAAGAAGCTTACCTTCATGAACTGAAAATACACACTTTTTGGGATTTAGAGATATCCCAAACTGTCTACACCTTTCAAAAACATGCTGGAGGTGCACCATGTGATCTTCTGCGTCCTTTGAGAATACTGTTATATCATCTAAATAGACAAGCACAAATTTGTTAAGAAGGCCTTGGAAGGCCATATCCATGGCTCTCTGAAAGGTTGCTCCAGCATTGGACAAACCAAACGGCATCTTTTTGTATGCGAATGTTCCCCACTTGCTTGTAAAAGCCGTCTTGAACTGGTCTTCTTCTTTGACCAAAATCTGATTATAGCCACTGTACCCATCTAATAAGGAAAACTTCTCTGAACCTGAAACAAGTTGTAAGATTTGTTCCATTGATGGCAATGGATAGTGGTCTTTAAGCGAGGCCCTGTTTAAGTCACGGAAATCAACACATAAACGAATCTCACCATTTTTTTTCCGTACTGGAACGAGGTTCGCCACCCAAGTTGAGTGCTTGATTGGAAATATAATAGCAGACTCTATAAGCTTGTGAAGCTCAACTTTCATTAAAGGCTCAAGTTTTGGATTGATTGGCCTTTGTCTTTGTTGTACTGGCTTAGTTTCGTCTTCTAGCTCAATAGTGTGTTGAGCCAAGCTTGGATTAAACCCTTTGAGATTGCTATACTACCATGCGAATATGTCAGCAAAATTTTGGCATAATTCGACGAAAGCTTTCTTTTGTAGTGGAGTGCATACCTTGCCCAATTTCAAAATCTTACCAGCTGCAATCTCTACATTGGCATAGTGCTCTTCATTTGTCGACAACGCTGGCTTATTTTGCCTTAGTTCATCGTCTTCACTGAAAATATTTTCAAGGGTAACCAATCCCTTGGGTAGTTTATTGGTTTTCAGCTGCACAATCTAGTCACCATACTGCTGCAAGCGTTTTGCCTGATTTTTTGGAGAAAACTCAGCTTCTTCTTGTAAAAATCTTACAATTTGATCGTTACTTTCAAATACCTGCCAATTTTCCTGGTTATCTGGGACAGAAGACTATCCTTATATGTGACTGAGAAGCGTCACTTTTAACGTGAGCTGGAATATCAAATTGTGCCCCAACAGCAGCCAACCTATCAGCATGTTTATTTCTATCTCTTGGTATACCCTGAATATTAAAATCCTGGAAATCTTCAAGTAAATCCCATACCCTGTGTCTATAAGATTTAAGTAACATGTTCTTGCATACATTTAAGCCTCTTACTTGGTGAACCACCAGTTCACTATCTCCAAACACTTGTCGACAACTTGCTTTCATCTTCCTAGCCCATTGCAAACCGTGGACTAGTGCTTCATATTCAGCAACGTTATTTGAACAGCCAAACTGAAATTTAATGGATGAGAAATACCTTTGTTTCGTAGGAGAAACTAGCATTATTCCAGCACCTGTCCCATGCTTATTTTTTGATCCATCGAAGTATAGTTGCCACAAGCCTTCACTAGATTCGCCCTCTTTGACCATGGCTGGGATTTGCGCGTTGTTCTCATGAAGACAATATACACCAAGATCTTCTTCTTCAATCAGCTTGTAGGGATCATGCTCATGCAAGGCGGAAGCCCACTCATCAAGAAATAAATCTGGAACTCCATCCAAAGGTGAGTCATTTTTCACATCACTAGTTTGTACTACTTCATTTGAAATAATACAATTTGCATTGACCACACTTGGCGTATAAGGTTCCATGTGAAAACGTGCAATAGGTTCTGAATGAATGGTTACCTTTGTGCCATATTTGGTTCTGAACAGCAAGTATGTCCAATCAGCTGATAGGTATCCCCCAATCTTTGAGGTGAAATCTCTTGAAAGGCACATGGCGAAATAAGGAGGTAGATCTACTACCACAACGTCCTGCTGAATGGTTACATTAGGATAGGCATGTAATGTTAATTTCAAATCTTTGATAATCCCTACCGTCTTTGCGGGTGAACCATCCAATTGCAGTACCCCTTTAGTATTTGGCTCATAGACAAGGCCGAGCTTGTCTGCAATCTGTTTAGGCATGACTGTATTGTTGGCTCCACTATCCACCATACAATTATGAACTAAGGTGTCTCCTACCATCAAAAAAAGATAAAAAGGGGGAGTCTTATTTACTTTTACCTTAGTTTTGTCGCCTTTGATATCTTATTTCCTTGCTGTACCTACTGCTGAGTTGGCGGATCGGAGTCTGTCAAAACAGTACCTCCTTTGTCTACTAATTTTGGGGACAATTCAAGAGCTGAAAGTTCTTGAATGAGTTTGTCCTTTTGGCCTGGAATCGACAGAGTATCCCACATGCTAATATTGATGTTAGACCTTTTCATTTGATCTACAATGTTGAACTGGGATGTACTAACCTTTGATTGAACCTTTTGTGTTACTTGCTGCTCACGAATTAGAGTTATTTGCAGCACTCTGCCGACTTCTACATTCTGATTTTTTGGGACTGTGGGGGCAGGACGCTGTTCTTTTGTACCTTGAGCAATAGTACTAGGAGTAATGGATGTACTTGCCACTCCCTGAGCTTCTCCAACAGCTCTTCTTTTATTTCTCTGATAGGTTAGAGCTGCAACTTGATGACTTGAAGTGTTAGTCTTGACATCATGAATAAAAGCAATATGATCATCTACCTGCCAATTTACATTAATAGCATCAGGCTGTCCTTGGGTCGCTCCTTGTGATGCTAGTCCTGTATCTTGATATTGGCTTTCATGAAAAGAGAACTCTTGTGTCATCTGTGGCATGGTGTTGTTTGATGATACTGAATCTTGGCTTGGAAAATCATTGAGATTCGAAGGTTGCCAACCTGAATCCTGCACTAAATTGTTTTGAGATGGAGTTGGAACAATGGCTTTTGAAGTGGAAGGAGCATTCGGATCAAGAGCAGCATATGGCTTAGTCAGAGTTATGGCCCCTTGTGTTTGATAAGGTGGCCTATTTTCTCTGAAACCCTGATAAGTAGATCTTTGATCTTTGAAGCACTGATAGTTGTTCAGATTCTGCTGTTGATAAGGCCTATTTGACTAGAATTGCTACCTTTTAAGCTGTACTATTTCATTTCCGAAAGACTGTAACAAACTTTTCAGCTCTCCTATCTCACTAGACTGACTAGTAGAGGCTGCAATTTGACGCTGAGGTGCTGGAATTGGAGCCAAGGATGAAACTTGAGGAACTTGAAGGGCTAGTGCTGAACTTATCTCCGGAAATATGGGCATTGGAGGCCTTGGAGCAAGCTTTTCTGCCTAAATCAGACTATTTTTTGCTCTTATTGCAACGTCATAGGCATCTGGCAAAGTAGTGCCGCCCATTGACTATATCATCACACTAATATCAAAATTTAGAGCTTTCAAAAAATATTAAAAAGCATATTCTGGTGATGGCCTAATTAGAACCGGTATTCTATGCCATGTCTTTTGGAATCTAAGATTAAAATCGGACATGAATTCATGAGGGGCTCTCTGTATGGCTGTTAATTGCTCAACCAAAGATAAGTGGTCAGACTTGTCTTCAAACTGTTTGACCAAAGCAGCACCTAATTCATCCCAAGTAGAGATAGATCTAAGTGGGAGGGTTCTATACCACTATAATGCCTTTCCTTTGAAAGAAGCAGCTAATAATCTGATAGCAACGTTATCTTCAGTTACATTATGAATTGAACAAATATTGGCTACATCCTGTATATGCTCAATAGGGGTCGTCTGATTTTCCCCTGAGAAGAATGGAATACTTTTGAGGGCAGATATAGGTATATTATTTAACTGTGCTAGATTTAGTGGGCTTCTTCCATTAAATGGAGCAAACACTTGATTTCTATTGGCCATCTGCATGATGGGAATTTCAGTGTCGAGCACAATAGGGTGAGGGGGAGCTAAATATTCCTTTTGAGGATAAGGACTTGCCCTCCTAGATCTTGCTCTTTTATAAGTCAAATTCAAAAGGAATACCTTTGCTTGCTGATCTTGTAGTAACTTTTGGCATGAACTGATTATTTGAATGATGCTATGAACTCTTTTATTGGCTGCAAATGGGCATCTTCCTTTGCTGCGAAGATTTTTTGTAAATAACTCTTTTTGTGTCCCATTAGGCGTGCCAAAAACTGTTGTCAACCTAGAGCTGCGCCCTGATTCGAAGATGTGCGCGAAACGGCCAATTCTCTATCCGGCTGAAACAATGGGATCTTCTCACGAGGGTGGGTGCCTCAATAGTGAGAAGAACCTCCAGAGAAGGCTGGTTCCTGTATGATGTATCAATGAAGATTCCTACTCTACGTTGTTGACTACCGTGGAAAAGGGAGAAAGAAAACTCAAAGGGGAAATCCTACCTAAAAGGGGTGATACACCAAGATTTTGATCCACTCAATTTGGAACCTTGAACACTGAACGAACAAGGGAGGAGGAAGACCTTAGATTTCAAATTAATCACTTATGCATAAGTATTTCATGCAGAGGTTTGATCTGATAACTAAAACCTAAGGGAAAATGATGGAGAGAGGTCTGATAAAAGACACTTTGCGGCCACGTAACATCCACTTAAATTTTAGTAAAAGACAATAATGAACACTGTAACATGACCTGCACAAGGATAATATAGCAACTAGGTACGAAATAGAATTTGGGAAGGGAGAGAACTCTACCACTTATGCAAATTGCTGAAGAAATATACACTATGCCAATGCTTGAAATCTGAAAGTACAGTCCTTCTTATTGATCGAAAAGGTTACACGACTCACCAATGGCAGAGTCTGGTCTAACCAAGAGAGATTGGATGATTTTTAATCAAGGCTGAAAGCCATTATATAGAAAATTACAAGAGGCCAAAGATAGGCGTATAAACTTGAAGAGAAAGATTCACTTTGGTAACTCAAGGCTTTACTTGGCCTTTCAATAAAATATATTTTCCTTTTGTCCTTGCATGAAGCTTCTTTGCTTGAAGAAGCGAAGTTATCTTTGTCATGAGCCGCCTACCTCTTTTTGCATGAAAATCCACGTAGATGTCAATTTTAGAACTCCACATGCGCTGCTTGATGCCGAGTTGTAGCGTTTGAAAGCTGAGTTAAACGTTATTTAAGCTGAGTTGGACGAAGAGATCATTCTCTTTCACATGGAAAGCTTCTAGTGGACGTGGCGTTTAATCAATTAGTCGACTCAATCTGGAATAGTCAACTCATTCGAATTCGAAACTCCTGCTGAAGCTGAGTTAGACTTTCGGATGCATGGGTTGAATGGAGAAGAACAGGACTTTAATAATCAGTTAACTGAAACTTTGACCGTTTATTCGAAAATAGCTCTTATGTTCGAAAATAGCTCTTGCTTGCATGTATTCTGTTCTAATTCTGATCGTGTCTATTTCTGGCAGGATTCCGTATTCAACTCCTTCGTCAGATTATCTGTTTTCTATTCTCTTTTGCACAGTCGGCCTCCATTTATTTCGGATCTCGTCTCTTTATTCTCAACGGTTACTTCCTGTAGGCAAAATTTGACGGCCTGAAGGACGTCACCAGAAGCTTTATTATTTTCTTCGGCTATATTTTTTTGGGTTTATTTCTGCCCATTTTCCTTTACTCTTTTTGTTCGGGCTTTTTCCCGCGGTCTTTTGCTCTGTCAGCCTTTTGTATTGAACGCTAATTCATATTATCGCGGACTTCTTTTGATTGTCTTTGCCTCTTTCCCGCGGGTTTATTTTCCTCGGGGTTTTTTGTCCGAATTTCTTCGGACTTTTTGGCCGAAGGAATTCCTTCGGACAAAAAGTCCGAAGGTTCCCTTCGCTTTATTTCTTGCGGCCTTTTTGATTTGTCTAAGCTTCCGAATTCCTACGGAATTTTGTCTTGTGCCAGCTTTTCCGAATTTCTTCGGACTTTTTGTCCGAAGGAATTCCTTCGGACAAAAAGTCCGAAGGTTCCCTTCGCTTTATTTCTTGCGGCCTTTTTGATTTGTCTAAGCTTCCGAATTCCTTCGGAATTTTGTCTTGTGCCAGCTTTTCCGAATTTCTTCGGACTTTTTGTTCGAAGGAATTCCTTCGGACAAAAAGTCCGAAGGAAATCTTTTCCTTTGCTTGTGCCCTTCGGGAATTTGTCATTGTCCGTTCCACCGACCACGTGTCCACACCGACCAAGTGTCCTCCGCCAGTGCCCTTCGGAAAAGTTCGAGGGCACCCGAGCTTTCTACAAAGGTCCTCTGAATTTGGTCTTCCTCCTGCCCGAAGGGTAGGTGCCCTTCGGGATTGTTGTAAATGATCCTTCCGAAGGGTAGGTGCCCTTCGGAATTCTTGAAACTGTCTCTTATTCGAATTAATCCTTGGCTTCTTTTGCGGACTTTCTGTCTTGTGGTCCTCTGAATTTCCTCAGACTATTTGTCTGAAAGAATTCCTTAGGACAAAAAGTCCGAAGGATTATCCCTTCTTCCTTTGGCTTTCTTCCCCCCTTATGTCTTTTTCTGTCCTCTCAAATTTACTGATTGAGTTTGTAGAAAATTTTTCTGCTTGAGTTCGTAGAAATTTGCTCTGTTTGAGTTCGTAGAATTTTTTCTGATGAAGTCCGTAGAATTTTCCAAGTGGCAAGAAAAAATCTGATTTGTGGCAGATTTGTTAACAGTAACCACCTTAAATATACTACTGGCATCCAACATTCTTTGATTTCATCATGTACCATGTCAACGTTTCAAGGGTTGTTTCAATAAGGTCTCTTTCTAACTGAGATCAGTGCCAGAATCAATTCATTTTTATGAACACAGTTCTAGTGGCACATATCTTTATAGGTTCATGCAAAAACCTGTGTGTTCTATAAAGATCTTAACTGCAGCCTGTGCTAAATCCGAATCCATATTTTCCCCCATTGTAATAATTTTTGTTCTTCGATTTTTCCAAGATTGACTTCTATATTGCCTCGCTATCTGGATATTCCTATGCAGATTTCCTGTTCATCACCTCTCCCATTCTATATTCTGAAAAATAAGGAGGGTAATCACTATTGATTTGGAAATCAATATGGCCAATGCTCGTTGTTGGTTCGACCATTGTTGTATAGAGTGAAAATTGTATTTTTACTTATATACCAATCAACTATAGAGGTTTGCTTCTCATCCTTCCTAGGATTTCCTTTCCAATTCCAAAAAATGGTTTTTATTTTTGATACCCTTCTATTTCAATCATATAAGCCAGAATTTATTTAGTTTCTCAAACACATGGACCTACCACCTCCCTCTTTATGCTCCTTCCATACCCACAGCAAATTCACCTGCCACCCAAGCCAGCAAGCCTGTCCCACCACCAGCCAAAGGATGATTGGATCTCTGACATATACTCCTTGAGGAAGCCATAGCCTCCTCCGAAAGCACCATTCCCTTTAATCCAACCCCAAACTTCAGATCTGCAAAGAGGAGTTATTGTAAGTTATACATCATCATGCTCAAAGGGTCGTTATAAGGTACTCCTTCCCCATGAAAAACAAAAATGGCTGCTATATTAAGATGTTGAACCCACCCAAGATAAAATTTTCTATGGATGAAATGGAGAATAGGCTATGGATGGTCAAGGAGAAGGCCCTGATCTACAGATTTATGGGGCTGTTTCCAAGACCCAAGATGCTGAGATCCTGGGTGCAGGAAAATTGGAAACAAGTAGGTTAGTGGATATGCTCATGATACCAAAGGGGCTACTTCACGGTTATCTTTTCCTCAAAGCATGAAAAGGATCAGGACTTCAAGGGAGGACATTGATTCATGAAAAAATCAGGAGTCAGGACTATTCATGAAGCATTGGTCCCATGCTTTTAATCCCATTGAAGACATGCTTAGTACAATCATAGAATGCCAGAAATGATGTTGTGTGGTCAACATTCATATTCCTCCTTAAGGTAATATTAGAATGACTCTAATAGAACAGCTAACGACATGGATCATCACTGTCAGTCAACAAAACCTCAGTCTTATGGGGGGTTTCAACACAAGGACCCCAAAAGAGAAACGAGGGGGTGTTGGGCTTCAATCAAAGGGAAGCAGAAGATCTCATTCAGATTGAAACAGACACCCCCATGGTTGAGCTTGAATATTCTTAGGGGCTATTTACACGGGGTAACAAAAAACGGGAAGGAACTATATAGCTGAAAAGTTGGACATAATTCTGAACTCCAACCAGTGTATTACTGCAAAATAGACAAGTAACAATGAGATTATATATCATAATACTTTCCGACCATTGGCTTATATCCATTGTTAGTTCAGCCAAATCCCCAACTCAATGAAAATCCCAATTCAGATTTGAAAGAATATGACTCTTTCATCCTGATTTCATGCAAAAAATAGAACAATGGTGGCATGAAGTAAGGAATATTGAGGGTCATGAATTGTTTAAATTTATGGGAAAGCTAAACCACCTCAAACTTGGGCTTAAAATCTAGAACATAAAGAGCCCGGGGATATATTTTCTCATTTTTCCTCCACTATGGTTCAATCAGCCAATGTACAAAACAAAATCAGGGATAATGGCTTCTCACATAACATGGCAAGCCAAGAACAAGCTCTCATAAATAGCCAAATAGCCTTCCCACTATTCAATAAAAGCAGGAACAGTATTTGTGACAAAGATCTCAAGATTAGTGGGTCAAGCAAGGGGATTCAAACACAAAATACTTTCATAAATCAGTTTTAAATAGGTAGTATGCCAAGTCAGTGCATCAAATAAAGACAACATGTGGCACATGTATCCAAACAACAGCTGAAATACTGACATATGACCAATTTCTTTCACAACATACTAATGTAGGATTTAATAAACCAGCAAAAGATGAGCTCAGAGGGCGTTGATGAAGAAAATTCCAAAATCAATAAAACAAGAGGACAATAATAGCATAATGAATCCCGTTATAGATGAGCACAAGAATATTATCTTCTCATTTCAACTTGATAAAGCTCTTGGGCCTGATGGTTTTTCTTCTCTCTTCTTTCAAACCTGGTACCTAATCAAAGAGGATTTTCTAGCCTTCATAGAAGAATCTAAACAAAACAAAAGAATGCTCCAACAACAGCTGAAATACTGACGTGTCCCATTAATTTCTTTCAAAACATACTAATGGAGGTTTCAAGAAACCAACAAAAGATGAGCTCAAAGGGCTTTGATGGAAAAAATTCCAAAATCTATAAAAGAAGAGGAAAATAGTAGCATAATGAATACCATTATAGATAAGATAAGATAAATATATTAATGTCCAATGAATGACCACAAAGGTAGGTCAAAGGGACTGCAGATTACAAAAGTGTGTCAAGAACAAGCAGGAACCAAAAAGGTCTCCAAAAACGCGAAGAACAATGCTGAAAGAAATAGTACAAAATAAGGCCAAGAGCAACAACGCTCAGAGCCAAAGAAATGAGAAGACAATAGTCTTACACGCTTAGAGGAGTGTAAGACTATTGTCTTCTCATTTCAACTTGATAAAGCTCCTAGACCTTGTAACACCCTCCAATGCCACTCAAAACCAACTGCAAAATTTTCCTTCTTGTGATGATAAAACAAGATAACAAAATGCTATAGAGTGTGCCCACACAAAATGTTTGCACAATACTATCTCACGAGAACTTCCAAGATTAATCTTATCAGATTAATATGGGTAGGCTAAACAAGCTACAATACATTGGCACACACGAAGGTACGATCTTGGGACCTATGGGTTATGGGCCCTCGAGACAAAAAATCTTCTAGGGTGCCCCGAGGCCAAAACAGAGCTCACCATTGGATTCATAACCTCTGATAACCTATAGAACGCCTATAAATATGCTCGTAAAAGGCGTTGGATAAAATCCTCATTTAGGTCTAGACATTAATTCATTACAATTAAAAATGACATTTATATTTACCCAAGATATAATTAACCCAAGCCTTAATCTCTATTTATTAATCCCAAGGTTGAGCCATATTAAATATATTTTGGCGATAATTGTCTTGTTGTGTAATGTCCCCAAATTGGGACAATGATGATAAAAGAGGGTGTTGTGGCGTGGAATTGCACCCTTGTGGGAGAGTTTTTCAGGGTCTCTCATTTCCAACTACAAGCATGGGAACAACCTCAGACTGTGGGTATCCTATAGTGAGGTTGAACCTCTGGAGTAGGTCGGTTCCTCTTTGATGCTCACTAAACTAAAAGCTAAACTAATGATTCACATGGAAAAATGTTAGAAAGGGGATAAGGGCTCCTAAGAAAGCTAACCAGGGGATGCACCAAAGCTAAATGGGAAAATCTCACCAGCTTGAACCCACACTGATTCTACAGAGGATAATACCGACTTGCACAATCTCAAGATCGAGTTGGTTGCATTAGTATTTCATGGAGAAGGTTCCGGAAGCAATGAATGCAAACAGAGAGGAGTTATACAACTCACTGAAAGCTCACATCAATGGCAGAAAGAACACTAAACCAGACTTGCGAATAGCCTTGAAAACACCCTAAACAAGGCCAGAAAGGATGACCATGGACGAGGAAGATTCTCCTTCACACATTACCATAGTGCACAACTCAACAGACATGAATCCAAGGCAAGAGATAGGCAAAGAAAGTCCTTTTATTGCATCAAGAGGTAGTTCTTACAAGTGCTTGATAGGGTCGAGCCTAATAAAGCTGAGCATATTTTGCAATATCTCAAAGAATGTCCCGTCTCCCAGAAAGATGAAACAAAATCTAAAAAACTGGGAACCCTTACAATGGCAAGCCGCGTGATATTTATAGAGAACGGGGAGAGAGAGAGAGCTACATGGCAGAAAGGAGAGAGGGGAAGTCATTGAACTAGGACCGCTACTGTCGCCATTGCCTTGACCATGAAACGTGCCACCCAGGATCATCCCAATCTCCTCGAGCCATTCTCGCATTCAAGTCTCCCTTTGGCATATTCGAGAAGCCATGTCGCGGGTAGCTGGATGTCGTTGCCAAGTTCGAGTGTTTTGATCTTTGCATTAAAGCTTGGCAAGTTCTTTATTGCAACTTGGACTATCCCAATCGGTCCTTGCATGTTTGTTGCCCCACCTGGACGCATCCAATCCTTGTTTGACCACTTTGCATGTTCTGGAAGTGAGCTTTATGTACTTTTGCCACTCGTCCTTGACTGATTGGCCCTTTGGATTTACGCTTGGAGAGGACTTGTCTTTTTGAGAACCCGAGAGGCACTTCTAAGACCAAATCGGGCTTTTGATGTCTCATTACTTATTTCGTATTTCTGACTGCTCACAACTTATGAAGTAATTAAGTAGTGCTCTTTGGAGAACCCGAAATACACTGCTTAGACCAAATTGAGCTTTCCAAGCCTTACTACTTCGGACTTATCATTACTTGCAACTTATAAAGTGAAATAAGTAGTGCACCCCCAAAAACCCAAAATACACTGCCCAAACCAAATCGGGCTTTCCAAGCCTTCTTACTTGCTTCGGGGTTTCGACTGCTGATTACTTATAAGGTTTTTTTTAAGTAGTGCTCCTCTAGAAACCCAAAGTTGTCTTCGTCAAAGAACCCGAAGCCTTCTTTAAGAGAAAGCTTGAAGTCGTTCACCTTGGAGAATCCGATCTGCACTGTCCATGAGTAATTCGGGTTCGTAAACGCAAATTACTTCTACTTATAAAACATTTAGAAGTCAAGCACCGCTGGAAACCCAATTTGCATTGTGCCCTCAGAAACCCGAAGTCTGAATACTTTGCCATTTTCTTCCTAAGTTACATCCATTTTCTTTAAACTAGCAAAATTTTGGCATGTGTGCCAAAAATGGCCAACTGAGGGTTTTCCAACAAAACCCTTAATCAACTCCAATCACTGTGAATTTTGAAAATTAAAATCAGCAAACCCTAGTTGACATATATATGCTCAAACACCATATGTAAAACAAACCCTAGATGCCCATATTTGCACAATTAATTCCAAAGCATATGAAGGATGTAACCATTGAATTTTGCACCTCAAACCTTCAAATAAGTCATGCATAAACCCTCAAATTACTACTGTGATAAATACCTTTGTATGTGTGAGAAATGATGCATGTAGCTTGGTAAATACCTTGCCAAAAAAATCTGATTTTGCCCCTGAAAGTTCAGCTGTATTTTCTTTCAAGATCAGCCCTCAAACCCTTGCAAAAACTCATCAAAAATATGATAAGATATAGAAATATTTCAGATTGAAATATTTTTAAGTTTAGCCCTTTCAAAATCTCCAAAAACCCTTCACAACAATTCGTCCAAGTGCAAAAAATTACTGAGTTAAATATTTTAGATTTCTCCTTTGAATTCACCCTCTCAAAGATGTTAATGGACCTTAAAAAATTATGCTAAAAATACAAAAATAATTATAATTTTTTTTTTGTACCTTTTAGCTCCTAATAGCACCCTATAAAACTCGGAAAATGTTCCTCAAGTGAATTGCCCCACTCATAAAATAATAGCAGAATTTTTATGATGAAACCCTAGTAATTTTCCTTCCAAATTCCTTCCAAACCCTATGATAATTTGTCACAAAAATTCAAAAAATAGAGAATCACAAATACCTTGCCGAATGGAGTCTAAAAACCCTCCGATGTGTTCACTTCTTCTCCACAACTAATTTGTCCTACTCAGAAAAATAGGGGATAAATTCCAGAATGTTCAACTTACCAAAAATCCTTCCAAATAACCTCCCAATGTCTCATAGGCCAAGTCGCCCAAGCAAAAATGATAGT